>CM042157.1:76631906-76713603 GCA_023376005.1 Doryteuthis pealeii
GCATAAGGAATGCCAACAAACCCAATCTCAAAGATTGACCTCAGGTTTTCAAATTCAGAGTTTTTCCTCTCCGTGACTGTTACCTTTCCAAGTATTAAAGAGCCCAATCTTTTATGCCCTATCATTTTACCATAGCTAGTGGGTAGAATATATGATTCACCTTTCCCGAAGGGTATTAGCACTATGTGAAATTCAAACAGCCTTGTCTAGGATTTGAACTCGGGTGGACAATCCATTTCCTACATCTCTAACCATTATGGCAGCGCGACTCTCTTATATATGCAAAAGTCCTCCCATTCTGATTGGTTGGTTTGTTCTTGTTTTATGGCATATCAACATCAGTGGGTCATTTAATGCCGATAAAATTTTGAAATAAATAATTTATTAATGAGATTCTCAATTTTGTTTATAAACTCATGTTTTTCTATTTAGCCCATAGATTGGAAACCCTAACAGGTACTACCCACTCCAGGTCAGAGTGGGACCAGGGAGCATAATGGTGATGAAGGGGTGCTCCACATTCCCCAAACTCCAGAAGTGGAACCTCACATCAGATAGAGTTTAACGTCATTCCCAGGACATGTAGACCTTCAGCCACTGCCTCTAGCATCCATATGATAAGATGGGTTGGGGCTTGCCATAAGGGCAATAGGTTTGGCCAATCATATTAGTTGCTTAGGGTCTTGACGTTGATCAACCGATGATCTGAGGGCCTTCTCTGACCGACCGCTAGCACAAGTAAGAGCCAACGTGAAGTGTTGTTGCAGAACTCTCACCACCGGTTCATCCACGAGTCGCCCCAACAGCAATACAGGTTGCCCCATTTGGGGGTTGTCTTACCTCTTGCAGAGGTGCAGTCGGTGCATTCTAATGCTCCACTGACTGGGCGGCCCAAACTCTGGACTATGCAGACTGTTATTTAGAGTTACTTATATGTTCAAAGAGGGTTTAGTGTTTTAAATAGAGTTTTCTGCACCAAATGCAATATAACTTATGCCCTTATAATTATATTCAAACAATATGTAGATTATATTTATTTATATATTAATATGTGGTGGTTTTCCACTTATAAGTCTTCCTTGCTTCTCTAGCATGTTTTGTTTGTCTTACTCGGATGGTTTGCATGATAAGGAATCACACATTCATCATGTTCACGCTGGCAGCACGGATATCCATGTCTCTCGCAAACATCTCGCAATTGAAACCTAACCAATAGCTTGCAGTTTAACGTCATAACCCAGGACACTAAGTCCCTCAACATAATGAGAAAAAGGTTGGGGTTTACCATAAGAGCAATAATTTGTGACAATAAAATAGATAATAGGGCTTGACATGGACCAACCGATTGATCTCCGCCCACCCGTTCAGGCCTAAGTAATGGAATGTTGGACTGTCCCCCTTGTAAATACTCTGGACCCTTCTCAAAAATGGACAACAGAAGTCTCTGATAGATGGACCAAAGTGACAAGGAAACTAACTAAATAAATCTTGATTATTATAAATAGTCTTCAAAGAAATTGAAAAAAAAATGAAATGTCACAAACATTTTAAGTGCCTGACTATTGCTACAACCAAGTCTGGAGCTGGGTGACCAAGATGTCATGCAGAAACAGGTAGGTTGTGGGACAAAAGGCCCAGATGTTGGATGCATTTGGTGTGGTATGTACTCTAGCAATTAGTACCACTACTATTGAAAGAGATATGCAGAAAATTTTTGAAGGAATTTTCAAAATGTTTAACCTGAGGCAGTTTCAAATTTTAAATAAATGATGAAGCAAGAAGAACCAAAATGAAATAAAATAAAATAATATTTGAGAAATAAAGAGTAATCATCATTATCGTTGTCATGCTAGTAGCATGGATAATCAGAGAATCTCCCACCAAAACCGTCCCTATCATTCATTGCCCCCAACAGGGCCTCTGCAAGCATCTTGCATAGAGCTGGTTAATATAAGTATTTGCTTGAAGCCCACACTGGATATGCTCGGCCGCTTCCACAGGAGAACATCACATGATTTGTCCTTGCTTTTGCCAGCAATGCCCAGCATGCTTTTGTTCATCTCACTCAGATAGTTTGTGTAATAGGAGGCAGTGGCCATAAAGCTGTTTTTTGTCAGGGTGATGTTTCCATAATTTGTTTTTAAGATTGCATGCCAGGCATTCTTGTGAAACCCATTCTAGCTTATTTCTCTAGGCGTTGTTAGGCGTTCAAGTGGTGCAGTCATTACGTAGCACTGACACAACCATGGCTTGGAAACAGTCACTTTAACTTGTCAGTTGAGGATCAGATTCCAAATGACTGATAATTTGTCTATAGCAGACTCTCCTTCCTATGCGTGCATTAGGTCACTTCGTGATTGAGATTATTTACTACCTAGGTATGTGAATTGTAATGAAATAAAAGGATATAAAATGAATGATCAATAAAAGAGTAATGAAATCAATATAAGAATAAAAGAGTTGGTTAGATTTTATAGCATGTCAATCCTTGTTGGGTTTGATTTTTATGCCAAAGGACATTATTTTACATCAGCGAGGGAGTCTATCCCCTTTACAGTAGCACTAGACCAAGAGATGTTTTGCGTCTGAGGGGAGCAGCACACAAACCTCGCTTGTTACTTTACCGCACAGATCCCTGGGCTATTCATACGCTGAGTTGGCGAGGGCCGGTATTGAACTAGGAAGCTTGTGGTTTCTAAGCGAACGCTCTCCAACTGAGCTAAACCGAGATATACTAATGCTAATATTGGTCCCCAGTCAGTGGGGGGACTACTAAATATCTTCCCTACCTCAAAGCACCCCAATAATTTCAACACAATCATTGCTTTAACACCATCTATGAACTACCAGAGAAAACAAACTAGAACAAAGAATACTATTATCTGCGTTATTCGGACTATGTTCCCTCATCTTCATTGTTATCTGTACAACTGGACCATGGCTATGGTTAAAGGAGTTAGGTCAAGACAGTTCTAAGTGACAGTTATCTCTAGATTGCAGGTTCAATCCTGATCAAAGGGCAGCAGTAACATAGATAAACAATAAGGTTAACGCCCATCTACCCAGCTTGGCGTTAGCGGAATGAGAACAGGTACCCTGTGGACTGATAAAAAGTGTTAGGTTCAAGTCTGTGATGGCTCCTGATTTTGACAAGAAGGTTCTCAATTCCGAAAAGAAGGTTCCCGAGTCCGACAGAAATACTGAAGAGGCCGGAGGGCATATCAGCTGAAACATTGTACAGATAACAATGATGATTAGGACAATAGCCGATACACAGATAGATAATACAAATCATCAAGCCTCATCTCAAACATTCGAGAAAAACAAAGTAATTTCGCAAAAGATGTCTCAAATTAAACTAGATTTGCAAAACCTGATCAGGCTAAAAATACAATGACAATCTTATTATAATGGAGATTGTGTGTTTGTCTGTCTGAAGCCGAAACTAAATCACTACTCAAGTCACTAATTCCCTTAGTTATTGATGTCACATTCACCAGAATTTAATTTACTTAAACCTCAGTTATGATAAAATTGTATATCTTATGAATACTTTTTGACTTTATCTACTTCTAATAACATGCAATTGTATTTATATATGCAACAAAATAGCGGTTACCAGTGTGAACAGGAAAGCTAATTTGCATATTGATATTAAAGTTTAATTTTATTAAATATGCACTGGTATTATTGATTTCTAATTGTTTGTTTTTTTTCTAATGAATATGGGCAAAAAACTCGGGAAATCTTAAAAGAAATCCTTTAATATAAGAAATAACAGTAATTTTATTCTTTACTTCCTAATTTAACTAAATAGTTAAATTAGGAAAATTCAGCAATAAAAAGGAGGGAGTGATGAAAAATGATGGAAGACTTAGTTTCAAAGTGTTCTATTCTTCGATTATACCCCTCTGTTTCAAATCATTTATTGATTTTTATTTAGTTTCAAAAGTATTTTCAATTTAACATATTTCATTACATTAAAATTCAAATAATTGCACCAGAGGGTGCAATATTTGCTAGTTAAACAAAGAGGCAATAATCTAATATCAATATTAATGTGATCTTATCATTATTAAATATTTCAGTATTACCAAAATATAAATATTACACACTGATTATGTTCTTTCTGTTTTTTTTTTTTTTTTTTCATAAATAATAAAATTATTCATAAATAAATAAAATAAAATATCCTATAAAATATATATAGGTTTGCTGGTCGACCTACACTAGTGTGCCCATATGTAGGTGTTCACAGGAGAACATCTCTTCTGAGTTCATCCTTACTCTCCCAGAAGTGTTCAACCTGTCTGTTCGTTTTACTTTGATGGTTTGGGTGATAAAGAGGTAAGTGGCCATAAGTTGCTTTTTCTCAATGCATTTTGTTAGAGTACAGGGTGCAGCTATACAGTAGTATCTAAAACAGCTACCCTTGAAAGAATTCTCACTTTATATATATATATATATATTATATATTATATAACTCAGGAACCTTCTTTGACGTAATCAGTTTTTCTTGATGTTTGTGTGATAAGAGGAGTGGCATATAGTTGCTTTTCTCAATGCATTTCGTTAGAGTACAGGGTGCAGCTATACAGTAGTACTAAAACGGCTCCCCTTGAAAGAATTCTCACTTATATATATATATATATATATATATATATATATAACTCGGAACCTTCTTGACGTAATCAGTCAGGAGCAAGCAGTTAACATAGAATAATATAATTAACACAGCTTACACCGGTGCCCCAGATATGGTTAGCAGAATAGAATAGGATACCCCATGGATGAATAAAGGGTTGGGTTCAAAGTTCGTGATGACTCCCGATTTACTCAAAAGGTTCCTGAGTTCGAAAAGAGGTTTCCGAGTTCGACAAGAAATACCTGAAGAAGGCTGGAGGGCACTTTGGTCGAAACGTTGTACAGACAACAATAAAAATGGGACAATAGTCAGAATAATCCAAACAATACTAATCATCAAGCCTCATCTAAAAAATTCAGAGAAATAATTACCAGTTTGTTGGATTGCATAGAATGAAGATGATTGGATGAATTGTTCATAGAATTCTTGAATACAATGGAGGATTTCTTTGAGCTTCGTTTCTGCATCTCATGTAGATTCGTTGTGTCTTTAAAATTCCTCAGACCAATAAATCTGACAAATAAAAGAAAAATATTTTAATCATGTATTCAAGAATTTCATTAAAAATGATGCAAAATTCATTATATCACAAATCTCTCTTCTTTGTACATAGAGATATGTCAGAAAGTTCAAGGACTGGTGTCACAAAAAATTATTTTCAAATCCAAACTACAAGTTATCCCCTTCAAGAATCCCCCCTGAGTCTAATGTACTTTCCCATCCTTCTCTGCCACACTTGCATCGCTTCCTGGAAGGATTCTTCCGGGATTCTACGTAGCTCTTGTCATCACACCTTTTTAATGGTGTGCACATCCTCAAAACGGTTTCCTTGATGACCCCCTTGGCTTGGGGAAGAGGGAAATAATCACATGGAGCCAGGTTGGCGAGTAGGGAGATTGCTGCAGCCAGTGATATTCTTCTGAGCCAGGAACTCTCAGATACTCAGGGCAGTATGGGCAGGTGCGTTCATGGTGAAGTTGTCCCTGTCACATCTCTCACCTCTTTTCTCGCGCACTGAACAAAGCAGTACTCTTTGTTTATATTGTGGTTGATTCGTCTGACCCTGTGTGAAAGAACTTGCAGTGGACGATGCCCTCACATCGAAGAATGCGATGCAACTTTGAACTTTTTGACATCCATACCTCGTATTTATAGATTTTAAGTCTTTTTCCTTTATCAATTATATATAAGTCAGTTTCTTGCCCTGATGATGCCAGTAAGCGAAACAATTTGTTGGTATATCTAACTCATTAAGATTAATATTACTATTTGCTCTAAATATCAACCTCAGTGTGTCATTTAATGGCTGTGCAAAAGTTTTGAAATAATTTCCTTTTCTTTTATAATGTGATTACTCAGTCTTTTTATTTAGAACACGTTTTTGGCTATTTAACACATATTATTGAGACCCTCAACAGGTACTGCACTCCGGGTCAGAGTGTGACCAGGGAACATAATGTAATATGAAGATGGTGCTCCAAATTCGCCCAAACCTCCAGAACTGGAATATCACCCCATTCAGATAGAGTTATTAATGTCATTTCTCTGACATGAAGACCTCAGGCCACTGCCTCTAGCACATATATCATTATGATAAAAACGGTTGGGGCTTGCCATTAAGGGAATTCATATAGTGTTAGGCTTGACATGGCCAGCCGATTGATGGAGAGGGTCTCTCCGAGTGCTCGTTCTAACCCAAGTATCTATAATTGTTTATTAAGTTATTATCATATAATGTTACTTGAAACCATACAATTGTATGCAAATCATTTGTATTAGAATACTTTCATATCTTATAACCCTTTGCAATAAAAACTCTCTTAAGAAATAAGTAAGTAAAGTTGGCGGTTGGCATTATTGTCAAATATCAGCCGAACAGAGGGGAGTCTATCCCCTTTCTATTAGTGCTACTTGGGAAATTGTTCTGGGTTCGATACCAGCCCTTGCCAAAACCAGCGCATTGAATAGCATAGCTTATCTGTGTTTTTAAGTGGGAGTTGATGGTAAGTGTGACACTCCACCTCATATGCAAAAAAACAGTCTCTTGGTCTAGTGCTAATGAAAAGAGGATAGATTTCTTTGGGTCCAGTTAATACTGACAATGGTTCCCCCTGTCACAAAATATTGGTTAATTGATTTTCAACCATCTATTCTTTATATATTAAATTATATATATATACTAGAACAAAACGTGACTCATTGGGTTACATATTGAGCTCTGAGTAGATAACTGTGATTAGGAGGAAAGTTAGTTTGAAAAAATGAATTAAATTAAAGTTAAAAAATAAATACAACTGGAGAATAAAAAAAAAAACATTAAAATTAATTTGCTAAAATTTGCAATTAAGTGAAACTAACCTAGCTTATAATAAGCCATACAAATTAAATATACAATAAGTTCATCACCATTTTACTACTCCATCTCTCTCTCTTTACATCTCAGAGAAACTACATAAACAAAGAGTAGTTAATTAAGATATAAAGAGAGATGGGAAAAGTGACAGGCAGAATGTGGGGTAAGAGACAGGTGACTTTTTTTTACTAATTGCAAATAACGTGACTAATTAGACAATAAAACTTTTTTCAATCATTAACTTAATTCCAAAACTAAGTAATATTTTGGAATATATTTTATTCAGAAACTAAATAAAAAAAGCCTTTAGCAAACAATCATTGATTTACTCAGCTTTAGTAATAATAATAATATAGTGTTATATATATATATATATATATATTATATGATATATTATATTATTGATCCTTTCTGTCCATTAAGGATGGTGGCGTAGTGTTCAACAAAAAAAATTTTTTTTTTTAAATTAAAAAAAAAAAATTCTGCGCAAGTGACTCTACATATTATATATATTAAAATATATATATATACATCTTTATCTATATATCTATATATTGCAGCACTAGTTTGGCAAAATTATTATTATGTGATAATTAATATTAAGATGACAATCGATAAGAATGATAATTATAAAAAATTAAACATTTTTATTTCCCTACCATACATCCATATTCTTAATATTTTTCTCACATATATGGATTTTACATCCCCTTTCTCTCTGTTCTTTCTTTTATCTTTTTTTCCTTGTCCAGTATATCATTTAAGACTCATTGTATTTTCTTTCTTTGACATCCATACACTTTTCTCTTTTTCTTTCCTTTCTTCTTTTTTCTTTCACTCTGTCTTTGTCTCCTTGTTCTTCCCTTCCCCCCACAGCCCATGTCTCTTCCTCACTGTCTATCACTTTGTAGATTCTTAAATTCATTCTGGTGAAGTCTTTTAATAAATAAAAATGAAATATTAATGAATCCTTTGTTTGGTTTTGTTTTATTCACCTTTCCATTTATATTTTTCAATTTTGTCAGATTTACAACTGTTGTTACTTCATAAAAATATATATATATATATATATATATATATATATATATATACATATACATATAAGGTGTGTCAAAAAAGTATGTATTTTTATACTTTTTGACACCATCTTATTTCTTAAAAAAAAAATTAACATTCCATTCATTCATTTCTCTTAATCTTACATGTAAATTATTTATATCTATACCAAGGTGTGTCAAAAAAAGATATTGAGATTTTTTGTACTTTTTGACACACTTTGTATTCTGAAAAAGATAACTTTCTCATTGATTTCATTTTTTTTTTTCAGAATACAAGGTGTGTCAAAAAAGTTTAAAGCTGTATTTACCAAGATAGAAATGAAGAATGAATGGAACGTTATTATTTTCAGTATACAAGCGTGTTTGTCAAAAAATCTCAATACTTTTTGACACACCTTGATATTATACACACTTAAGCATATACATAGTATTATTGTATATATTTTTCTTATGTATCCTCAACTGTGAAATGTTCAGTTCATTTTTATCATTGGCCAAGAATATGCATAAAATAATTCCATTACAACAATGCAATGATCCTTAAAGTACAAAATATTTGTAATGCCACTGCAGTAGGAAGGAGTTATGCCCCTTAAATAGATTTCATGTGCCCTCGAAAACAGCTGGAAAAAATGATGGTATATACATAAAAGGATCCTTAACAATCATATCATCAAGTAGTGCTGTGAGCATGGATCTCTTGTAGGTTACATCCCTTACTTTCCACAGTTCTTCCGTTTGGCAACAAGGTGGCATTGCAAGAGCCATATAAATGTGGAGGGACTAAATTTAAAGGGAGCTTTGATGTTAGCCCCTCCACTTTCATATGAGATGTAACTCTACACTCTCAAGTACATTCTTATTGGTTCTCCTCTACCTACCTCTTACTTTTTCTTCCTCTCCTACTTTCCTGTCTTCTTTCAGTAGAGTATTTGCATTCACATTGCTATATAAATATTATATATATATTATATATATATATATATATACTAGCAAAAGACCAGTCCATGACCGGACTAATTTTTTATGAATACCAGTGAGAAAGGGAGAAAACAAGGAGTAAGATAGAATAAGAAAGAAAATAATGAGGAAAATATTTTATAGATTAAAAAAATCAGAGAATTTGTATATTACAATGTTTGTTTTTTAAAGAAATGTTTTTTTTGTTCCATTTAAATATTATTTTTTCTAAAAATGTAAATCCCAAACTTGTTTTAAAACATTAATTTATTTGAGAGGAGAGAGAGAGAGACGAACAGACTGGGTGAAAGAGAGAGTACCTAGCCTGTTGAGTTAAAGTGAAATGTATTAGTCTATTCATTTCTTTACCCAATTTTTCCTACTTGTGAAGAATTGTTTAGAAATTAGGTTGCATTTTGTGTTTTATTATTAATGTTGTGTTAGGGGATATGGTTGTGTGTAGTATGTGTGCCTGTTCTATAGTTGTTTGATATATATTCCAGATCTGGCTCAATCCTCTAAGCATAACTTTTTTTTGCTTATGAACTGACTCATCGTGATTCTCCTGTGTATATTATATTATATAAATTAGCAGGACCTGTGGATATACTTACAGTATAATAATTTAATTATTACATTTGATGTTTACTTAAGAGCTATTGCCAATAGTTCAATATGTAAAAAGTATAATTAATCTTAGTTTAACTTTCTCTCACTCTTTATTTTCTTTCTCCTTCTTTTCATTATGCTCGATATGAAACAGAATTAGCATTATTGCTTCCACATGCTCACCCCCTCTCCTCTATTCTTTCTTTAACTCTTTCTTTCTTATTGTTTTTTCTGTGTAGCATGTTCTTTTTTATAATAAAGAATGGAATTGGTCCAGTATATTAGCTGAGGGAAGACCACTATAAGAAATAAGAATTTTTTCAGGATTAGCAAACCAGATAATCAAGATTTAACATTTTTGCATTTCATCTTGGATGACTGGACTGTCACATTTTTTAACCAGAGGTGTTTTGCAAGATGATAATGATTCATACAATTAAGGAATTAATATATTTTGATAGTTGAATCTCTATCCTGTTGATGAGGTTGGACGCGCCACACCTACCACCAACTCTCCCACTTTTAACACATAGATCCAAAACTGTGTTACTCATACACCTGAGGGCCTATTTGTCAGACAGCGAGGGAGTCATCCCCCTTCTCACTTAGTGCTAGACCAGGGTGATTGTTTTTGCATCTGGGTGATTGCCACCCCATCACCAGCTCCCGGACTTTAGTGCACAGATCCAAGCTGTGCTTCTCATGTGTGAGTTAGGTGAGGGCTGGTATTGAACCGAATCTTGTCGTTCCTAGGGCAGATGCTCTAGCAACTGAGCTAAAACTGAACTAACGTTATTTTGTCTGAATTTTCTAGATGAGGTTCAATATGTATTATTTTTGATTTTTCGGACTGTTGTCCCATCTTATATTGTGGATATACATACACGTGTTGGCTCCATTTTTTTTTTTTAAATGGTTACATGACTTTTTTAAGATACTAGATGCGGCTATCCCAATGTCGCTTGGGTAGAGGGGATGCAAAAAAGTACTGCCAGCGATTGGCCAAGAGTTATGATCACATGGTTATCACCGAGTCTATAAATAAGACGGGCATCTAGCACACACCTTATATAGCATAATAAGTCAACACATGACACTTCTCAAATTGATAGGCTTGCAAAAACAATGATGCCATTATTTAAATTGAGATCATCATAAATTCTTCAACGCTTTGTTTTTACAACAGTCAAACTATTCAAAAATGATTTCCAAGTTGAATCATTGCTAGCTCGGTATGTGCACGGTATATGGAGAGGGGATATCAGGATAGTGTTGGTGATTACAGAAGCATGGAGGTTTGAAGGATGCAGTGTCTTGGCAGTTAACAACTGATGCAGGCAGTTTGTTCCATGCTTTAACAATTCTGAGTGTGAAAAAGTGTTTCCAAAAGTGTTATGTAAGGTTATCATGGAAGAAGATGACACAGTGACCAGATCAATTCTGGAGGAGGCTGTTTGCATTATCGAATATTGCTAATCTTCTATCTATATCTATCTATCTATCATATATAAAGGGCAGTTGTGTGTATGTATGTCGAATGTATCTATTCTATACGAATTATAAAGGGCAGTTGTGTGTATGTATGCGAATGTAATCTATATCATATACATATATTAAGGACAGTTGTGTGTATGTATTTATGTTCGAATGTAATTATATCTAACATATATAAAGACAGTTGTGTGTATGTATGTCCGAATGTAATCTATATCTTACATATATAAAGGACGTATGTGTGATGTATGTCGAATGTAATCTATATCATACATATATAAGGGCAGTTGTGTGTATGTATTCCGAATGTAATCATATATCTATAATATATAAAGGACAGTTGTGTGTATGTATGTTCCTAATGTAATCTATTATCTATACATATATAAAGGGCAGTTGTGTGTATGTATGTCCGAATGTATTTATATCTATACATTATAAAGGCAGTTGTGTGTTTGTATGTCCTTAATGTAATCATATCTATACATATTATAAAGGACAGTTGTTGTATGTATGTCCTAAGTAATCATATTCTATTACATAAAAAGGACAGTTGTGTGTATGGTATTTGGTCCTAATGTTAATCTATATCATATTACATATATTAAAGGACAGTTGTGTGTATGTATGTCCGAATGTAATCTATATCTATACTTATATAAAGACAGTTGTGTGTATGTATTGTATGTCCCGAATGTAACTATATCCTATACATATATAAAGGGCAGTTGTGTGTTGTATGTCTAATGTAATCTATATCTATACATATATAAAGGGCAGTTGTGTGTATGTATGTCCTAATGTAATCTATATTTATACATATATAAGGCAGTTGTGTGAATCTGTATTCCGGAGGAAACTTAGAGAATAAAACAATAACGACAAAGTAAAATATATATATACATTAAATATTCACATGGGCTTGGTTTTGAGCAAAAATAATGAAGTCTTGATTTATATTTCTTGAAGATAATTAAAAATTAAATTTAGATAACAGACCAGATTTTTTTTTTGCTTTAATATTTTAAATAGTAGACCACTGTTTTTTTCTTTTCAGAGTGTCTGGGATCAACGCCCCAAGGTCTTACATAGGGATTTTTAATGGGGCATACTACCCAGGATCCAACTCATGATTCATAATAATGGAATCTGTGGGACTAACCTTTTTTGCATCCCCTCACCCGGGTGACGTCGGGTAGCCGCTTCTTAGTATCTGAGAAAAGTCATGTAACCAACTATTTTCCCAACAGCTATGCGTAAATAGTTTAGGACTGACTGGGCCTTCTTTAACCAGCAACCAGGAAAAGAAAATTGAAAATTCAAGGTCTTTTCAACTTCCACTTTGAGGAAATGACTTTGTGTTCATTTTTTTTTCTGACTTTGTAGGTAACATTTCACCATTCTTCTTTTTTACAAATGACACAAGTTTAATTATTCCCAGTCCACTCTACCGACAGTGGTAGTACCTTTTAGTACCAAACGTCTGTTAGCGTCTCAAGTTGGTGGGTGGATCAAAGTTTGATCATCTTCTGATAGGTCAGCATGGCGAGCAAAGTTCTGATTTTTGAAGACCCGAAACTTTCCCAGTGACCCATGCATACTACATCACTGATGACACCTTACCAACGCCCCAAATGTAGGCATATAATTTAAAGTTAGGTCCCATTCTATGGGCTCAGATAGATGTTGTGGCAAATTATTTGTATTAGATAGAAATTACTTGATATCATATAACTGTGTACAAGTCTTAAAAAACTAACACAAAAATGTAAATAAATATTTTACACCCTCCCACACACACAAGCAGGATGTGACACAAGGTCAATTTTTAAGTGGGTCTAAACAATTTGAATTCAGAGTTTTCCTTCTTTGACTGGTTGCCTAACCAGGTTAAGAGCCCAGTCTGCCCTACTATTTACCCCATAGTGGATTCATACCTTTCGGAAGGGTATTAGCGCTATGTGGAATTCAAACAGTTCATCAAGGACTTGAACCTCGAGTCAACGAGTCCACCTCGTACAACTCTAACCATTACCACCCACACACATCAATATAAATGTAAATATAAACATAGCAATGTATGGATTTCCCTCATCTCTTAGCATAAATTAACCCAGATAGGTTGTCATGGCATTAATCAATCAATAAGTTTAATGCAGTGAATTAATTCATGGTACATTTTTATCAATATGACTTCAAGAAATTTCCATGGGTTCCTATACTTTTTTGAGGCGCACAAAATTCAATAATTTAAAAGGTGAGGATGGGGCTGCCAATAAAATTTGATAGAGCAAATTTTAAAATCTCTCTCCTTTTATTTTCCTGGACTGCCATCGCTAAAAATAGGATTTGTTCCCTAGGGCAAAATGTTTGTCTCGTTCTTCCTTTTTAAACTTTATTTGGTTCTCATTCTTACCAGAATTGGTTATTATTAGATAGATAGATAGATAGATCGATTATATTATATATATATATTATATATATTTACCAAACCCTGCCACCAGTAAAATGTTGGCACAATGTCAGTTACTTAGGCAGAGTTTAACTGCGTTTGATTCAGAGATTCGTTCTTGATTGGTTGTCTATTTTTGTTGTTATTTCCATTCTCAATCTAAGTCTACTATATATATATCTCAAACTACTCTCTCCTCTCTCTTATATATATATATATTAATAGTATATATATAGTATATATTATATATCCTTGTAAAAAGTATGAATCAACTATTCTTCCCTCCAGATATGGTAAATAGTAGGGCAGATTGAGCTCTTTAACCTTGGTTAGACAACCAAGTCTAGAAGGAAAATCTCTGAATTCAAACCAGTAAACTCTGCTAAGTAACTGACATTGTTGCCACATTTTACCTGTGCAGGGTTGGTAAATATATATATATATATATATATATATTTATAATCGATCTATCTATCTATCTAATCTAATAATAAACAATTCTGTTAAGAAGAAACAATGAAAGTTTTAAAAAGGAAGAACGAGACAACATTTGCCCTAGGGAAAATCTATTTTTACGATGGCCAGTCCAGGAAAAATAAAAGGAGAGAGATTTAATTGGGCTCTATCAACTTTTATGGCCAGTCCCCCATCCTACTTTTGAAATTATGAATTTGTGCCCCTCAAAAAAAAAAGTAAGGAAACCACCATGGACTTTCTTTAAGTCATATTGATTAAAAATGTACCATGGAAAATTAAATTTTCACTGCATTAAACTTAATGATTGATTAATGCCATGACAACCTATTCTGGGGTTATTTATGCCTAGAGATGAGGGAAATGCTATACATTGTATGTTTATATTTAATTTTTTGATGTGTGTGGGTGTAATGGTTAGAGTTGTACGAGGTGGGACTCGTTGACTCGAGTTCAAGTCCTTGATGAAACTGTTTGAATTTCACATAGCCTAATACCTTTCGGAAAGGTATGAATCCAACTATGGGTAAATAGTAGGGCAGGACTGGGCTCTTTAACCTTGTAGGCAACCAGTCAAGAAGGACAAAAACTCTGAATTCAAAACTTGTTAGACTCCACTTAATAATTGACCTTGTGTCACATCCCTGCTTGTGTGTGGTGGAGGGTTGGTAAATATATATATTACATTTTGTGTAGGTTTTTTAAGACCTTTTGTTACACATATATGATCAAGTATTTCTTACTAATACCAAATAATTTTGCAAACATCTATCTGGCCCATAGATGGACCCCTAACTTTTAAATATATGCTCCTAACATTTGGGGCGTTGGTAGGTGTCATCATGATGTAGTATGCATGGGTCACTGGGAGTTTCGGGTCTTCAAAAATCAGACTTTGCCGCCATGCTGACCCTATCGAGATGATTCAAAACTTTGATTCCACCCACCAACTTTGAGACGCTAACAGACGTGTTGGTACTAAAAGGTACTACCACTGTCGGTAGAGTGGACTTGGGAATAATTAAACTTTTTGTGTCATTTGTAAAAGAAGAAGAATTGGTGAAAGTTACCTACAAAGTCAGAAAAAAAATGACACAATAGTCAATTTTCTCAAGTGGAGTTGAAAAGACTTGAATTTTCATTTCTTTTTCCTGGCTTGTGGTTAAAGAGGCCAGTCAGTCCTACTATTTACGCATAGCTGTTGGGAAAATAGTTGGTTACATGACTTTTCTAAGATACTAGAAGCGGCTAACCCGACGTCACCCGTGAGAGGGCGATGCAAAAAAGGTTAGTCCCACAGATCCATTATATTGAATCATGAGTTGGATCCTGGTAGTATGCCCCATTAAAATCCCTATGTAAAGACCTTGCGTTGATCCAGACACTCTGGAAAAGAAAAATCAGTGTCTACTATTTAAAATTAAAGCAAAAAAAAATCTGGTCTGTTATCTAAATTTAATTTTTAAATTATCTTCACGAATATAAATCAAACCTTCATTATTTTTGCTCAAAAACCAAGCCCATGTGATATTTAATGTATATATATATTTACTTTGTCGTTAATTGTTTTATTCTCTAAGTTTCCTCCGGACATACAGATTCACACAACTGCCCTTTATATATGTATAAATATAGATTACATTAGGACATACATACACACAACTGCCCTTTATATATGTATAGATATAGATTACATTAGGACATACATACACACAACTGCCCTTTATATATGTATAGATAAGTTACATTCGGACATACATACATACACACAAAACTGTCCTTTATATAAGTATAGATATAGAATTACATTCGGACATACATACACACAACTGTCCTTTATATATGTAATAGATATAGATTACATTAGGACATACATACACAACAACTGTCCTTTATATATGTTATAGATATAGATTACATTAGGACATACATACACAAACTGTCCTTTATATATGATAGATATAGATTACATTAGGACATACATACACACAACTGTCCTTTATATATGTATAGATATAAATTACATTCGGACATACATACACACAACTGCCCTTTATATATGTATAGATATAGATTACATTAGGACATACATACACACAACTGTCCCTTTTATATATGTATAGATATAGATTACATTCGGACATACATACACACAACTGCCCTTTATATATGTATAGATATAGATTACATTCGGACATACATGCACACATCTGTCCTTTATATATGTATAGATATAGATTACATTCGGACATACATACACACAAACTGTCCTTATATATGTATAGATATAGATTACATTCGAACATACATACATACACACAACTGTCCTTTATATATGTATAGATATAGATTACATTCGGACATACATACACACAACTGCCCTTTATATATGTATAGATATAGATTACATTCGGACATACATACACACAACTGCCCTTTATATATGTATAGATAGATAGATATAGATAGAAGATTAGCAATATTCGATAATGCAAACAGCCTCTCCTCCAGAATTTTGAACTCTGGTCACTGTGTCCACTTTCTACCATGATAACCATTACATAACACTTTTGGAAACACTTTTTCACACTCAGAATTGTTAAAGCATGGAACAAACTGCCTGCATCAGTTGTTAGCTGCCAAGACACTGCATCCTTCAAAACCTCCATGCTTCCTGTAATTCACCCAACACTATACCTGATATCCCCTCTCCATATACACGTTGCACATATCCGAGCATAGCAATGATTCAACTGGGAAATCATTTTGAATAGTTTGACTGTTGTACAAACAAAGCGTTGAAGAATTTATGATGATCTCAATTTAAATAATGGCATCATTGTTTTTGCAAGCCTATCAATTTGAGAAGTGTCATGTGTTGACTTATTATGCTATATAAGGTGTGTGCTAGATGCCCGCTCTTATTTATAGACTCGGTGATAACCATGTGATCATACTCTTGGCCAATCGCTGGCAGTACTTTTTGCATCCCCTCTACCCAAGCGACATTGGGTAGCCGCATCTAGTATCTTAAAAAAGTCATGTAACCATTTAAAAAAAAAAAATTGGAGCCAACACGTGTATGTATATTTCACAATTAAGATGAGGACAACAGTCCGAAAAATCAAAATAATACATATTGAACCTCATCTAGAAATTCAGACAAATAAAGTTAGTTCAGTTTAGCTCAGTTGCTAGAGCATCTGCCTAGGAACGACAAGATTCTGGGTTCAATACCAGCCCTCACCTACTCAGCACATGAGAAGCACAGCTTGGATCTGTGCACTAAAGTCGGGAGCTGGTGGATGGTGTGGCAGTCCACCCCAGATGCAAAAACAATCACCCTGGTCTAGCACTAGTGAGAAGGGATAGACTCCCTCGCTGTCTGACAATAGGCCACTCAGTGTATGAGTAACACAGTTTGGATCTATGTGTTAAAGTGGGAGAGTTGGTGGTAGGTGTGGCGCTCCACCTCATCAGACAGGATAGAGATTCAAACTATCAATATATTAATTCCTTAATGTTATGATCATTATCATCTTGCAACACCCTCTGGTTAAAAAATGTGACAGTCCAAGTCATCCAAGATGAAATGAAATGCAAAAATGTAAATCCTGATTATCTGGTGTTGCTAATCTGAAAAATTCTTATTTCTTATAAGTGTCTTCACCTCAGCTAAATACTGGACCATTCCATTTTTATTATAAAAAAGAACATGCTACACAGAAAAAACATAATAAGAAAGAAAGAGTAAAGGAAAGATAGAGAGAGGGGTGAGCATGTGGAAGCAATAATGCTAATCTGTTTCAATCGAGCATAATGAAAAGAAGGAAAGAAAGAAAATAAAGAGTGAGAGAAAGTTAAACCAAGATTATTATACTTTTTACATATTGAACTATTTGGCAATAGCTCTTAAGTAAACATATCAAATGTAATAATTAAATTATTATACTGTAGTATATCCACAGGTCCTGCTTTATATTATATATATATACACAAGAGAATCAGATGGTCCTGTTCATAAGCAAAAAAAGTTTATGCTTAGAGGATGAGCCAGATCTGGAATTATAATCAAACACTATTAGAACAGGCACACATACTAACACACACATATCCCCCTAACACAACATTAATAATAAAACAAAAATCAACCAATTTCTAGAATTCTTCACAGTAAGGAAAAATTGGGTAAAAAAGAAATGAATTAGACTAATACATTTCACTTTAACTCAACAGGCTAGGTACTCTCTCTTTCACCCAGTCTGTTCGTCTCTCTCTCTCTCTCTCAAATAAAATTATGTTTAAAACAAGTTTGGGATTACATTTTTAGAAATAATATTTTAAATGTGAACAAAAAAAACATTTCTTTAAAAAACAAACATTGTAATATACAAATTCTCTGATTTTTTTAATCTAATAAAATATTTTCCTCTTATTCTATCTTACTCCTGTTTTCTCCCTTTCTCACTGGTATTCATAAAAAAAATTAGTCCGGTCATGGACTGGGTCCTTTTGCTAGTATATATATATATATATATATATATATAATATATTTATATAGCAATGTTGATGCCAAATACTCTACTGAAAGAAGACAGGAAAGTAGGAGAAGGAAGAATAAAGTAAGAGGTAGGTAGAGGAGGAGAAACAATAAGAATGTACTTGTGAGAGTGTAGAGTTACATCTCATATGAAAGTGGAGGGCTAACATCAAAGCTCCCTTTAAATTTAGTCCCTCCACATTTATATGGCTGCTTGCAATGCCACCTTGTGCCAAACGGAAGAACTGTGGAAAGTAAGGGATGTAACCCTACAAGAGGATCCATGCTCACAGCACTACTTGATGATAATGATTGTTAAGGATCCTTTTATGTATATACCATCATTTTTTCCCAGCTGTTTCGAGGGCACATGAAATCTATTTAAGGGGGCATAACTCCTTCCTACTGCAGTGGCATTACAAATATTTTGTACTTTAAGGATCATTGCATTGTGTAATGGAATTATTTTATGCATATTCTTGGCACAATGATAAAAAATGACTGAACATTTCACAGTTGAGGAATTACATAAGAAAAATATATACATATATTACTATGTATTATGCTTAAGTGTTGTATATATACAAGGTGTGTCAAAAAAGTATTGAGATTTTTTGACAAACACCTTGTATTCTGAAAAATTAACGTTCCATTCATTCTTCATTTCTATCTTGGTAATACAGCTTTAAACTTTTTTGACACACCTTGTATTCTGAAAAAAAAAAATGAATCAATGGAAAGTTATCTTTTTCAGAATACAAAGTGTGTCAAAAAGTACAAAAAATCTCAATACTTTTTTTTGACACACCTTGTATAGATATATATATTTACATGTAAGATATTAAGAGAAATGAATGAATGGAATGTTAATTTTTTTTTTAAGAATATAAGATGTGTCAAAAAGTATAAAAAATACCAATACTTTTTTGACACACCTTATATGTATATGTATATATATATATATATATATATATTATATATTATATTTTATGAAGTAACAACAGATTGTAAAAATCTGACAAAAATGTGAAAAATATAAATGGAAAGGTGAATAAACAAACACAAACAAAGGATTCAATTAATATTTCATTTTTTATTTATTAAAAGACTTCACCAGAATGAATTTAAGAATCTACAAAGTGATAGACAGTGAGGAAAGAGACATGGGGTGTGGGGGAAGGGAAAGAACAAAGGAAGACAAAGACAGAGTGAAAGAAAAGAGAGAAAGGAAAGAAAAAGAGAAAAAGTGTATGGATGTCAAAGAAGAAAATACAATGAGTCTTAAATGACTGGACAAGGAAAAAAGTAAAAGAAAAGAACAGAGAGAAAGTGGATGTAAATCCATATATGTGAGAAAAATATTAAGAAGTATGGATGTATGGTAGGGAAATAAAATGTTTTAATTTTATAATTATCATTCTTATCGATTGTCAATCTTAATATTATTATCACATATAATAAATTTTGCCAAACTAGGTGCAATATATAGATATATAGATAAAGATGTATATTATATATTTATATATATATATGTAGAGTCACTTGCGCAGATATTTTTTTTTTTAATTTAAAAAAAAAATTTTTTTTGTTGAACACTACGCCACCATCCTTAATGGACAGAAAGGATCCAATATATATATATATATATATATATATATATATATATATATATATATACACTATATTATTATTATACTAAAGCTGAGTAAATCAATGATTGTTTGCTAAAGGCTTTTTTCTTATTTAGTTTACTGACATAAAATATATTTCCAAAATATTACTTAGTTTTGGAATTAAGTTATGATTGAAAAAAGTTTTATTTGGTTCTAATTAGTCGTTATTTGCAATTAAGTAAAAAAAAGTCACCTGTCTCTTACCCCACATTCTGCCTGTCACTTTTCCCATCTCTCTTTATATCTTAATTAACTACTCTTTGTTTATGTTAGTTTTCTCTGAGTGTAAAGAGAGAGATTGGAGTATGTAAATGGTAGATGAACTTATTTGTATATTAATTTGTATGGCTTATATATAAGCTAGGTTAGTTTTTCACTTAATTGCAAATTTTAGCAAAATTATTTTAATGTTTTTTTTTTTTATTCTCCAGTTGTATTTATTTTTTAACTTTAATTTAATTCATTTTCAAAACTAACTTTCCTCCTAATCACAGTTATCTACTCAGAGCTCAATATGTAACCCAATGAGTCACGTTTTTTCTAGTATATATATATATATATATAAAGATAGTATGGGGAAAATCAAATTAACATATTTTGTGACAGGGGTGACCTATTGTCAGTATTAACTGGACACCAAAGAAATCTATCCTTTTTCATTAGCACTAGACCAAGGAGACTGTTTTTTGCATATGAGGTGGAGTGTCACACTTACCATCAACTCCCCACTTTAAAACACAGATCTAAGCTATGCTATTCATGCGCTGAGTTGGCAAGGGCTGGTATCGAACCCAGAACAATTTCCCCAGTTTAGCACTAATGAAAAGGGGATAGACTCCCCCTCTGTTCGGCTGATATTGACAATATGCCACACCGCCAACTTTACTTACTTTATTTCTTAAGAGAGTTTTTATTTGCAAAGGGTTATAAGATATGAAGTATTCCTAATACAAATGATTTGCATACAATTGTATGGTTTCAAGTAATTATAATGATAATCCTTAATAAACAATTATAGATACTTGGGCTAGACGAGCACTCGGAGAGACCCTCTCCAATCAATCGGCTGGCCATGTCAAGCCCTAACACCCTATATGATTGCCCTTATGGCAAGCCCCAACCGTTTTTATCATATATGATATATGTGCTAGAAGGCAGTGGCTGAGGGTCTTCATGTTCAGGAAATGACATTAAACTCTATCTGATGGTGAGGTTCCAGTTCTGGAGGTTTGGGGAATTTGGAGCACCCCTTTATTACCATTGTTCCCTGGTCCACTCTGACCCGGAGTGGCAGTACCTGTTGGGGTCTCATATATGGGTTAAATAGAAAAACGTGTTTATAAAAAAGACTGAGTATCCATTAAGAAGGAATTTATTTCAAAACTTTGCCAGCATTAAATGACACACTGAGGTTGATATTTAGAGCAAATAGTAATATTAATCTTAATGAGTTAGATATACCAACAAATTGTTTCGCTTACTGGCTCATCAGGGCAAGAATCTGACTTATATAATTGATAAAGAAAAAGACTTAAAAATCTATATACGAGGTATGTCAGAAAAGTTCCAAGTTGATCGCATTCTTCGATGTGAGGGGCATCGTCCACTGCAAGTTCTTCACACAGGGTCAGACGATCAACCAGCATGTATACAAAGAGATACTGCTTTGTTCAGTGCGCGAGAAGAGGTGAGAGATGTGACAGGACAACTTCACCATGACAACGCACCTGCCCATACTGCCCTGAGTATCTGAGAGTTCCTGGCTCAGAAGAATATCACTGCTGCAGCAATCTCCCTACTCGCCCAACCTGGCTCCATGTGATTATTTCCTCTTCCCCAAGCTCAAGGGGGTCATCAAGGGGAACCCGTTTTGAGGATGTGCACAACATTAAAAAGGCTGTGATGACAGAGCTACGTAGAATCCCGGAAGAATCCTTCCAGGAAAGCATGCAAGTGTGGCAGAGAAGGATGGGAAAGTACATTAGACTCCAGGGGGGATTACTTTGAAGGGGATAACTTGTAGTTTGGATTTGAAATAAATTTTTTGTGACACCAGTCCTTGAACTTTTCTGACATATCTCGTATGTACAAAGAAAGAGAGATTTGTGATATAATGAATTTGCATCATTTTTAATGAAATTCTTTGAATACATGATTAAAATATTTTTCTTTTATTTGTCAGATTTATTGCTCTGAGGAATTTTAAAGACACAACGAATCTATCATGATGATGCAGAAACGAAGCTCAAAGAAATCCTCCATTGTATTCAGAATTCTATGAACAATTCATCCAATCATCTTCATTCTATGCAATCCAACAAACAAAATGGTAATTATTTCTCTGAATTTTTTAGATGAGGCTTGATGATTAGTATTGTTTGGATTATTCTGACTATTGTCCTCATTTTTATTGTTGTCTATACAACGTTTCGATCAATGTGCCCTCCAGCCTTCTTCAGGTATTTCTTGTCGAACTCGGAAACCTTCTTTTCGAACTCAGGAACCTTCTTGACGTAATCGGGAGTCATCACGGAACTTTGAACCCAACCCTTTATTCAATCCATGGGGGTATCCTATTCTCATTCTGCTAACCATATCTGGGGCACCGGTGTTAAGCTGTGTTAATTATATTATTCTATGTTACTGCTGCTCCTGACTGATTACGTCAAGAAGGTTCCTGAGTTATATATATATATATATATATATATATATAAAGTGAGAATTCTTTCAAGGGTAGCTGTTTTAGTACTACTGTATAGCTGCACCCTGTACTCTAACAAAATGCATTGAGAAAAAGCAACTATATGGCCACTTACCTCTTATCACACAAACCATCAAAGTAAAACTGATTACGTCAAGAAGGTTCCTGATATATATATATATATATATAAAGTGAGAATTCTTTCAAGGGGTAGCTGTTTTAGTACTACTGTGTAGCTGCACCCTGTACTCTAACAAAATGCATTGAGAAAAAGCAACTATATGGCCACTTACCTCTTATCACACAAACCATCAAAGTAAAACGAACAAGATAGGTTGGACACTTCTGGAGAAGTAAGGATGAACTCAGAAGAGATGTTCTCCTGTGAACACCTACATATGGGCACACTAGTGTAGGTCGACCAGCAAAAACCTATATATATATTTATAGGATATTTTTTTTATTTATGAATAAATTTAATTTATTTATGAAAAAAAAAAAAAAAACAGAAAGAAACATAATCAGTGTGTAAATATTTATATTTGGTAATACATGAATATTTAATAATGATAAAGATCACATTAATATTGATATTAAGATTATTGCCCTCTTTGTTTTAACTAGCAAATATATGCACCCTCCGGGTGCAAGTATTTGAATTTTAATGTAATGAAATATGTTAAATTTGAAATACTTTTGAAACTAAATAAAAATCCAAATAAAATGATTTGAAACAGAGGGGTATAATCGAAGAATAGAACAACTTTGAAACTAAGTCTTCCATCATTTTTCATCACTCCCTCCTTTTATTGCTGAATTTTCCTAATTTAACTATTTAGTTAAATTAGGAAGTAAAGAATAAAATTACTGTTATTTCTTTATATTAAAGGATTCTTTTAAGATTTATCCCGAGTTTTTGCCCATATTCATTAAGAAAAAAACAAACAATTAGAAATCAATAATACCAAGCGCATATTTAATAAAATTAAACTTTTAATATCAATATGCAAATTAGCTTTCCTGTTCACACTGTAACCCGCTATTTTGTTGCATATATAAATACAATTGCATGTTATTAGAATGTAGATAAAGTCAAAAGTATTCATAAGATATAACAATTTTATCAATAACTGAGGTTTAAGTAAAATTAAATTCATGGTGAATGTGACATCAATAACTAAGGGAATTGTGACTTGAGTAGTGATTTAGTTTCGGCTTCAGACAGACAAACACACAATCTCCATTATAATAAGATTGTCATTGTTATTTTTAGCTGATCAGGTTTTGCAATCTAGTTTAATTTGACATCTTTTGCAAGAAATTACTTTGTTCTATTTCTCTGAATGTTTGAGATGAGGCTTGATGATTTGTATTATCTGTGTTATTCGGACTATTGTCCTCATCATCATTGTTATCTGTACAATGTTTCAGCTGATATGCCCTCCGGCCTTCTTCAGGTATTTCTTGTCGGACTCGGGAACCTTCTTTTCGGAATTGAGAACCTTCTTGTCAGAATCAGGAGCCATCACAGAACTTTGAACCTAACCCTTTATTCAGTCCACAGGGGTATCCTGTTCTCATTCCGCTAACCATAGGTGTAACCTTATTTTTATTCTATGTTACTGCTGCCTTTGATCAGGATTGAACCTGCAATCTAGAGATAACTGTCACTTAGAACTGTCTTAACCTAACTCCTTTAACCACTAGGCCATGTGTCCAGTTGTACAGATAACAATGAAGATGAGGGCAATAGTCCGAATAACGCAGATAATAGTATTCTTTGTTCTAGTTTGTTTTTCTCTGGTAGTTCATAGATGGTGATTAAAGCAATGATTGTGTTGAAATTATTGGGGTGCTTTGAGGTAGGGAAGATATTTAGTCAAGTCCCCACTGACTGAGGACCAATATTAGCATTAGTATATCTCGGTTTAGCTCAGTCGGTAGAGCGTACGGCTAGAAACCACAAGCTTCCTAGTTCAATACCGGCCCTTGCCAACTCAGCGTATGAATAGCCCAGGGATCTGTGCGGTAAAGTAACAAGCTGATGGTTGGTGTGCTGCTCCTCCTCAGACGCAAAAACAATCTCCTTGGTCTAGTGCTACTGTAAAGGGGATAGACTCCCTCGCTGATTGATAAAATAATGTCTTTGGCATAAAATAACCCAACAAGGATTGACATGCTATAAAATCTAACCAACTCCTTTTATTTCATTATATTATTTCATTACTCTTTTTATTTGATCATATCATTTTATTCCTTTTATTTCATCACAATTCACATACCTAGGTAGTAATATCTCATCCACAGAAAGTGATGTTAATGCACACATAGGGAAGGCATAGTCTGCTATAGACAAATTATCAGTCATTTGGAAATCTGATCTCACTGACAAGTTAAAGTGACTGTTCTTCCAAGCCATGGTTGTGTCAGTGCTACTGTATGACTGCACCACTTGAACCCTAACAAAACGCCTAGAGAATAAGCTAGATGGGAGTTTCACAAGAATGCTGCATGCAATCTTAAACAAATTATGGAAACAACACCCCACAAGAAAACAGCTTTATGGCCACTTTCCTCCTATCACACAAACTATCTGAGTGAGATGAACAAGGCATGCTAGGCATTGCTGGTAAAACAAGGACAAACTCATAAGTGATGTTCTCCTGTGGAAGCCAGCACGGGCATACCAGTGTGGGCTTTCCAGCAAAGACTTATATTAACCAGCTCTGTGCAGATGCAATGAATGATAGGGATGGTTGGTGAGAGATTGTCATGAGTATCCATGCTACTAGCACGACATGATAATGATGATTACTCCTTATATTTCATCATATTATTTTATTACTCCTTTGATTTCATTTTTATTTTGGCTCTTACTTCATCATCTATTAATAATGGAGATTTGCTTCCATTTTTTGTCTGTAACAAAAACTACGTCACTGCTTATGTCACATTACCCAAAATTGTCATAACATAGAGTAAATACACTCAAAATTTGAACATGTAACATTAGACAGTCCTCATTGTTTTTTAAAACAAGTTTTAATAAATACATGACTGGTATTATATATCTATATATAGTTTGTTTTATTTTAATAGATATTTACAGTTTACATGTCAAATTGTTTTATTTTTTAATCCTTTAATGAATTTGATGATTTTACTTACTGAGGGTACAAACTCGTTGACATTGAATTTTTTACTCCCACCCCTCAGGCAATATGTTTCAAAAATCTATTTTTACACCGCCCGGGGGTGGGGGGTTAATTTTGTACTAGTTTATTTAAAAAATTTTGAAACTGCCTCAGGTTAAACATTTTGAAAATTCCTTTAAAATTGCCTGCAGCACTGTAAGTATTTGGTGGAGAAAACTCTATTTTTAAACACTAACTCTTTGAACATATAAATAAGACTACCCCCAATGGGGCCACCTGTTCGCCATAGGTGGCGACCCATGGATGGAACCCAGGTGGCTGAGCAGTTCATGACATGCAACACTTCACTTTGGCTCTTACTTGGGCTAGACGGGCGGTTGGAGAGGCCCCCTCCGATCAATCGGCTAATCATGTCAAGCCCTAGCACCTATATGATTGCCCGAACCCTATTGCCCTTATGGCAAGCCCCAACCCATCTTATCATATTGGTGCTAGAAGGCAGTGGCTGAGGGTCTACATGTCCTGGGAATGACGTTAAACTCTATCTGATGGCGAGGTTCCACTTCTGGAGGTTTGGGGAATGTGGAGCACCCCTTCATCACCATTGCTCCCTGGTCTACTCTGACCTGGAGTGGTATTACCTGTTAGGGTTCCATCTATGGGCTAAATAGAAAAACACGAGTTTATAAACAAAATTGAGTATCCATTAATAAGTAAGTAAAGTAAAGTCGACGGGGCGGCCTAAAGTCGGTATCAGCCAGTCAGCGAGGGAGTCTATACCCTTTTCAATAGCGCTAGACCAAGGAGATTGTTTTTTAGCATCTGAGGTGGAGCGCCACACCTACCACCAGCTCCTTACTTTACCGCACAGATCCCTGTGCTACTCATACGCTGAGTTGGCGAGGACCGGTATCGAACTAGGAACCTTGTGGTTTCTATCCGAACGCTCTACCGACTGAGCTAACCGAGCTAATAATTACTTTATTTCAAAACTTTATTGGCATTAAATGACCCATGTTGATATGCCGTAAAACAAAACAAACCAAACCAATCAGAGTTGGGAAGGACTTTTGCATAATGGTTAGACATGTAATAAATGGATTTGTCCACCCGAGTTCAGATCCTAGACAAGGCTGTTTGCATTTCACATAGTGCTAATACCCTTGGGAAAGGTATAAATCCATATATTCTCCCTCGAGCTATGGCTAAAATAGTAGGGTAGACTGGGCTCTTTAACCTTGGATAGGTAACCAGTCTAGGAGAAGGAAAAACTCTGAATTTGAAAAACAAGGGCATGTGTCACAAAATCTTAATCTGTAGGATTTTCAATGAATGAAATGGCAACGAGGAATGCATTATTAATATGATCAACTATCATGCACTACTGTAGGCTGAATTTGTAGAATGATGTTGATGATATTGTTAGTCCAAGATGGCTGATGCCATGGCAACCCATACAGATTTTTAGTTACTAGGGTGAGTCAAATGTTTTGCAATATTTTGGTAATGTTGCATAGTCTTCTTTTACTTCTTTTTTTACCTTATTCTTACTAGCAAAAAAATTTAAAAAAATAAAAAAACAAACCTCCGGGCAGTGTAAAAACCTGAGGTCAGTCTTTGATTGGATTTGTGACATTCCTTATGCACCAATTCTTTCCTATCGAATGTGCCAAAAGGTACAGATGGTCCAACACAAGTATTCACCACTATAAACAAAACACTGTGTAGGTTGTTTAATGGATGAACCCTCATGTGTTGAAATCGACAAGAGAGTCCATCATATGAGGAAAACCTCACCAAAAATTATATTTTTTAGGGAATCTTTTAAATGATTCCTTGATATTTGTTGAAGTGAATTGAACAACAACAACATCTTGCTAAATCTAAATTAATTTGTACATGAAGCAGTTGGTGTATATGGCACTCAGGAATATTCCATATTTACATTTGGGTGATACCATTCCTTGAGTCCTGATTGGCTGCTGACTCAGAATATGGTTATGGTGCTTAGATTAATAAACCCCCATTCTGTACTATACTTGTGGAAATGCAGGAGTTGTATTAAATTACAGCTTGCTTGCTACATTTGTCTGCCAATTTGATGGTAACTTGGCTTTTACACTATTGTATAACTAAAGTATTGACATGGTTACTTTTTGTGATTACTTTCTTTTGCTTTTTTTAATTGAATTTTTTTCTTCTTCTTTTCTGACAGATGCCTGGCAGAGAGGAGACAAATGCCTTGCCCCTTGGTCTGGAGATAACTTCCAATACAAAGCCACCATAAAAGAGCTTCGGAAATGTGATGGCAATTCTATGGTTGCAGTTGTCAAATATGATGGATATACAGATGATGAGGAAGAAGAAGTGGATATTAATGATCTTTCTAAACAAACAACTGGTAAGTTAACTTATATTAACCACTAAGGAAGCGCGTGGTGTAATGGTTAAAGTCATGGGAAATGGACTTGTCACTCCGAGTTCAAATCCTGGACGTGGTAATTGCATTTCACATAGTGCTAATACCCTTGGGAAAGGTATGAATCCTACTCTCCCTCCAGCTATGGGTAAATAGTAGGGCAGACTGGGCACTTTAACCTTGGTTAGGCAACCGGTCTAGGAGAAGGAAAACTCTGAATTCAAACCTGTTAAACTCCGCTTAAGAAATTGACCTTGTGTCGCATCCTGCTCGTGTGTAGGGGTTGGTAAATATCTATATTAACCACTAAGATACATTACTCTTTGTGTCTATTTGGTTTAAGTTTCTTTGAGAGAATGATGCAAACTAGCAGGACCTGTGGATATACCACCGTATGATCATTTGATATTATTTCTCTGAATGTTTGAGATGAGGCTTGAAGATTAGTATTATTTGCGTTAAAAAAAATCCAATATGAGTCTAGGTAAAAAAATCATAAGTGAATAGGTAGATATTCTAGCCAAAACATGACATTAGGTTTATAAGTTTTCAAAATTCAAACTGGATTGTCCAATTGGACACATGGCCTAGTGTATAAAGGAGTTAGGTTAAGACAGTTCTAAGTGACAGTTATCTCTGAACTGCAGGTTCAATCCTGGCCAAAGGCAGCAGTAACATAGAATAATAATTAACACAGCTTAACGCCTCTACCCCAGCTATGGTTAGTGGGATGAGAACAGGATACCCCCATGGACTGAATAAAGGGTTAGGTTCAAAGTTCCGTGATGGCTCCCAATTAGGCCGACAAGGTTCCCGATTACGACGAGAAGGTTCCCGAGTCCGATAAGAAATACCTGAAGAAGGCCGGAGGGCACATTGAAACGTTGTACAGATAACAATGAAGATGAGGACAATAGTCTGAATAACACAGATAATACATTTGATATGTTTACTTTAGAGCTATAACGAAATAATTCAATATGTAAAAAGTATAATAATCTTAATTTTACTCTCTCTCACTCTTTTTTCCTTCTTTTTGTTTGAAAAATATTAAGAAACCTTCACTAACTTCTCTGCTGTTTTAATTCTTACAAATGCGGTGATGTTGATAACTTTTTGATTTAGTGCATCCTGGGATGCATATATTTATTTTGAATGAATCCCTGGGAAAATTTATGGGTCCCAACTAAAGTTTAATAGATTGTAGGGTTTTTATTTATGATCTGGAGAAACAACTAAAGCCATCTAACTCCTACCTTGTAACCTATCCTGTGTCATTAATTTCTAAGAAACTATTGAAATTTATTTACAGTTAGCTTGAAATGGTGAGGGAAGAAAAAAGAAAAACACTGGGATGCATAGATATGATTTTACTGCATGCTTTTAGATTTTGCATGTCAGGGATGCAGGACTCTTACCTCTCAGCATCTCTGTGTATGAAATATATATATATATATATTTCATGTAACGGTAAATAACATTATATTCATACATTCACCATACACTTAACATTTTTCATTTTTCTCCCTTACAAAATTTATTTTGCATTGTCCTGATGATGGTTTATCATAAACCAAAATACTTAAGTATAGACATATAAATTTTTTCCTTTGATCGTAACATCTTGTGTCTGTTATATTTTTGAAAACATTTTCTTCATATATATATATATATATATATATATATATATATATATTGGTTTGTTGGTTGGTTTTGAAGGCTGTCACAATGCGAGTGTAAAGAAAAAAGAAGGTAACTATGATGTTTTTTGTTAACCTGTCATTTTATTCTTTTAATATTTCAGGATGAAAAATCCCATCATCAGAAGAATACTGGAACTGAAGTTGTCTTAGCGGCAGAATGAATTTAGCAGCCGCTAAGACAACTTCAGTTCCAGTATTCTTCTGATGATGGGATTTTTCATCCCGAAATATTAATGAATAAAATGACAGGTTAACAAAAAACATCATAGTTACCTTCTTTTTTCTTTACACTCGCATTGTGACAGCCTTCAAAACCAACCAACAAACCAATATATACACAATGCTTCAAGCAAATTACAAAACCCTTTTATATATATATATATATATATATATATATATATTCATCAACAAGTTACTACCATGTTTTCATTGTAGTAGCATAAGTAGGGGAAAAAAAACTGGCTCAATAGATTTATCAGAGGACTAGAATTTCAAGAGTACAAACAATTAAGAAGTAAATAAGATGAGCAATAAAAAAAAAAATTAAAAAAGAGGATAGGGGATAGCACTTGAATAGATAGTATCATAAATTACTTTGGCCTGTCAACATATGGTAGACTAAGCACTAACTTCAAAGGAAAGAATTTTAGAGAAAAGAGTTTATTTTACTTCTAGAAGACATAGAATAAGAATAATCTTAAACCAGGGGAGTATATATAAAATTAGCTACATAAATTCCCTTAGTTCTCCTGAGGAAGGTGTACTTTAAACACCAAAACCGTGGTAGAGAGAATAACTTTTCTACAACTATATATAGTTTGGTTTGTTTTGTTTTACGGCATATCAACCTCAGTGGGTCATTTAATGCCGATAAAGTTTTGAAATAAATTAATTCTTAATGGATAATACAATTTTTTTATAAGTACATTTTTCTATTTAACCCATAGATGGGACCCTAACAGGTACTACCACTCCGGGTCAGAGTGGACCAGGGAGCAATGGTGATGAAGGGGTGCTCCACATTCCCCAAACCTCCAAAACTGGAACCTTACCATCAGATAAAGTTTAACGTCATTCCCAGGACATGTAGACCCGCAGCCACCGCCTTCTAGCACCCATATGATAAAAAGGGGTTGGGGCTTGCCATAAAGGCAATAGGGTTGGGAAAAATCATATAGGTGCTAGGGCTTGACGTAACCAGCTGATTGATCGAAGGGGGCCTTTCCGACTACCCGTCTAGCCCAAGATAGGGCCCAAGTGGAGTATTGCATGTCATGAACTGCTCATCCATCTGGGCTCTATCCTTAAGCATCACGGGTCGCCACCCACGGCCAACAGGTGGCCCTATTGGGGGAGTCTTACCCCTCTGCAGAGGTGCAGTTGGTGCATTCTAACGCCCAGCCGACAGGGCGGAACTATATATATTATATATATATATATATTTTTTTTTTGAAGGCGTAATAATGCACATTTATGTTTAAAAAACATATTTAATTTATTTCTTTTTTTTTCTTTTTTTTTTTTGAGTCCTTAATATTTTCAGGCAAATGCCTATCTTCAGAGGATCGAAACATTTTTTTTAAATTTTCATCTGTATTTGCCGAGCATAACTACATCTTTGCCAAAAAAAAAAATTTCGCATTTACGTTAAACATTTAACGGATTAACAACACAGTTGAGTTTATCAAATACAGATGAAAATTTTAAAAAAATGTTATGATCCTCTGAAGATAGGCATTTGCCTGAAAATATTAAGGACTCAAAAAAAGAAAAAAAAAGAAAGAAATTAAATATGTTTTTTAAACATAAATGTGCATTATTACGCCTTCAAAAATATATTATTTCATTTTAATTAATGCTTTGAACTCACTATAAAAAATGATCTGAAAAATCTTTATATATATATATATATATATAGGGTAATGAGGCCATGAAGTCAATGGAGCTTGGTAACTATATAATGATAATAATGGACTTGATGAGCCGAGTTCAAATACTTGAACTTGGGTATTAGCACTATATGAAACAGCCCTGTTTGTACTTCATATAGTGCTAATACTATTGGGAAAGGCATAAATCCAACTATTCTCCCTCCAGTAAAATAGTAGGGCAGACTGTGCTCTTTAAGCTCGATTAAGCAACCAGTCTATGAGAAGGAAAAGTCAAACCTATTAAACTCTGTTTAAGAAATTGACCATGTGTGACATTCTACTCATGTGGGGGGTAAATATATACAGTGAGTCTAGATTTAGTTCAGATTAAATTTTATGTATTAGAAAACACAATTTCAGCATAAAACTTATCTGGTTAAATCAAACTTAATGGACCTAAACTCCAACATCGTATGTCACCCCGCCGAAATAAAAAAAAAATACCAAAAATCAGGTAATTAACCAAATTTAATGAAATTTTCAATGTTGATATATTAATGAATAAAAGACATAATGCACCAGTTATTTTATTTAAAAACTTTTACATTTTTTTTCAGGTCAGTTAACTTAGAACCATGTATCTTTAAGGCATAACACAGATTCTTAAAGATATGTGGTTTTAAGTTAACTTACCTGAAAAAATGTAAAAGTTTTTAAATAAAATAACTAGTGCATTATATCTTTTATTCATTAATATATCAACACTGAAAATTTCATTAAATTCGGTTAATTTCCTGATTTTTGGTATTTTTTTTCTTTCAGCGAAATGACATATGATATTCGAATTTAGGTCTGTTAAGTTCAATTTAACCAATCATTTGCTATAAACATATAATATCAATAAATAAATATAGTATGTTTATTTTATAATGCTATATTAAATTATCTCCACTTTGGTGTATAATAAAAAAAAATGTGGTTAATTTATAATTAGCCACAAACAAAAGAATTCCAAAGTCCATGTGTCTTAATAAGAAGTAAAAAAAAGAAGTAAAGTCGTCGGGGTGGCCTAAAGTCAGAATCAGCCAGACGGCGAGGGAGTCTATCCACTTTTCACTAGCGCTAGACCAAGGAGATTGTTTTGGTGTCTGAGGTGGAGCACCACACCTACCTACCATCAGTTCCTCACTTTACTGCACAAATCCCTGTGCTACTCATAAAATGAGTAGGTGAGGGCCTGTATCGAGACCCGAACCTTGTTGTTCTTAGCCAAATGCTCTACCGACTGAGCTGAATCGGAATTCCCCTTATTTATATACAGTTATCAGCCATATAGCGAGGGAGTCTATCCCCCTTTTCACTAGCGCTAGACCAAGGAGATTGTTTTGATGTCTAAGGTGGAGCCACACAAATCCCTATGCTACTCATACGCTGAGTTGGTGAGGACCGGTATCAAACCAGAAACCTTGTGTTTCCTAGCCTGATGCTCTACCAACTGAGCTAAACTGGCCCTTAACCACCCCAAAATTAATTTTCTAATTAAAAAAATCAGTAATAATTAGAAACTAGTAGGACCTGTGGATATACCACACTATGATAATTTAATTATTACAACGTTTGATATATTTACTTAATACTGACCCACCCCTAGGGTGGGGTCCAGTGGCTTCGACCCTGGACCAGTTAAGTAATTAACAGTGTAGATACCAGGGGGTTATCCCCCCAGGCAACACCTATGCCCTTGATTTAAAATGGCAGGGGGAATGTCGATGGGATCTACGCATTTTTTTCTCGCCCATCATCCCACGAGCTTCGGTTCGTGAGTGGTCCCAAATTAAAAAGGACTTTGTGTCACACCCACATACATGAGATGCAAGGTGAATAACTACTTAAGAGTTATTGTAAAATAGTTCAATATGTAAAATGTATAGGAATCTTGATTTAACTCTCTCTCTCTCACTTTTTTTTTCTTTTTTTCCTTTTCATCATGTTAGATTGAAACAGATTAGTGTTATCGCTTCTATGTGCTCATCCCCTCTCTCTATCTTTCCCCTACTTTGTTTTTTTTTTATCATATTTTTTCTGTGTAGTATGTCCTATTTCTTCCCTTTCTTTCTTTATAATAAAAATGGAATGGTCCATTATTGCATTTTTACAGGTCTTATTTTTCATTCTGTAGGGTGTTTGGCCACCCTCCTCACCAGACAGAATCTGTGGGGTTACCGGTTTAGTCTCTGATGATCTGACTATAAAACACATAGTACTGGGTTATATAGTACCAGTACCACATTGAGTGACCTGACACAGAAATATATATATATATATATATATATATATATATATACTCACTAGAAAAAAATCACTGCCTGATATCTGATTGGATATAAATTCTGGTAAATCACCAGTTGTTGGCATCCTTCCATCTACTAAAAACGATGGTGTAGTGTCCATTTTTCTGGTGCAGTGACTGCGAACACTTCGGCTGGCCAGGTTGAATGCCTTCATTAGGTCTCTGAATGTGGTGTAGAGTGGCATCTGCTCTTCCGGCACTTTTCCTGCAGCTGGCGTAGTGAGAAGATCATGTCCACGGTTGCCCGGTTTGCTTGGTAGCCACACTGTGATTCTGGATAGATGCGAGATGAAAGAGTCTGCAGACGCGCCAGTGTAACACATGCAAGACTTTTCAAACTATCCTGAAGAGGGAAATGCTCCGGTAATTGTTGCAGTCGCTCCAATCTCCTTTGTTCTTGTATAAGGTGACAATGGTAGTGTCCTGCTTGTCCTGAGGGATATGTCCTTGTTCCCAGCAACTGCAGAGTAGTTTGTGTAGTGGTTGGAGCAGCACTGCCGCCCTGCTTTCAAGACCTCTGCTGGTATGCCATCACTCCCGGTTGCTTTCCTATCAGCAAGGCGGTCCTCTCTATTTTGTAGTGGAAAACTATGTAAACTGGGCAGGTTGTTATGGAGGATGTCACCAGTATGCATTATTCAATTGGTCAAGCCTTAGAAAATGTCTAATTTTTCAACCTTTTCTCTTTTAGATGATATAATATCATCCAGTCAAAAATCAGATGATTTCCTATTTAAACCTTTAAAAGGAAATGAAGAGGAAATTAGAATTCAGTGAGTATGACTTTATTCTTTTATTCTTTTTATAATACTTATTGAAATTGTTTGTGTGAAATGACGACTGAAATCAATTTTCCCAGTCACTGTCTACATTGGATTTCCTAATATAATTTAAAATCTAGCCAGGTATAAATCTAACAAATCTTGATAGTTTCTTTGGAATTAAACCAAAAGTTTCAAAGCCTTTGTTGTATGGAATGATGGACATTTGGTGAATTATAAGATTCTGATACGATTAAGAAATTTTATTTTCATTTGAAAATATTATTTGATCATTATTGATTTTGTTCTGGAAATGGCAAGGAAGTGTTTGATTTTGTTCTGGAAATGGTAAGGAACTGTTTGATTTTGTTCTGGAAATGGCAAGTAATGTTTGATTTTGTTCTGGAAATGGTAAGGAAGTGTTTGATTTTGTTTTGGAAATGACAAGGAACTGTTTAATTTTGTTTTGTGTAGAATAATCATACTAGATCCAATTACCGTCAAATTGGCAAGACAAGACAGCAAGCAGTCATAACCAAATACGATTCTGGTTTGCTGCAAAGACCACTGCAAAATGGCAGGATTTATGAAGCCTCAGAGGATCATACAAACCAAGCAGCCAATCAGGACTCAGGGAATGGAATCACCCAAATGCATGAGTAGGCTATTCTGAATTCCCATAAGTACCAGTTGTCTTGACACTGGTTCAGTTGTGCTTGGCCAGTCACATTGTTCAAACCAATAGTAGATTGACTTGAATATTTTGGAAATGGCAAGGAACTGTTTGATTTTGTTCTGGAAATGGCAAGGAACTGTTTGATTTTGTTCTGGAAATGGCAAGGAAGTGTTTGATTTTGTTCTGAAAATGACAAGGAACTATTTGATTTTGTTCTGGAAATGGCAAGGAAGTGTTTGATTTGTTCTGGAAATGGCAAGGAATGTGAAGGAACTATTTGATTTTGTTCTGGAAATGGCTGGAAATGGCAAGGAACTGTTTGATTTTGTTCTGGAAATGGCAAGGAAGTGTTTGATTTTGTTCTGGAAATGGTAAGGAAGTGTTTGATTTTGTTCTGGAAATGGCAAGGAAGTGTTTGATTTTGTTTTGGAAATGGCAAGGAACTGTTTGATTTTGTTCTGGAAATGACAAGGAACTATTTGATTTTGTTCTGGAAATGTGTGAAGTGATGACTGAAAGCAACCACTGTAATCAATTTCCCCAGCCACAGTCTTTTGCCTGCAACACTATCACAGTAGTCCTTGCTCAATCTGTCAAAAGTTCACTTGTATCTCTTCATGTTAAGAAGATCAAAACACCACTGTCCATGATGTGGGAATATAGGCCTTAAGTAATAAGTAACTGCCCTCACCAATGATTTTACATCTGGGCTAATCACAAAGAGAAACAGTGACTATGTGTAGAAGTAGGGATGTGATCTTCAGAGGACCAGCTTCATGTATGATACATGTTTCTGTGTTGGTAATTATACATGTCCTAAACAAAATGGCTTTACTTTTTGACTCACTCTCATATATACATATATGCAATTTTTATTCTTTTTTAATAAAGTTTTTTTTTCTTACCTGTAGAAATGAATATAGTTCATGGGAGTTGGATAAAGATCTTGAAGCCAGTGGTTATCAACCGAGTTGTACACCTGGAAGAAGGATGAGTGAAATGTCCGTTGTGATTGAGGGTGAAACCTGGAAAAACTGCAAAAGAGGAGAAGGCAATAAACAGAATAGAAATGTTAAAAAATCTCCTTACAAAAACAAAAGCAAGAAAACTTTGGTTGATACTTCCGAACTTCAATTGTCTTTCAGGTAATTATTATAACTGAATTATCTATACTAGCAAATATATGCACCCTCCGTAGGGTGCAAGTATTTAAGTTTTAATGTAATAAAATATTGTATTAAATTAGAAAGGCTAATGAAACTAAATAAGAATACAGATAAAAAGATTTGAAACAGAGGGAGTATAATAAAAGATTTGAAACAGAGAGAGTATAATAAAAAAAATGGAACAACTGAAACTTACTCTTCCATCACTCTCGTCTTTCATTGTTATTTTTTCTAATTTAAGTATTTAGTTATAAGAGGAAGTAAAGAATAAAATGACAGTTATTTTATCTTGTTAATGGATTTCATTTAAGATTCATTGAAGAGATTTTTGCTTATATTCATTAAAATAAAACCAAACAGTTAGAAATCAATAATACTAAGCACATATTTATTAAATTCGATTTTTTAATATTAATATACAAATTAGTCTTCCCATTCACACTGTAAACCGCTATTTTGTTGTATATATAAATATAATTGCATGTTGTCATTACGTAGACATAGTTAACAGTATTAATAATGTAAGACAATTTTATTAATAATTGAGGTTTAGATAAAGATAAAATCATGGAGAATGTGATGTCAATAACTAAGGGAATTGTGACTTGAGTAGGAATATAGTTTCAGTTACAGACAGAAAAACACACAATCTCCATTATAATAAGATATTAATAAAATTCTCATTATATATATATATATATATATATATATATATATATATATATGATAAGAAAAATGCAAAAGAGAATAGTTAGCTAGTGCTGAAAGTTTTAATCATTTATATGACTGCTGATAATATGTGAAGATGTAGTTGAGAACAGGTTGCATGATGACTAAATTGATTAAGGAGCCAATCACAATTCACCAGTTCTTTATGGTTTTAGAGCCAATTCAAGCCAACTTGCTAAAGCATAAACAAAAGGAAAATCAAGTTAAAAGTTGGGACCATATTACCTTTAGGCACCCCTTTTTGATCTTGATTAAGAAAGGACATGTTTTTCATTTACACCATCAATATCCAGTTTGTTAGGGGTTAGGGTTAGGAGTTAGTTTTATAATTTTTTTTTTAAATCTAAAAAATCATCTGTTAAAACAACTGGATATTCACGGTGTAAATGAAAAACATGTCCTTTCTTAATCGAGATCACAAAGGGGTGCCTAAAGGTCATATGGTCCTAAAATTTAATATAATTTATATAAAATACAATCAGAGATGCTGATGGGTATGCATCCTGCATCCCTGATGCACAAAAATCTAAAAGGACACATAAAAATCATATCCATGTGTCCCATTGTTTTTCTTTTTTCTTCCCTCACCATTTCAAGCTAACTGCAGATATATTTCAATAGTTTCATGTTGAAGTTGAATAGTCACAGTGAGTAGTAGTCTCAACATCTATCACCAAGGTCAACAATTCACTTTTTACCCACTCTGTTTTTGCCGATTTGCAATCAGCAGTCACAACTGAAAGAACATTCTAAAACTCGAAAGACTTAACATAAAGTGACAATTACTTGTATGTTTGATTCCCACACACATGATGTTTTTATTGGCCAACAAACACATTAATATTACTAGACTTTCTTCAGACTTTGATTCATTGAAGTACTTCTAAAAAGAGACCATGTTCACACACATAAATTACTTGTTCTTATATCTTCTTAGTTCATGTTCATTGCAAGTTTTATATATATATATATATATATATATGAAATAAATATTTTTAGAAAAAACAAACAAATGATGTTATAATTCGCTGACAGAAATCTGTTTCGACCTTTTATTAAAGCGGTCTTCATCAAGAGCGAAATGTTTGTACCACTTTGTTTGTAACGGTTTACTCACACCGTGTTTCTATCACAAACATTATTTCATACTGTCGGATTCACTTCCATTCACTTTTCATATATATATATATATATTTCTAAAGCATTTTCATTACTAATGCATTTTCAGAGTAAAAATCAATTTGAATGGAAAATGCATTATGAAAATCATTGGCATTGTATTTTCATGGAAAATTTCATTTCCAATTATTCTGTTTAGTAAAAAAAAAAGATTTTCAGTGCATTTTTATAGTAAAAATCATTGTCCAATACATTTTTATAGTAAAAATCATTGTCCAATGCATTTTTATAGTAAAAATCTCTTCCAATGCATTTTTATAGTAAAAATCATTTCCAATGCATTTTTATAGTAAAAATCATTTCCAATGCATTTTTATAGTAAAAATCTCTTCGAATGCATTTTTATAGTAAAAATCATTTCCAGTGCATTTTTATAGTAAAAATTATTTCTAATGAATATAAAATCAATGACATGACCAGTGAGCAGTCCAGATCTAAATCCAATTGAAAATTTATGATGAATTTTTAAAAAATGGTCCACAAGAAGGCCCCATCCTCCAAAGAAGATTTAACTGCCATTCAAGACAGTTGAAACCATTTTGATAAAGAATATCTTTTTAAATTAGTGAAATCCACACATGAAAGAATTAAAATGTAAAGGCTCGAGAAGGGGAAACTAAGTATTAATTCTAATTTTTTGTCAATGAATTTCATAACTTTATTCTCAATATCGGCTTATTCTATAATATTATACCATTGCTTTAAATAATTTAATTTAGTTTGTTTAAGGTATGTTCTAAAAAGCAAGAATGTTCAGCTATCTTATCTGTTATTAGTTTATTTACTGCTAAATAAAAACCCTAAGTGTTCTAATTCCATCATTTTTGCTAAGAGTAGTATTCCCAACAAATAGTATCATCTAATCTTCTTATTAATACCTTTTTCTCTTCTGAATGATCAAACATGTGGCTTATCTGTTATTAGTTTATTTACTGCTAAATAAATAAAAAATCTAAGGGAACATCATTGTGCTAATTTCATCATTTTTGCTAAGAGTAGAATTCCTAACAAGTAGTGACATTTAATCTTTTTATTTTTTCTTCTGAATGATAAAACATGTGGCTTATCTGTTATTAGTTTATTTACTGCTAAACAAAATAAAAAAATCTAAGGGAACATCATTTAAGTGTGCTCATTTGAGAAATAAACAATAATGTAAAGTGTTAATATTTTTTTTGTTTTAATCAGTGAAAAAGGTTGCCAAGAAGACCCATCCGAACGATCTGCTCTATCAGAAAAAATATCCTATCGTCTACCAGAGCCAACATCTTCAATGGCTAAAGCTGCAACTAGCGGATTTAATGGTAGGTACACAACTAATATTACTAATTAGCAGGACCTGTGGATATACCACAATATGATAATTTAATTATTACAATATTTGATATGTTTACTTAAGAGCTATTGGAAATAGTTCAATAGGTAAAAAAGTATAATAATCTTGATTTAACTCTTAACGTCCTATACCGCCTCATTCCACCCAGCCGGAAGTCACATTTATTTTCCTAATCTATCCCAAATGATAGCCTTTGTTTAAATGTAATATTAAACATATTTAGAAGTCTTTGATTTAAGGGAAATAACAGGTAACTTTAATTGAAAAGGCCATTTTTAGCCATTTATTGATAAATCCTCATAGGAATGGGGCTCTGGACTTAGAAAATTCTCAACAGGATGTTAAGAGTTAACACTCTATTGTGGACTAGCCTAGTGTACCTTTTGTAGAGAGTGAATGCGCTGGTCCAGGACTATTTATACACGGTTGTCTGAAAACATTGGCATGATTACTGAGACTGCAAAGATTACAGAACCATTACGCAAACTGTCTACCTCGAGGTTTTAGCACTCTTTTACTAGTTACTATATGTCTGACGCACATATAGTTTGAATGTACTAGTATACTGAATACTGTATGATCCAGTATACAACACTCTCTCCCACTCTTTTTTTTCTTTCTTTCCTTCTTTTCATTATGTTCGATTGAAACGAATTTGCATTATCGCTTCCGCACGATCACCCCCTCACCCTCTCTCTATATTCCCCTACTCTTTCTTTCTTTCTTATTATATTTTTCTTTATAGCATGTCCTTTTTCTTCCCTTTCTTTATTTATGATAATAATAGAATGGTCCATTATTTAGCTGAGGTGACAACACTCATAAGAAATAAGAATCAGGCAGATAAGCAACCACAGATAATCAGGATTTTCATTTTTGCATTTCATCTTTGATGATTTGGACAATCTCATTTTTACCCAGCAGGGATTACAAGATTATAATGGTTGTACAATTAAGGAACATGAGTATTAATATATAGATTAGCATAGAACCCATAAAAAATGATGGGATTATATATTTATCAGCTCTCTCTCTGGATATATCTGCTTCAAATCAAACTGCTCTAAGCTGACTTTAAACATACTGGGACACACTGCTCAATCAAATATGTTGCCAAATGGTCAAAAGTGCATTCCGGCCATTAAATTGGGACCAGATGGTCAAAAGTGCATTCCGGCCATTAAATTGGGACCAGATGGTCAAAAGTGCATTCCGTCCATTAAATTGGGACCAGATGATCAAAAGTGCATTCCGGCCATTAAATTGGGACCAAAAGTGCATTCCGGCCATTAAATTGGGACCAGATGGTCAAAAGTGCATTCCAGCCATTAAATTGGGACCAGATGGTCAAAAGTGCATTCCGGCCATTAAATTGGGACCAGATGGTCAAAAGTGCATTCCAGCCATTAGATGGGGGTCCATATGGTCAAAAGTGCCTTCTGGCCATTAGATGGGGTCAATATGGTCAAAACTGCATTCAGGCCATTAGATAGGGACCATATTTTAAAAGTGCATTCCAGCCATTAGATGGGATCCATATGGTCAAAAGTGCAGTCCGTCCATTAGATAGGGACAAGATGGTCAAAAGTGCAGTCCGGCCATTAGATGGGAACCAGATGGTCAAAAGAGCATTCTGGCCATTAGATAGGGACCAGATGATCAAAACTGCATTCAGGCAATTAGATAGGGACCAAATGGTCAAAAGTGAAAATCAGCAATTAGATAGGGACCAGATGGTCAAAAGTGCACTCCGACCATTAAATGGGGTCCATATGGTCAAAAGTGCATTCTGGCCATTAAATGGGTTCCATATGGTCAAAAGTGTATTCCAGCCATTAGATAGGAACCAAATGGTCAAAAGTGCATTCCAGCCATTATATGGGGTCAGTATGGTCAAAAGTGCATTCTGCCATTAGAATGGACCAGATGGTCCAAAGTGCATTCTGGCCATTAGATGGAGACAATGTGGTCAAAGTGCATTCCAGCCATTAGATGGGGGTCCATATAGTCAGAAGTGCATTCCGGCCATTAGATTTGGTCCATATGGTCAAAACTGCTTTCCGGTCATTAGATTTGGTCCATATGGTCAAAACTGCTTTCCGGCCATTAGATAGGAACAAAATGGTCAAAAGTGCATTCCAGCCATTAGATGGGGTCCATATGGTCAAAAGTGCATTCTGGCCATTAGATGGGGACAATGTGGTCAAAGTGCATTCCAGCCATTAGATGGGGGTCCATATAGTCGGAAGTGCATTCCGGCCATTAGATCAGGTCCATATGGTCAAAAGTGCATTCTGGCCATTAGATGGGGTCCATATGGTCAAAAATGCATTCCAGCCATTAGATGGGACCAGATGGTCAAAAGTGCATTTCACTCATTAAATCAGTGAAAAGGGGATAGACTCCCTCGCTGCATGGCTGATACCGACATTAGGTCGCCCCGACGACTTTACTTACTTTTATAGCCCCATAATCTACATACAATATTGAGAAATTCTCTTGAGTCTAATAAGTGAATTATCTCTTCTAATTTAATTGAATTCCTCATCTCATGTGACCTGTCTTTCATATTTTTTTTTCTTCTACTTTAAAGATTTTGGTGAAATTTTTGTGGAAAAGCCTCAATTTGACTTCAGTGCAATTGGCAAAAAAGTGCCCTTCACCCTCAGTAAACCAGGAGCAGTACCACTCTACCAAGTGAGGCCAAAAATTATCTGATTTTCTTATTGTTTGACATAATACTTGCACACACACAAAAAAAGAAATATGTTAAAAATATTGGACCAAGTAACCAATAAGCACCCCAAATCATCAACTTAATGAAAGGTTCATATTTTAACTCTACACCAGTAAGTTTCGCTTTCAAATATTTGAAAATAAATGAACAGATGATTTTTGCAATTATATTGTATTTGACAAAAACAGATTTTTACAAATTGTGTGATACTATTTCTGAACGACATCCTTTTATTTAAATAAGCATACAAATATTTGGTAAATAAAGACATAATTGCATTTCTCTTCTGATTAAGTAAAAACTATTTTAGTATAAAAACATCTTTCGTCTTTTTTTAGATCATCGTAAGTGTTGAAAAATATTCAAAAAGTATTTATTTAAAAAAAGATTTTGCTGTTGAATTTTAATTTGATTACGTGTACCAACAATCTATTTATTTGCTTTATTGTGAGTTCAACATCTCCATAAACTTCTGATTAAGATCATTTGTTTACAAAAATTTGGAAGCAAAAGTTACCGGTGATGAGTTAAAATATGAACCTTTCATTAAGTTGATGATTTGGGGTGCTTATTGGTTACTTGTCCAAAAATATTAACTAGGTGTTTTGTTTGGTTTAATTACTAAAAGTAAAAAGCATTTTTTTTAAATTCAACATAAATTTTACTGAACAACAAATTTACAATTTTGTTTAACTTTCTACTAGAATCATTCAGGCAACTTTATAATTCCATTCTCTGAATAATGTACAAGGGGGTCCGAAAGTCTTATTACCCCTACATATTGTTTTAACTTTAATGATTTTTTGTTCTAATAATATAATATATAAGTTATGTAATTATTTTACTTAAAAAAATGTAGGGTAACAAGACATTCAGACCACGCTGTACATGATTCTACAGGGTGGTCCGAATGTCTTGTCACCCCCGCATATTGTATTAACTTTAACTCTTAATGTCCTATACCACCTCATTCCACCCGGCTGGAAGTCACATTCATTTTCCTAATCTACCCCAAATGATAGCCTTTTTTTAGATGTAATATTAAACATATTTAGAAGTCTTTAATTTAAGGGAAATAACAGGTAACTTTAAATGAAAAGGCCATTTTTAGCCATTTTTTGATAGATCATTATATGAATGGGGCTCTGGACTTAGAAAATTCTCAACAGGATGTTAAGAGTTAATTATATTTTGTTCTAATAATATAATATATAAGTTACGTTATTTTCTGAAAAAAATGCAGGGGTGACAAGAAAAATTGAAGCGGGTCGGTGACAATTTTACTTTTTTCTGGATTTTTTTTACATGGAATTACACATATATGATTTTTAAGCAAATAGTGTATTGGTTTTGTGTGTGTGCGTGTGTGTGTGTGTGTGTGAGTAATATTTATATATATATATATATATATATATACTGGATTTTTTTACATGGAATTACGCATATATGATTTGTAAGCAAATAGTATATTGGTTTTGTGTGTGTGTGTGTGTGTGTGAGTATATATATATATATATATATATATATATATATATATATATATATATGGAGGATATGTGCTTAATTGAAGTCGTAAAGTAAACAAATAAATGTGTTTATTTTTATATGGCTTTAAGCCGACAATTTTTGGAGGATATGTGCTTAATTAAAAAGTCAATAAAAAGTGGAATATAAATAAGTTTCAAAACGAACGAAGATTGTGGGATTGGCAAGCTAGTGTAATGGTTAGGGACTTCGCCTGTCAGCTTGACAGTCGAGGTTTCGAGTCACACACGGAGCTGTCTCCCATGTCTATAACCTTGCTGATGAGACCTAATAGGTCGAAATGTACATTCAGGGATTGACATTTTCTCGATTCGTTTAGCCTTACATTTGAACATATATGCCCACCTAAAATTTATTAATTATTAACTAAATAATTTTCAAAATTAGGTACGACTTCAATTAAGCACAGATCCTCCAAAAATTGTCAGCTTAAAGCTATATAAAAATAAACACATTTGTTTGTTTACTTAACCTCATATATATATATGTAATTTCAGGTACCAGCAAATATCAACCAGCATTTAAGAGATTACCAAAGGGAAGGAATTCAGTTCTTATTCAAACATTATCAGAACAATAAAGGTGCCATTCTTGGAGATGATATGGGACTTGGAAAAACAGTACAGGCAAGTAGTTTTATAACATTCCCTTGTCACCAACATTTGTCTCATGATATTTTTTATATTTCTGTCTCTTTTCATTTCTTCTATAAGTTATATAACATCAGGTAATGTAGAGATTATTTATTTTTCAGGTTATTGGCTTCATAGCTGCTTTACTAGGGAAAACGGGTACAAAAGTTGATGTATGGCGATTAGAACCAGCTTTTATTCGAGAGGTGAGATTTGTTTCTGTTTTCAACAAAAATAGGGTTTGATTTATTGTCAGGTAGGGAATTGGAGAGAGAAGCTAGGGTAAAGGCTGGGTAGGATGGGTGTGCAAAGGAACCAGCTTTTATTCGAGAGGTGAGATTTGTTTCTGTTTTCAACAAAAATAGGGTTTGATTTATTGTCAGGTAGGGAATTGGAGAGAGAAGGTAGGGTAGGGTAAAGGATGGGGTGTGTAAAGGTTATGTAAGGTATGCAAAGTATGGGTTGAAGTATGCAAAGGGTGGGTAGAAATATGCAAAAGTAAGATAAGGGTGGGTAAAGGGTGGATAGAAGTATGCACTGTCAAGCCCTAGCATCTATATGATTGTCACAATCCTATTGCCCACATGGCAACCCCCAACCCTTTTTATCACATATTTGCAAGAAGGTGGTGGCTAAGGATTTTCATGTCCTGGGAATGATGTTAAACTCTATCTGATGGTGAAATTCCAGATCTGGTGGTCTGGGAAATGTGAAGCACCCCATCATAACCATTTCTCTCAGGTCCACTCTGACCCGGAGTGGTAGTATCTATTAGGGTCCCATCTATGGGTTAAATAGAAAATTTGTTTATAAAACAAATTGAGTTTAAATAATTTTCTACCAAACTATCACTACGAATCTTTCAAAACTTTACCGGCATTAAATGAGCCATTGAGGTTGATATGCCTTAAAACAAACAAAAAACACCCTGTATTATAATTTGGTTAAAGGTGGGAGTGGGGTTGTATTGGTATTGCTATAATTTCTATTAATTGCTCTCTATTCTCATTGATCAGCTGTCTTCTGTGGAAGATGATATGGATCCATCACTGGAGCAGAGACCGTTTTTGGTCATTGGACCAGGCTGTGTTTTATATAACTGGCTTGATGAACTGGAAACTTGGGGTTATTTCTCTGTTGGGTAAGTAGTCATTTACAACTTATTTAATGGCTGGTTCCTATCTAATGGCCGGACTGTACTTGCACTTTTGACAATTTGGTCCCTATCTAATGGCTGTATTGCAGTTTTGATCATCTGGTCCCTATCTAATGGCCTGAATGCAGTTTTGATCATCTGGTCCCCATCTAATGGCCGGACTGCACTTTTGACCATCTGGTCCCTATCTAATGGCTGGAATGCACTTTTGATCATCTGGTCCCTATCCAATGGCCGGTCTGCACTTTTGACCATCTGGTCCCTATCAAATGGCTGGAATGCACTTTTGACCATCTGGTCCCTATCTAATGGCTGGTCTGCACTTTTGACCATCTGGTCCCTATCTAATGGCCGGACTGCACTTTTGACCATCTGGTCCCTATCTAATGGCCGGACTTCACTTTTGACCATTTGGTCCCTATCAATTGGGTGGAATGCACTTTTGACCATTTGGTCCCTATCTAATGGCCAGACTGCACTTTTGACCATATGGACCCCATCTAATGGCTGGAATGCACTTTTGATCATCTGGTCCCTATCCAATGGCCGGTCTGCACTTTTGACCATCTGGTCCCTATCTAATGGCTGGTCTGCACTTTTGACCATCTGGTCCCTATCAAATAGCTGCATTGCACTTTTGACCATTTGGTCCCCATCTAATGGCTGTATTGCACTTTTTACCATTTGGTCCCAATTTAAAGTCAATAACTAAGTGTTGTGTCTGTGTTATCAAATAACAACACTGAAATGCTGAAGAAAGGTTAACATAGGTTTAATACCCTTTGGTATAAAAGATAAGAATTAGATAGAGTCCAATATGCAGCTCTTTAACAACAGTAAGTAAATCTCTGTACCAAGACTAGCTATTACTCGACCATCCCCTCGTATAGTTTGTATTATTTATGTGTTTTGTTGAATGAATCCAACTTTCTAGTAGGGGAAATGTCTTCCCTTACAACACTAAGTTTACTGATATTTCCAGTTTTGTGTTCTTTTTTTTTTTTTCCAGTAAATTCCATGGCAGTGATAAGCAACAATGTTTGGATGATTTAGACCGGAAAAAACTTGAAGTAGTTGTTACAACATTTGAAACCTTTCGTGATAATAAAGTAAGTGCAACAGCATCCAAATCCCAATTAACTCATCATGTTGCATTATCGTGCAATGGAAGAGGGAGCTTCCGGCAAAAAGAGAAAGATAAAAATATATATTAAAAAAAAGGAGAGAACGGAAGAGAGGTCTTCCGGTCAAGAAGCAGGGAGAAGATGAAGAAATAGATAAAAGAAAAAAGGAAAACAGAAGCGGAGTCTTCCGGTGAGGAGGCGGAGAGAAAGATAAAGAAATATATATGTCCATTATCAGATCAAAAGATAAAAATGCGTGGGCATATTTATTGTATAAAAAGGCTAGCGGATGAAGGGTGTCAATTAAGTCCCCAGCGAGCAGCCGAGAAAGTAACCTCGTCGCCTCTCAACCCCCTCGGGCATTTCCATTGTGAACACTCATCACCCCTCACCACCCACACACCGACGAAAATATAGACGGGTCATATTTTTATATATGCGTGTCTGTGGCTTCATTGAAGTCAAGTAGTCGGTTTTCAACAGACAGTGATTTCAGGTTTTTATTGTCCTTTAAGTTCACACCAATTTTTCACTGTCTTCAGCAAAAAACAAGTCCTCAATACTATGCTTCATTCTTTTGTTTTACTGAATTGTATGTGACTTGACATTAAGCTTAACAGCTGCTTATGGTGGTCTTTAAGTGAGTTATTGCTATAGAATGTTTTTGATTTTGATTAATTCACATTTTTATTTTTATTTTTATAGGAATATTTAAACAAGATGAATTGGGCTGCTGTGATTGTTGACGAAGTCCACAGGATTAAAGTAAGTGTCAGGGATGGGGTAGAATTTAAAGAATTTTAACTCTGAAAAAAAAAATGGTCTTAGTATTATCTGCGTTATTCGGACTATTGTCCTCATCTTCATTGTTATCAGTACAACATTTCGGCTGATATGCCCTCCGGCCTTCTTCAGGTATTTCTTGTCGGACTTGGGAACTTTCTTTTCGAACTTGGGAACCTTCTTGTCGTAATCAGATAACAATGAAGATGAGGACAATAGTCCGAATAACGCAGATAATACTAATCATCAAGCCTAATCTCAAACATTCAGAGGAAAAAATGGTCTTTTTTAAACAAATTTCCTCTGATTATTATATACAATTCTAAGAATACATAAAAACAATATTTAAAGTGAATTAATATTTTGATTTTGATTTAACAGGGTCTAAAGACACGAACTAGCCAAGCTCTGAGAAGTATTGCGTGCAAAAATCGATATGGCTTAACAGGAACCGCTCTTCAAAATAACATGACGGAATTGTGGTGTATTTTAGATTGGTAAGTTATTATTATTATTATTATTGATTATTGTATTTACCTAACCTCTCCACATGAACAGGATGTAACACAAGGTCAGTATTTAAATAGAGTTTAACATGTTTGATTATAGAGTTTCCCTTGTAGACTGGTTGACATACCAAGGTTAAAGAGCCCAGTCTGTCCCAACTATTTTACCCATTGCTAGAAAGAAAATAGTTGGATGAATACCTTTCCTAAGGGTATTAGCATGATGTGAAATGCAGAACAGCCACATCCAGGATTTGAACTCTGATCGCTGTGTCCATTTTCTACAATGAAAACCATTACACCTCAAGCACCTTCTTCATTATTTTTAGTTAAGTTATTAGATAAAAAATTTTTCCTGAAGAAAAGGGATATGAGTTCAAGAGTTACTGGAAGCTTATTCTTTATTTCCAATGTATGTTGTTTACTGTTTCCATGTAGAATGAAAATCTGACAGTTATGCTTAAAAGTGATTGAAATTAAAAAGTGTAGTATCCTGGTATGATAGTGATACATTTAGTCATAGACACTGGCGGAAGTGAACACCACTTATTGTATGATTTTTATAGTAAATATTAGTATTAGAGCTGCTATCTATGGGGTCGCAAGAGGTTGTGTGTTTTAAGGTTTAAATGTGATTTGTTGTATTTCTTGGTGCGTGTTCTTAGGGTTTGATTTTAACCCCATTTTATGTGGTGGTTGTGCTGAAAAGGAAGGAATTCAAGGGACGAAAAAGGAAGAGACAAAGACAGAAGGTGGTTTTATGATTTAGGCTTTATTCACTGGTCATAAGCACCACATGTCAAGGAAATATCTCCCTGGCCAGTGTAGTGACCAGACTCAATCAAGGCCTAAACTCGAATGGCCAAGAGAATATCTTGGCGGTTGGAAGTCAGTCCTTTTTTTGCACACTTGCGTGGAGGGTTTTTCTAGTGAAGGCTCATGGGAGTTTGTTATTTTTTCTATTCTTTTTAATTTAATTTTATTTTAATCCCCACATATCTTGTGGTTTACATGTATTGTTATTGTCTTCAGTTAATCTGTAGCTGAATAGAAGATATTACAGAATTAACAATGGTTGATTTAGACTCATTTGAATATATATATATATATATATATGTATATTTTTTTTTTTGTAGGGCTCGTCCAGGTTATCTTGGTTCTGCGTCAGATTTTGAAGAAAAGTTTATGTTGCCTATTGAACTGGGACAGAAACATAATGCAACCAAACGACAACTTGCCAATGCAAGAAGATGTAAGTGCAATTTTCATTGTGTTATATAACCCTTATAAAACATTGGGTATATAATAGAGAGATAGAGATTAGAGATGATAGTTGATGATAGGTTGTCTTACTTGGTAACTTCTGCTTACTGCTGGTTCCTGTTAACTGCTTCTACTTCTTTTCTGGGCTGACTTCTATTCAGGGCTTCTGCTGGGGGTTGATTTTCTTTGTTAATTCTTCTTGCAGGGCTGGACATTGCTTGTTTTAACATTTAATTAATACAATAAAACTTGGTTGTTTCTTGATCAAGTTTTATTTCCACAACCCATGATTCCACTGCAGGTGAATTGCAAACCCTAAGAGACATCCTCTCTCCTAGGGTGCTAGCTCGCATCTGACTAACTAAACTAAAACTTATTCCCACACATCTGTAATGGCAGAAGGTCAGTTGAGATCATCTTCATGTAACTCAAAATGCCAACAGGTATGAAAAATTCCCCACTTCCGATTTTAAATCTAATGAACTTTATTTAAATATTCTAACTACAGGTACGTTCATAATTTATAACTACTCATAAACTCATTACTTTTATGTTATTAAACTAAGTAGTAAAAAAGCCTTTAGGAGACAAAAGTTGATTCACTCAGCTTTAGTATAATGATATATAAAAGTGTTCAGATGGATGATATTTTGATGTAGGAGCTGATGTTATAACATTTTGGTTTGTCTAGCAAACCATTGTCAAGGCATTTATTTATATACAAACAGTGGTTTGTAAGTTGTTTTTTTAATTTTTTTATTGTGGCTTAAAAAAAAACAAAAAAAACTTACAAACCACTGTTATTTGATTTTTTTTCCATCTAAATGAATGCCCTGATAATGTTTTGCTAAACTAACCATTACAATATAGTATAGTTGTCTTTTTTTTGTAGCAGATATTTTATAACCAAAATCAGAAAGAAGAAAAAGTTGATGATTTTGTGTTTCCTTTCAGGCAAACAGAAGTTCTCTGAGATTCGAAGCAAAATCATGATTCGTAGAACCAAGACGTTGATTTCTGATCAACTTCCCAAAAAAGGTAAAGTCAGTTCTAATTTTGGAATTCTTAAACAATATTTACTAATTGTTGGTTTGAAGAAATTAAGACTAATACACATATAAGAATAAACCAGAATTTATTCTTGAGAATTTGGTTTTGAGTTCCATTTCATTCTTGTTTTTATTAACTGTGAAACATGGAGACATATTTTGTGTGTACATAATTTATTCAATTTTCTGATACCATCTTAACCCACACACCAGGTGAATCAGTTGAAGCACAGACAGAATCACTATCTGCTTAACCACATGACTCCCTAAGCCAATCAGTTTTGCTTTATATGAACCTTTATTTTAAATGTGCCAAAACTCTTGATGATTTTCCATTAATCATTTGTGGGGCCCTTGTTTACTCGGTGTTTGAGTGGATGAGGAAAATCCGAGTGTTGTATCCCACAATTTAAATGTATGAGACTACGGAAATGTAGTTTCTGTAGAAAACAAAAGAAGACAAAATTGATAAAAGAAACAACTTTATATACATAAATACTATTGGTATAGTTTTGTTCTTCCAGCGGTGTTGCGGACTGTATGTGTCTGTAGGTAGTTGTGTGTGTAAAGTGCTTATGTATTGTCTACATTTGTTCGTTTGGATGTGTCAACATTGTAGCAGTTTTGTTAAAACAAAGTCTGTGATTGAACTTGTGCCATGTTGAGTAGGAGAGAGAGAATATATGAAACAAAAAATAGAAACAGACCTGATGAATCAATTTGTGTCTCCGAACAGCGTCCTCTCCCCACTTTGCCAAGGTGGGAGAGCATCCACTCCAACTGAAGCTTTTCAGCTAAAATGGGCCTTTTTATAATTTTAAGTTAAATTTAATGTCGGAATTTTCAAATATCAGCTGTTTTCTAATGATGTAGATATCAGATGATTTTGTTACCCATGGCATTCCGATGACAATACAGTTTTCTATTGACGTAGATATTGTCATCGGAATTTAAACAATTTTTTCTATTGTTGCTAAAATATTTCCAAACTAAATTTTCTTTCTATTTTCTTTTGTTTACATAATTCAAAACTTAACTCATACAATTGTAAAACTAATTGTTTAAGAAAACTTGATTATTTTAATTTATTCAATTCTTTAGTCACCAAGTCCATTTCCTACGACAATAACCATTACACCATGGGCACCTCCATTCACTTTAAGTATTGATCCTAATAATTATTGTTGGTTATAATAATTGTACAATCTTATTATTATCATGGTGGATATGTATTTGATGATTATCACTTGGGAGCAAGTGGCAGCAAGTTTCTACTAATTGCCTCCATAGCTGGAGAGAGAATATCTAGATGCATACCTGTCCCAAGGGTATTAGCAATATAATAATAATAATAATATTGCGTACAGTGCTCAGGTGCACCACAACTTATCAAAGGCTCATGTATAGTACATGTGCGTGCATATGTCAATGGAGGGGAGATATCAGGTATAGTGTTGTCAAATTATAAGAAGCATGGAGGTTTTCAAAGATGCAGTGTTCCAGCAGCCTACAACAGATGCAGGCAGTTTATTCCATGCCTCACCAACTCTGAGCATGAAAAAATGTTTCCAAAAGTCATGTGAGCTATGCTGTTTTCTGACTTTGTAGGCATGTCCACATGTGTTAGAAACATAGTTTTGTTTTGTTTTACGGCATATCAACCTTGGTGGGTCATTTAATGCTGACAAAGTTGTGAAATAAATTCATTCTTAATGCATAATACAATTTTGTTTATGAACTCATGTTTTTCTAGTTAACCCATAGATGGGACCCTAACAGGTACTACCACTCCGAGTCAGAGTGAACCAGGGAGCAATGGTGATGAAGGGGTGTTCCACATTCCCCAAACCTCCAAAACTGGAACCTCACCATCAGATAGAGTTTAACGTCATTCCCAGGACATGTAGACCCTCAGCCACTGCCTTCTAGCACCCATATGATAAGAAGGATTGGGGGTTGCCATAAGGGCAATAGGGTTGGAGCAATCATATAGGTGCTAGGGCTTGACGTGACCAGCCGATTGATCGGAGGGGGCCTCTCCGACCGCCGTCTAGCCCAAGAAAAGCCAAAGTGGAATATTGCAAGTCATGGACTGCTCAGCCACCTGGGTTCTATCCTTAAGCATCACGGGTCGCCACCCACGGCCAACAGGTGGCCCCATTGGGGTAGTCTTACCCTTCTGCAGAGGTGCAGTCAGTGCATTCTAACGCCCCAGCCAACAGGGCGGTAGAAACATGGAAATCAAAAAGGTACTCAAGGTTGTGAAATGCAAATAGCTTCATCCCAGATTTGAACTCAGATCACTGTGTCCATTTCCTTAGTTTTAAAGTATTGTTTGTTTTTCTTCTTATTTTTTTCTTTGCTTTTTTATATCAGATGACAGCGTTGTTTTCTGCAAATTAACTGACTTCCAAAAAAATGTCTACGAAATAATTATCAAACATCCGGATCTTCGCAACGCCATTCATGCTGGGGACCCCTGTTTTTGTGGGGGTCGACGAAAAAGGGGAAGATGTTGTGGAAGGGTAAGATTTATTTTGAACTACTGCTTATTGTCAACAACTGGAAAATTTGCTTTTGTTTTTCTCTTAGTAAACTGAATACATTGTAACATTTCAAATGTCTGGCATGTCTTATTTGTCTTACTTGGATGGTTTGTGTGATGGGAAGTAAGTGGCCATACAGATGCTTTCTTAATATTCATGCAGACATAAGAGGATTGACCCTAGGAACCTTAAGTTGATATCATGGAATAAAGAAAGATAACTTGAGTTATCTTTCTTTAAGAGAACTCTCCTCTTTTAAGAAACCCTTTTTGTGTGCCTGTGCATCTTCACACATTTAGAGGATTGACCCTAGGAACCTTGAGCAAAGTCATATAAAATGTTGATGTCATGGAATAAAGAAAGATAACTTGAGTTATCTTTCTTTAAGAGAACTCTCCTCTTTTAAGAAACCCTTTTTGTGTGCCTGTGCATCTTCATACACTTAGAGGATTGACACTAGGAACCTTGAGCAAAGTCATATAAAATGTTGATGTCATGGAATAAAGAAAGATAACTTGAGTTATCTTTCTTTAAGAGAACTCTCCTCTTTCAAGAAACCTTTTTGTGTGCCTGTGTGTCTTCACACCCTTTTCATGTGCCCATGCATCTTCATGCTCACTTTTATGTTGGCAAGTGGAGTGAGCAGCGTATGTTGAAATAAACATCCTGAATACATTTGTTTGTGTTGGTTGTTAAGTATCTCCTTAGTTTAAAGCGTATTTAACATAAAGTGCTCGAATTAAGGTGCGTCTTTGTATCCGTGAAAATGATAAGATATCATTTTCTGTAAATGGTTAAAAATATAAGAAAAAATATTATCGCAATCGTAAGTATATAACTATTTAGTTAAAATAGGAAGTCAAAGATAAAATTAGTTATTTCTTCTTGTTAATGGATTTCTTTTAAGATTTATCCCAGAGATTTTTGCTCATGAAGATAAAACCAAACAATTAGAAATCAATAATACCAAGCACATATTTATTACAATAAAATTTTTTAATATCAATATGCAAGTTAGCCTTCCCATTCACAATGTAAACTACTATTTTGTTGTATATATAAATACACTTGCATGTTATTAGTATGTAGATATGTTCTCACATATCTAACTCTGGTTTCGACCAGGGGTCCAGTGGCTTCAGCCCTGGACCTTACAAGCTAATATCGTTGATCCCAGGGGGCCATCCCCCCAGACAATACCTGCCCCTTTGATTTAAATTTAAGTATTTAGTTAAATTAGGAAGTAAAAGAATAAAATTAGTTATTTCTTTTTGTTAATGGATTTCTTTTAAGATTTATCCCCAAGATTTTTGCTCATATTTATGAAGATAAAACCAAACAATTAGAAATCAATAATACCAAGCACATATTTATTAAAATCAAATTTTTTATATCAATAGGCAAATTAGCCTTCCTGTTCATACTGTAAAATGCCATTTTGTTGTATACATAAATACAATTGCATGTTATTAGTATGTAGATATGGTCAACAGTATTAATAATGTAACACAATTTTATTAATAAATAAAAATAAAATCCTCGAGAAGGTGATGTAAATAACTAAGAGAGTTGTGAATTGAGTAGTACTATAGTTTTGGTCACAGACAGAAAAGCACACAATCTCCATTATAATAAGATTTGATTTTTGTCTTTGTAGATGCTATAAATGATTATCTCCCTTAGATAATTTGCATATCTAAGAAGGTTTCTGTATATTGGTAATTTATGAGGAAGTGCATCCTGGTTTCCTGCCTCAGAAATTGCTACCCGGTGACTATTAAAATAATGTCCCCAGCTATGGCGTCTCAGATTTTCTTTTATTCATGTTTGTTTAATGTCTTGTTTTTGTTCATATCTATCTATAGTATTTTGTTTATCTATCTCAGTCTATTCCAAACTATATATCCATCTTCATATCTAAACAAGAATTATGACAAATTACGATAAATGAACAAGAATTACGACAAATTTCTATAAATGAACAAGAATTATGACAAATTACGATAAATAAATAAGAATTACGCCAAAAAAGAGAAGCCCCCCCCCTCTAAGATATATTTAACGCCCTAAGTTGGTTGTTTTCTTTCAAGTAACACCGACATAGCTGGGTACGTTATTTTAATAGTCACCGGGTAGCAATTTCTGAGGCAGGAGACCGGGACGCACTTCCTCATAAATTACCTGTATATTTTTTTAAAAGTCGTATTGGAGTTTATACTGTAATAATCTGCAGTGGGTAATGTTAATCTAATTGGTATCACTATTTGTTTTCCTTTGCAGAAGAGTTCCACTGGCAAGCCTGTTAAATCCCTTGTATTTCAATATATGCATCTGCTGCTAAAAGTCTCCAACCATGTTGCTTTATTGGCTCCTGATAACAAGGGAGACTCTTCCCGGAAGAACCAAGCAACTATGAATATCTGCAAAGAAGTTTTCCAAAACTACCCACACTTCTTGACACTGACGCAAAAAGCTACAAGTAGCGCTCTGTCTGATCCGAAATACTGCTGCAAAATGAAGGTAGGTGTAATGACAAACAATAATACCGATAGACTTTGGAAAGCTTTATTCTACTTAGAATAATTGGTACACTTATTGAGAGTTTATACAGTCTAGTATTCCCTATAGAGTTCTCCAAAGGGGAGGTAATCATAAAGTAGGGGAGGTAACTCTCAATTACTTATTACAGTAGGTTTGTTATTTTTTTTTATTGTTATTTTTACTTGTTAGTATAAAAAGCTGGCCTTTATAAAAAATGATGCCAGTTCCACCATTGTGTTAGAAAAACAGAAGTACAAGTTCCACCATTGTTGTTTGTCAATAAAAATAAGGGTTATTTCCTCTAAGTCTAACATGATCAAAGGGGAACCACCCTTGACCGATAAATTATTTATTCATTTATTGATCTACTAGGAAAAAAGAAGACTGGGTTAGGGTTAGTTTAATGGGAAAACAAATAAATAATTTATCAGTCAAGAGTGGTTCCCCTTTGATCATGTTAGACTTATAGGAAATAACCAAAAGAAGGGGTGTTGTTTTTGTGTTTGTTTTTTTTTGCTTGTTTATCTAAAAATCTAAAAAGAATGTGGACTTTGTAAAAAAAAAAAAATGTTACAATGACTTCTAGGCTTTTTAACATTGGTTAGACAACCAGTCTAAGAAAAGGAAAATTCAAACCTGTTAAACTCCACTTAAGAAATTGACCATGTGTCACATCGTACTTGTGCAGAGGTTTTGGTAAATACATAAAGTTACCTTCCCAAGCAAATTGCGACACAGAGTAAAGTTGGTTTGAATTTACAGTTTTTCTTCTTAATTAAATCAAATTACCACAACCAGAAAATTCAGTAAACACTGTATATGACTTGCGGAACACTGGACTGCTGTTTCAACCTCATTTAGTCTCCTCAACAGTGTTTACCATGATCTCCGTCACATGATGAGCTCCAAGACAAATTAAGGTTATGCGCTTTGGTGTGATTACTATGACTTGACTATTTGGCCATCCCCATGGGTGGCATCGGCTGGCAGCCCAGAAGTAGAGTTTTGGCGCTGCATTCTGTGATCACTGGTTCGATTTCAAGTGATTGAAATCATGGTATACACTAATGAGGTGACCAAATAAGATTGAAACAGCTGTCCAGTGTTCCACATGTTGTATACAGTTGTAGGAATAGCTGCCTACGTTGAGGGGGGGGTGCCAGGTTGGGTCTACAGTTGTTACTCCCTCACTGAGGGGAAAGTTCCTTCAGTCACAAGAGACTGAGACAAGGGCTTGTTTACGAGGCTCACACGTTGGTTCCAAAACCGTAAAGAGAATTCTTTCCCCAACCTGACAAGGGACGTTACCTTTTCTACTTCCTGTCCCCGAAGGCATAGGAGAGTTCTAGTCCCTACACAGTGTTTGTTGAATTTTCTGGTTGTGGTAATTTAATTTTATTAATCATACTTAATTCTTCTATCTGCACATTCTATATTTCATTGCCCATGATGTTTTGTCATGTGGATGTGGACTACCGACTTGGGAAGACGTGGCCCTAGAGGTGACCTTGTCTTCTGGAAAGCTACATAATGGTCTCCAAGATAAATTAAGGTGATGCAGCTGTGCATGATTACCATGATTTGATGATTTGGTCATCCCGTGGTTACTCCTAGACTGGTTACCTCTCTAAGGTTAAAGAGCGCAGTCTGGCCTACTATTTTACCCATAGCTGGAAGGAGAATATGGATTCATACCTTTGCTAAGGATATTAGCGCAATGTGAAATGCAAACAGCCTTGTCTAGGATTTGAACTCGGGTCGACGAGTCCATTTCCTACGACTCTAACTATTATTCCACACACCTTCATATTAATGATAGGTAGTGTATATAACACCAACCAACCAGGGGAGGAATATGATCAACCCAAGCCTTTTGCACCAGAACATGTTTTTCAAGAACACAAAAATGCTGGGAGTTGGGATGTAAAGCTGACAATGAGATGAAGATGTGGTGAACAGATTATGAAACCAGATACCCCACAGAAACAATGCAGCGTTAGGGCTCAGTGCTGAGAAATTTGCTGTGAAGGGAATCTAAAGAAAATATTACCTGTGTTGAAGGCTCAGATGTTGTTGTTGTTGTGACTATGATAGAAAGTAGGTCAACATATTCACTTAATAATTGGGGCTTCTTTTAGGATTTTGTTTCAGAGGAATCTATGGACATTCCCACTTAAGTCACCGTGTCCATTTTCTATAATGATAACCATTACACCACACACCTCTGCTGGGGGTGGGTAAATATGTATATTTATTTATTCATACTTTAGATTAATTCTTTTTTTTCCCCAAGGTAAAAAGATTTTGTAGTTGCTTCATTTCAGAGTTAAAGACTTTTGATAACTTTTTTGATGCCAATCTATACAAGGTGTGTCAAAAAAGTACCAAAGCTGTATTTACCAAGATAGAAATGAAGAATGAATGGAACATTAACTTTTTCCAGAATACAAGGTGTGTCATAAAAGTATCAAGATTGAAGCTGTATTTACCAAGATAGAAATGAAGAATGAATGGAATGTTAACTTTTTTTAGAATACAAGGTGTGTCATAAAAGTGCCGAGTTTGAAGCTGTATTTACCAAGATAGAAATGAAGAATGAATGGAACATTAACTTTTTTCAGAATACAAGGTATGTCATAAAAGTATCGAGATTGAAGCTGTATTTACCAAGATAGAAATGAAGAATGAATGGAACATTAACTTTTTTCAGAATACAAGGTGTGTCATAAAAGTATCGAGATTGAAGCTGTATTTACCAAGATAGAAATGAAGAATGAATGGAACAATTAACTTCTTGTCAGAATACAAGGTATCTCTCTCCTAGAGAGATTAGTAGAATAAAAAAAATAATAATACGGTAAACAATGGTGTTGTGGTGGTTTGGAGACCTGTATTTTTTATTCTTTTCTTGAATTTTCGAGGTAATCCTTCTTTATCCAAAGAATTGAACTGAAGCAGTCATCCTATGGCATTTCTTCCGCAAATGAGAATTTTTTTTTGTTGAAAAGTGATGTTATATTTTTTAAATACTGTATTCTCGTGTGAGCTGTGAAATGCGTTTATGTTTTGTTTGTATACGGTGTGTGTATGTTTGTAATGTGCGTGATCATTGAAAATGCGTGTTGGTTTGTGATGTTAAGACTGTATCCTAGCGCTGGGATTTTTTGTACGGTGTGTAAGGTGTTGCGAATGAAAGATATATAATTAAGTGGATAAAAAATGTTATAGTGTATATAAGTGAAAAAATGGGAAATTTAAACGACTGATATGTTGAAAAAAGTTATTGGAAGAAAAAAATTTTAGATATAAAAAACAAATAAAAACCAAATACCGGGCATAGCATACAAATTAGTTCTTCTTGAAAGACAACAACATTGTCCAATTTTTTTTTTTTAAATGAGTAATACAGAGAAAAAGATTTGAAATAAAGGTTAATTTTTTTAAAGTCTAAATGCAGTTTCCAGTTTGAAAAAATATGGAAATTTTTACAGTTTATGTTTTGAAAAATTTAAAATTATATATATATATATAGAGAGAGAGAGAGAAATATATATACATATATATATGTGTGTGTGTGTGGTGTGGTGTGTGTGGTGTGTGCTCATGGCCTTGGTGGGTTGAGGTTCGTGACTGACGAAAGATTGGTCATATTTTTTGATTCCCAGCTTGAAACCGTGCAGCCTGTAAATCAGGCCACACTGAAGTCTCGTGATATATCAAAATAGTACTGTATGTGAATTGACCACAATCTAAGATTTTTTTTTCTTTAGTATGCATCCAAACTATTCTGGATTTCAAAAGTAATATAGTCTTCCGTGTCACTGTATGAGATTATTCAAGAAATGCCCTCCAGAGGATTTTTGTAACAAAGATTATTATCCATTGATTCACAACTATCAGGATTGTATCTGCCGTTATTTTTTATCCGCAGCCATTTTTGGTCAAATGTGTCCCTTTGAGAATTTTTAAGTTGAAACAAAATAAAAGCTAACAACGGTTTGATCCCTGGGGCTTTATCCACCAGTACAACAACCGTGCCCCCTTGATTTTAAGGGGGCTGTGCTGGGTTTATTGCCCATCCTAAGGTTTCACCCTTAATGGAGATGCTGACTGGATTAACGGCATTTGCTTGCACCTGCCACCCATGGAGCTTCAGTTCGTGGGTGGTCCCACATTAATAGGCCTAGTGCTAAACACGTGCATGTGGGGTATGTGTCATATCAGCATATGGTCAGCAGTATAATAATGAAAACCAATTTTATCAATAAAGAGGGTTTAAATAAACGATAAATTCATGGAGAATGTTGACGTAAATAACTAAGGAAAGTGTGATGTGGTAGTAATATAGTTCTTTGGAGTTACGGACAGAAAGACAAGAAGCTCTATTATAGATATGATAACAAAGACAAGAAAGATGAAGTTTCTATCCATAAGTAAATCACTAATTAGTTTTGTAGATAATTTTATCTCTATTTAACAGCATAAAGGTCAGGTAAAGGTTAACTGCCGAGGGGGAAAAACATGGTATGGGAAATTGTATTTGCAAAGAAGGGTCACATATTATAGATATCCAATTAGATAACACATACAAAGGAATTTTTCTGTTCATGTAGATAGATAGATAGATTTTGCAACTGCTTATATACATAATAAGAAAAAAGTAAAGGTCTTTCGGGCGGCCTAAAGTCAGTATGCAGACCAATCAGTGAGGAGTCTATCCCGCTTTTTCACTGCGCTAGACAGGAGATTTATTATTTGCCTCTGAGGTGGAGCGCCACACTACCATCAGCTCCTTACTTTACCACACAGATCCCTGTGGGCTACTCATACGCTGAGTTGGGCGAGGACCGGTATCGAACTAGGTAACCGTTGTGGTGTTCTAGTGCCGAAACACTCTATCAACTGAGCTAACGGCCGGCCCACTAATATTAGTTTGTAGGAAAAGGTTATTTTCCCTAACATGGTTTCAGTGTTGTTTCTTAGTACACCATCTTCAGGGAGAACTAGTAAAATCTATGGTTAGCCTAAATTGAATATCTATATTTGCCTTGATTGAAGCACCTAACGTTCAAAACACAAAACATAAAAAAAATTACATGGTAAGTAACTTTTTGAATAAATGATAAATATATATATAATATCATATATATTATATTATATATATGGTGCATTTACCAAACTCCTTCGGCATGAAGTAGGATTGACACAACAGTCATTTCTAAAGCAAAAAGTTTAAACAGATTTGAATTCAAAGTTTTCCTTCTCCTTAGACTGGTTACCTCCTAGGCCACAGTATTAAAAGCGCCAGTCTGCCTACTTTTTACCCATAGCTGGAGGAGATAGAATTCAGATAAGCGCTTTGCTCAAGAGTATTAGCAGCATATGTGAAATGAAACAGCCTTGTCCAGGATTTGAACTCGGGTCGACGAGTCCATTTCCCATGTACTCGTAACATCACAACTAATGCACCTCCATATATATAGTTTACTATACTAAGCTTGAAATACAGGGTCCATGCCATAACTAAAAGGGTACTTTTAGAAAGGATGAAGAGAGGAGGAATAGAAAATTCAAAATTCAACAATAAAAGAAGCTAAGAATTTACATATAATATATTGTTTGGTTTAAGGAATTGGTTTTTTTTATTTTTATTTAACATTTAGAAATGTTTTCTAAAAAAATATAACCCTAATCTTGTGAGTGTTTGAAACATTTTTTTATTTTCTAAAAGGCTAGGAGTGTGCTTATGAAGAACTTTTAATTAATTGAATTATATCATTTAATCAGTAAAAATCAATAAGTAAAATTTTTGTACTTTTTCCTTATTATAAAACATGTTTAGTTGTATGCAAATTTTAAATGCTCAATGAACATCCCTTTTCTATCTTTCTTACATACAACCTCTTTGCTTTCTTTCAATTTTCCTACAAAAGCTTTTTTCTTTCTTTCTTTTTTCTTCTTAATTTATGAAAATATTTTTTTGTTCTTTAGTTTTTTTTCTTAAGACAATTTTTCTTTTTCCTTTTTTTACTACATTTTTCTTTCCTTTTTTCTTACAACATTATTTTTTTTCTTTCTATAATATCTAATCTTATCTTTACATATGACATTTTTTCATTCTTTCTGTCTTACTATGAATTTTTTCTTTCTTTTCCTTTCTTTCTTACAATATGACATTTTTCCTTTCTTCTTTCTTTCTTACAGATGACATTTTTCTTTCTTTCTTTCTTAACAGGATGACATTTTCTCTTTCCTTTCCTTCTTACATATGACCATTTTTTTCTTTCCTTTCTTTACATATAACAATTTTTCTTTCTTTTTTCTTTCTTACATATGACATTTTTCTTTTTTTCTTTCTTTCTAATATTGACATTTTTCTTTCTTTTTTTCTCACAACATTTCTTTCTTCCATACAACCTTTTTCCATTCTATTTCATTCTTCTCTACAAAGGTTTTCTTTCTTTTCTTCTGTACATGCATAATGGTTGCTACCTTCAAATTCCTATATACCATTGTATGACATAAAGAGATTATCAGTGTTGATTTTGCAAACTTAACAAATTCTTGTGAGCATTGTTTTAATTTTAAACCCCCCAAAGAAAAACATAAATTTCCTATAATAATTATGTATTTGTGTGCAACCAGTTTTATGCAATTGTATTGTGGGGGTTTTTTGTGTGTAATGTGTGTTATAAATTGGAAAAAACGTGTCATAATAACACAAAAAGAAACAATGAAAAAACATAGGTTAAATAACAAAATAACATTTAATTACAAAATGGATAGACAGCCAAGCTTTGCAGAGAAATTTAACATATAAATCTATTACATAACATAAGGAACTGAAAAAGAAACAAGAATATTTGCAAAAAGCCTCGGGTAGAGTAAATTTAATTTAGCTTAAGAACGTGTGCCATGGTGAGCAAGGGAAAGATTTTTGGGGTGAACGAGCATTAATTTTTGCCTTGGGGGACTTAACATTACACGGTTAAGACTTTGAAATTTTCAAGAAGAACAGAGAAAGATTTATCAGGTTATAACATTGCCATTCTGTAAGAGACAATCCACGTCCATTTCATGGAAGGGTTACTTCTTGTTTCATTGTGACTTGTGGTGGAAGAAAAGTGCCAGAAATGGAAAGGCAATAAAGTGTCTTTCTCTCGAATGATTGAGATTATTATTATCTGTGTATTCGACTAATTGTCCCTCTCGTTGTTATCTGTACAACATCCAATTTGGACACGATGGCCTTGTGATCAAAAGGAGTTTAGGTTTTAAGACAGTTTCTAAGTGACAGTTATCTTCCTGGACTGTAGTTCAATCCGGCCAAGGGCAGCAGTAGCATAGAATGGATTAATTAACACACGCTTTAACCCTCTCACCCCAGCGTATGGTTAGCGGAATGAAGACAAGGAAATACCCCATAAGACTGAATAAAGGGGTTAGGTTCAAAAAGTTTCGTGATGCTCCCAATTAACGACAAGAGTTACCCGAGTCCGGAAAGAAATACTGAAGAAGGCTAGAGGTACAATCGGCCGAAATATTGTACGATAACAATAGTTCCAAATAAACACAGATAATACTAATAAATGTCCCTTTTTCAAATTAATACTAATAAAATGTCTTTTTTCAAAATCGGTAAAAAGTTTTATCCTCTTGTTTTCTTTCTCTTTCTTTCTCTCTCTCTCTCTCTCTCTCTCTCTCATCTCCTCTCTCTTCTCTCTCTCTCCTCTCAACCTTTCCATCTCTCTCCTTCTCTCTCCATCTCTCTCTCCGTCTCCTCTCTCATTCTCTCTCCTCTTCTCTCTCTTCTCTCTCTCTTCTCTTCTCTCTCTAGTCTTTGAAATAATGGCAGTAATCTGAATGTCCTTTGTCATCATCCTAAGAGATTCATCTCTCTTTTTACAACACTCCCTGATACCTCCTATCACAAGTACGACAATCAATCAACCTTTTTTTGACTTTCAACTATTCAACTGACACTTCTTCATATATATCGTTGGCATCCATTCTGTCCTACTAAGATGAATGGCACTAATTTGGTTTAAAAAAAATGTGGAACCGATGTAAGCTTGGGCGGGTTGATATGGAAGGATGAGCCTGTCACCCAGGCAGTAGGTTCCCCCTCTCGCACACTGGTACTGGCTGAAAGTTAAGCATCATCTTTAGGAACTCCAGCCTGGATTTTTGAATTTCGGAGTTTACTCCCCTAGCCTTCCTGGAAATGAGGTATAGCACACTAGGCAAGCATGAAGGGTTTTTCATAACAGACCTTTCCCTTGTCTAAATGGATTGCTGTCCAAGGCTAGAAACCCCAATCTACCTCTTTGAGATTTTTAATGTAAAGTAGTAAGTAACGCCCAATCCTACTAATATTGGTGCGGATGGCCCCCTGGCTCCTGGAGCTCATCAAGCCCTTTGACAGCTCCTTTTTTTTCTTTTTTTGGGTGCTGGTGTCCGCACAAACCACCTTCAAACAGACAAACCAGGTGGTGGCGTGATGGAGGGTGCCGTTTAGTTTGCAGACTACCCGAGCAGGGAAAACAGTTAGTACTAGTTTACATGTACTAGTAGCAGGTAAGAAGTTTATCAGTCATCACTATGGTAAACTGAATATGAACACAGACCAGCTTATAAGCAATGAACTCCTACATTTGGGACACACCATTATTTGGTTGACCAGCAAAACCTTAACATTCTTGATTCGCAGGTGTTCATGTGGGTATTTGGTTACCATCGTAGTTTTAAAATAGACACAAATGACACAAGTTTCAAATCCTAGACAAGGGTGTTTGCAATATTCACATAGCAATAAATAGACTTGGGAAAGAGTATGAATCTAACTATTCACGCCTCCATCTAATGAGTAAATAGCAAGGGTAGACTGGGACTCTTTAACGCTTTTATATGGCAACGAGTCCAGTAAAGGAAAACTCTGAAATTCCAAAATCTGTTAAATCGGCCTCAAATAAATTGATGATGTGAAATAGTCCTGCTCATTCGAGTAGTTTTGGTAAATACATACATTCAATCACAGCTCACTGCAGAGATATTTGGATGTCATCTAGAGGATTTACCAATTTTACCAATAATGGATGTTTGGAAGTGACAAAATCAAGGAAGGTATATATATATATATATATATTATATATTAATAATAATTAAATAAGTCATCCACAGACACGTGTTTCGCATATCATGCCTCTTCAGTGTGGCCTAGACACAACTTATCCTTGGGTAGGATTCGAACTCAGACTGACCGCATGGTAGTCCGATGTCTTATCCCCGTCGCCCACTGACAGCTGGATGCCGGGAACTGGTGTTTTTTTAAAACTATAAAATACATACGAATGTATGTATCATTCGGTCCACTGAGAGAATCAAATTTCCGGAGAAATGAATCAATTTCTTATTTGGCTTAGTAAGTGAGAAGTTTATTTAAATTACCAAATTTAGAGAGCTCATTACCAATTTTTAATGGGAGCATATTATTAAATAATAATAATAAGTCACTCCCACAGAACACGTGTTTTCGGCAATCAATGCCTCTTCAGTGTGGGGCTAGACACAAACTATCCTTGGGTAGGGTTCGAACTCAGACTGACCGCATGGTTATCGATGTTAAACTTCAACACCCATTCTTATCTAACAAGGTTTTTTTTTCCTCCTTCCTAATTGTTCAGGTCATCCTTTTTACATCAGAAATGGAACTTGGGTGAGATGTTCATTTATTTCTTTTTAAACAACAATAGCAGTTGGAACATCAACCATTTCCACACCTGATAAGGCAGTAAGTATTGCAGAAGTACTTGTGTTAGAAACCTTTGCTGGATTCATTACCAGTTCCATCTGATATTAAAAAGATTGGCCAAGACGATTAGAAAGGGTTGAAAAACTTGTCCAGAACAAGAATGTTCCATTGGAGTTAAACAGCACATGCTTAAAAGAAAAATGCCTGCCAAAAATATACTTATATTAATATATGAGTGGATAAGAGGGATTGTGAGTAAATTTGACAGAAATAGTTAAAGATTAGAATGGGAAATGGGGAAAAGGAACAAAACTCAGACAAGTATATGTTGGAGAATATTTTCGCCGTGCATGGCTCTGCTTCAATAAACGAGACTGATGAAGCCGAGCTCAATCACAGGGAAAATAATGTCATCCTACATACACTTATCTGTTGTTTTGTTTCCCTTTGTACTTCATTTCTCCCCTCTAATTTTTACTACATATATATATATATTATATATATCTATAATATATTATATATAATATATATATAGAGAGAGAGAGAGAAGAGAGAGAGAGAAATAGATTGTGAGTATCCAAAACCTTGTAGTAGGGATGATTCTATATGTAATTCTAGACTCACTGTAATTTATTTGTATGATCCAGTCATGTACAAATACAGAAAGAATCTTTAAATCACTACAGACAGCTCAAAGTATAGAATAAATCTTTTTAGATTATATACAGAAGCAAATATTTATCTTTGAAAGGAAGGAAAAACTCAATACTTATAATGTATAACATTTTGTTAATTTTTTTTTTTTTCAAGGAGGGGAATGATCTACATTAAAGAAAAAATTTTTTCTGTATGCAATTCAAATTATTGATGATTTTATCCATTTGAAAAACTTGATTTGGGGAGCTTTTGTTCAATCAACTTAGAATTATAAAGGCCCAATTTTGGTCAAAATAAAATTTATTATGAATAAAGGTGCTGAGAATTTTCTTCCTTTTCAAGATATATATATATAATATAATAATTATATATATTGAATTACTATCATAATGGCAAAATATATTATCAAATACATAATTGTATCAATACATTTCCTTGACGCTTCATGGTTTTATATAATGCAAAGCCATCCTTGTAAGAAAGAACAGTAGTGGTGCTATTTAAACCCTAGCTGGGGAAATGAGGGGTTCATATCTTTCACATGGGCATTAGGCAAAATTGAATGTAAATAGTACGACGAGTTTGAACTCACTTACCTATGATGTCACACTCCAGCATATTAGCAACTATGCCATGGGGACTTACTCCCTCACCCAATTCGTGAGAAATAGTAACATTGCGACAACCTGTTTTCTTCGGTGAATAAATAATTGAATAATCTGTTTGAGTTCCCTAGTCCGCTGAGCTTGTCAGTCCAGGGTTTGAAAATTTACAATTTACATCACTTGTTTTTTGGGTTTTTTTTGTTTTTTTTCTAAAACTAAAAAGAAAAAAAAAGAAAAAAACAGAAAAAAAATTAAAGCTTTACTGTGTTGCTATGGTAACCATTGGACCTCATATGTATTTTATAAACAGTTTCTAATGAAGAAAAAACAAAAATATGAAAAAAAAAAACATCTTGAAAACAATGAACAAGAATAGAATATGTTATTCACACTAGGATTCTAGAAATTTCTCTTATATGCAATTACACATGTAGAATAGAAGAATACTTGAATTCTTTGAATTCTGCTGGGAAATATATGCTATTCTATAATTAATCGGTATTTTTAAATCGAGAGAGCAATAATTTAAGTATTTAACCGCTTCATCAACCATGCTCCCATGGTCCACTCTGACCCGGAGGTGGGTAGTACGCTGTTTTAGTATCCCAAATCTATGGGTCCAAATAGAAAAACGTGTGGTTTAAAAATAAAAAACATTGGAGGTATCCATTAAATTACTTTATTTCAAAAAACTTTATTGGCATCAAAATAACCACTGAAAGGTTAAATATGCCAAAAACAAAACTAACCAAACCTAGTAAAACAAGGCAACAAGTATGTCATAAACGAAAAGAAATCTAATCTTGTGCGATACTACTGCAAAATGCCAGGGTATTTATGAAACCTCCAATAACAATCATAGAAACCAAGCAGCCAATCAGGACTCAAGGAATGGAATCACCCAAATACATGACATAGACTATTCTTGACTTCCCAATGAATACCAGCTATCTTGGGCACTGAGCAGTTGTGCTTACCAGTTGCACCTTGTTCAAAACCCAACAGTAACTGACTGACTTCACTATATGCATTGCAAACAGGAAATTCGAACCTGTGAGGGAATATCCCCATTAGATTTCAAAATCCAATGGGATATTCCTCACAGGTACCAATTTTTTGTTTCTTGGTTTACTGGATGCTTAGTAAACAGTTTTTCCCGTGAAGGGAGTATGATGTTTTATTTCTACAGTAGTTTTTTAATAGAGGCTTTTTAATTCTTTTTTATTTAAAATGTTTGTCCACTATCTGGCCATCTTTATGTCCAGATGAGGTTTGATAAAAACCCAAAAACCAAAACATCACTATCAGAATAAATTCATCTTTTTTTGGAATCTTTGGTTTTTCTACTTTCTACTTTCTACCTAAAAGTACGTGTATGAATAATATGTAGCAATTTTTGTATATTTATATATGAGTAGACAGTATATATTTAGACCTATTTTACATAAACAATGTAATATGATGAGAATGTATGTTCATGCCATACTGTGTGGGGCATTGTTCTGCTTTGGGGCTCTGGAAAAAAATTTTCTAAATGAATACTTATTTTTTTAGTAACTGTGCCTCGTAAACTTTTTCAAGCAAAAGTTAGTTTGTATCCTTGTAGTTTTATATGAACTTTAAAACTAAAAGATGGTTTTGTCACTGTCTGAACAGAATGATCTCCTAGATTTAAAATGCCATTCTTGTAACAGGTGCTAGTAGCAGTGAGAAAGGTGGGAAGGTATGTCTTTGAGTTGAAAAGGAGTGATAAAAATAGTATAATTCTATACTTATCCTCCTTACTGGTTCATTATTCTCTTGACTGAATTGGGCTCTGATGTTCTAGACCGAAGTAGTGTGTGTATGTTATGTCCCAGAGTAAATATATTACATATATTAAAGGGCAAGTTACGTGTATGTATGTCCGTCTAGTCTTTCATTTATAAAGGGCAGTTGTGGTGGTATGTATGTCCTTCTTATATATACATTATAAAGGGCAAGTTGTGTGTATGTATGTAACTTTCTATCTATCATATATAAAGGGCAAGTTTTGCATGTTTATGTAATGTCCTTCTATTTATACATATATAAAGGGCAGTTGTGTGATCTGTGTGTCTGGAGAAACTTTGAAAATAAACCAATTAAACAAAGTAAATATATATACACACTTGAATATCACCAGGGCTTGGTTTTTGAGCAAAAATAATAGTGATTTGATTTATATTGTGAAGATAATTAAAAAAATAAATTTAATAACTGCATGGTTTTTTTTTTTCATTTAATATTTTAGATGTAGACATTAACATTTCTTTTCAGAGAAGCTGGATATGCAAGGTCTATTTTTTTTACTAGGGATTTAGAATGGGGCATCCCAGAGGATTCACTCAATATTCAGTAATAATGGATCTGGGGACTAATTTTAAAAAATCCCCCTTACTCCAGGTGATGCCCGGGTAGCTGCTGCTAATTAATTTTATAATAAAGAAAAAAATGGACATGCCACACAGAAATATAAGATAGAAAGAGACTAGGAGTAAGATACACAGAAACAAATAATGCTATATTTTTTTCAATTGAAATTAATTTAAAAAGATGAAAAGAAGGGAAAAAAATGAGTGAATCAAATGTTTAAATCAAGGATTATTAATACTTTTTTTTACAATATTGGGACTCAATTTGTAATAGTTCTTAAGTTAAACATATCCAAACGTACTAATTAATTATCATACTGTTGTATATTCCAAAGTCCTGCTAGTTACTACTATTATGCATTACAATATTTCTATTGAGTCTGGAAATTTCTTAGGAATCTTTGGGATATCTTGTTCTTGTGCTGTTGAATAGTTGTTAAATAACAAAACACAAGAATGTTTCTTGAATTTTTCTGAGCTCATTTTATTTATCCCAAGTAAAAATTGCCTTGGAGAATAGGCACTTATCTTTACGTCTATTCCTCCTTCAAAACCAACAGCCCAGACTTCCAACTCATCATACCTTTCTTTACTCATTCTCACAACCTGTTCGCCATCCATTAACCAATCAAGAGAACTATTGGGAAGTGTTTGGTTGTTTGTTCTATGTAGTTAAGCCTCATTCATATTAATTTATAAATCCCCACATATTGTTGGTTTCTTGCCACGTCCGGCAATGTGGGTCACCATTATGTGGCTAAGTTTATTTGTTTTGCCACTGGTATCTTGTCCTTAATAAAAGTTGGTTCTTTCTTCTTTGGGCTGGTAGGGCTGAATGAAATTTAAAAAGGAATGAAGAAAGTAAAAAGAGACAAGGCAAGAGGTAGTCTTTTGAACTTAGGCTTTGTTGAATGGGGCAATAAGTTGTCTGTAGTGGAGGGGCAATGCCCCTGGCTAGAAAAGGACCATAGCTCAAGTTGCAGCTTTCAGTTCGAATGCTGAAGTGATCTTTTTTGGGAGTAGGTGTCAGTCCTGTTTTGTCAGACATGCGGCAAGAGGGCTCTTCCAGTCAAGGCCCTGGAGGTTTTTTTTGCTGTTGTTTTTTTAATCCCCCCCACACAACACCACACATTATATATATATTATAAGTTATGTATATATATATATATATAATATATGTGTGCTATGCTTACATAAACTATTAATTCAATAATGGATGAATTTCGGTTCACAACTGGATACATTTTAGATTGTGCAAGGAGCTAGTCTAGCAACTGTTTAAGTATATTATGTGTATATATAGTATATATATTATATATTTCCCCTTATCTTTGTTCACAAAAGCCAAACCATGATATACTATAATATATATATATAATATATATAAATGTTAATCTATTTTGTCTCTATGAATTTATTTATGCTAACTTACCACTGAGTCCGTGTTATATCAATACTTTTTTTTTATCAGTGTTTTAATTAAAACCCAAACAAAGAGCTTATTTTAAATAACATTCCTTTTTTTGCACTAAAGATAGCAGAAAGCTTTGGGAAGTGCAAAGAATTACTCTTGGTTCTTATTTCTATTCACACACAAAATTCTATAACACCAAAATTCCAAAGATAAAAAACTAAAATTAAGGAATAATAGTTTCCAAAACTAATTACAGTTCAAACTAATGTTGCCTTCATTTTTTTATGCTACAAAATACAGAAATACACAAAAAATTACTAATTAGCTCTTTATTTCATAGGAGGTAAGAAACAACTGGTTACTTTGAAACATGACTGTGGTTTGTTTAGTTCCTAAATTTGGCTTATTGTTGTTTATGGCTTGTCAAGGTTATCATTATAGAATCCAGTGATCAACTGGTAATTCAGTTGTATTGGTTTTAGATTAATGGATTTTAACAATCTAGAAAATAATCAATGTGAGTCAGTGACTAATAATTTATTGAACAGTTTAATTTGTTTAACCTAAAAGGGAAAAGATACATGTGTAAGGTTCAAGTTATATATATATTAATTACTGTTGAAAACAACAACTCCGACACGAGTGTTTGAACTAAATATGGACTTTTAATAAAAGCACATGGAGACATTTATTACAATACAAGAAATGTGTGGTAAGATATAATAAAAGGACACATTTCAAAGAATGAAATACAATAAGGAGTATAACAAAGAGCTCCTAAATGTACATATAGAAGTGAACTTATAGCATTGTAAGGGGAACCCAAGCTGCCCACAACACGAGAAAGAGTGTAAGACACAAAAGTCTAAACCCATGTGGTGTGGGAGTTGCCTGGGAGAGAAAAGGAGAGTGGAGAGACGGTTTGTAAGGCGCTTAAATATCACAGACCCTGTGTCAACCAGAGAACCGAGGAGGGAAGATAACTCTTCCAGATCCAAGGGAAGACAATTCCCCTAACACATGTAATAATAAATGAAACACATGCCAGACTTGAGAAAGCTTTAATTCTACTTAGTTAAATATTTATTATGCCTTAAACACATAAATGCGGCACAAGGCCTAAAAAGTGTGAGGGATTAAGAGGCCTGGTCAATCATCTATCCTATCTTTTTAACTTAACTAATTCTCATTCGTTGACCCAATTCCGTTCTACAATTTTCCTTTCACCATAAAATAAACGCGATTCGCACAACAGTCACCAAAAATTCTTCATTTACTCTATGAAAATCCTACACCCAACCAATATTTTTACATATTCATGGTGGAGGGGGGAATGAAGATATATATGGAATATTATGTACAATTAAAAAACCCCAAGAAAAAATGAATGACACAAAAATTAAACATTTTTGTGAAAAATAAAAATGATTTTATTAAGTATGGGCTACCCTTCATTTAATATTTATGGCAGAAAAGCTAGTTTACCGGTTACAAAAAAAGCTTAGAGGAAAAAGCTTTAATCTACTTGAGAATACAGTTATAGTTTCTGGGAGTTTATATACTTCTCAAAAGTTAAAGAATTTACACAAATGGGTGGTTAATAAATAAAACAGGGGAAGTAAACTCTCATTACTTTATTACAATATGTTTTTCAGCAAGTGCATGAAAAACAATTCCAATGCAGATATATAGTTATAATCTAGGTTGGTTTCTTGAAATTGAATTTTAACATGTCAACCCTTGTGTAATAATAATGAAGTTATCGTCCTATTCTTATGATTACCGCACCTTTGGGAACTGCAATACTAGACATATAAACTACTAGTAAAGTGTACCAATTTATTCTAAGTAGAATAAGTTCAAGTCTATCGTGTTATCGTTTGTCATTGTTGAGTTTATTTTATGCCAAGACATTTGGCTGCTTGGTTTTATGAATGTTATGAGACTTCATAAATACCTGCATTTTTTCAGTAGTAATAGCCAGCAAAGAACAGATTTGTATTAAGTTTACGACCTAAACTTGCTTTGCCTTGTCTTAACAAATTCAACAGTAATTGGAAATTAGTATGATTATCTATCAGAAACCATAATAACTGTGTGCAGACTTTAATCAAATGAAAATAATTTACTATGAAACCATATACATGTGTAATAGATTTATAATTAGATAGTATGTTTTTTTCCCTATGGACAGTTACTCATGACACACCCAAGAGTAAAGCCAAACTAGCAAAAGCTACATTGATCATCTGTGTGTGGATAATTGGATGCTGTTTGAAAAAACTGCCAATGAGGATGACCGATAGGGAATGGTGTTGAAGAAGAGAGAGTAAGACTCATGGAAATCTATGCTGTTAGCCCTAACTTGATGAATGATATTGGTTGTACATATTTGTTTAGCAAATGTTAAGAAATCTGATCAGAAACCTTGGTCGGCATTGTGCTAAATTATTTACAGATGTAGACATAGTAATTAACAACAGTCTTAAACAATTTCTTCTCTTCAGAACCATGTGCTTCAATATAAATGACAGAGCTTTTGTTTTCTTTATTTTCTTCAAAGACAAAAGGAATACCGAAAGAGAGCCAGGTACATAATCAATGGGATTTAATCTTCAACCTTACTATTGACCTTTGCAGATTAGTTCTTAGCAAATACACACACACAATATATATATATATATATACTATATATAAATATATATATATATACTATATATTATCATTATATATTATATATAGCTCTAGGGTATTGAACTATAGGTTAGATTCGTTCCTAGAATGAAACTCCGACGGGTAAGTAACCAGTAGATATAAATGTATATAATATACACACAATATAAAAATATTAAATATTATTATAATCAATGATCAATAGCTAATATTGATCAATATTTCGATTTTAATAAAAATCTCTTCAGAAGATTGTTTTTATTCCGGGACTCATCGAGAGAGGAGCTGAAAAATAATTTGAAAATTCAAAATGAAAACAATTGATGTTCCAAAACAGCATATAAGTCATGGTGAATCGTTTCATTAAGCACATCCGCTACGCATTTTCGGTCCAAAAGCACATAATGTAAATAATAAGTGGTAACAGTTTTATAAAATATTTTCATTTTAACAGCATTGTGTTGTTTTCCATATCCTTTTATCTATATTTACATATATATAATATATATATATATATATATAATATATATATTGGAGGCGCGTGGGGTCTAATGGTTTAAGAGTCATAGAAATGGACCTGTCGTCCTGAGTTCAATTCCTCAACGAAGCTGTTTGCATTTTTACCAGTGGCTAATACCCTTGGGAAAGGTTTGAATCTACCCTCCTTCACTATGGATAAATAGTAGGGCAGTTCTGAGCTCTTTAACCTTGGTTAGGCAACCAGTCTAGGAAGAAGGAAAACTCTGAATTCAAACCTGTTGAACTCGCTTTGAAATTGACCTTGTGTCCACACCTACTTGTGGAGGAGTTGGTAAATATATATATATATAAGAAGAGATAGAAGATTTTGTCACTTTTTGACACAACCTTTGTTTCTGAAAAAAAATAAAATATATTCATTGATTGATTTATTTTTTTTTTGTTTTGAATACAAAGGTGAGTCAAAAAGCACAAGTTAAAGCTGTAATTTACGAAGAATAGAAAATGAAGAATGAATCAAATGTTATTTTTTGAATACAAAGGTGTGTCAAAAAGTACAAAAATCTTGAATACATTATTTGACACATGGTTGTATACACACATATATATATATATGTATATATATATATATATATATAGAGAGAGAAGAGAGAGAGAGAGAATTTTTTGTTACTTTTGATACACCTTGTAATTCTGGAAAAAAAAATAACAATTCCATTCCATTCGTTTTTTTTTTGGGGGGGGGATTACAAAGGTAGTAATCAAAAAAGTACCAAATGTTAAAGCTGTATTTACCAAGATAGAAATGAAAGAATGAATCGAATGTTTGGTTTTTTTCAAGAATAAATAAAGGTGTTCAAAAAAGTAAACAAAAAAAATTTGATACTTTTTTTGACACACTTTGTATGCAATATGTATATATATATAATATATATATATTATATATAGAGAGAGAAGAGAGAGAAGGAGAGAGAGAGAGATTTTTTGTACTTTTTGAATAACAGCCTTCCGTATGAATGATGGAAGCATTAATGGAATACAAAGATTACATTTTACAGAATCAGAATGTTGTTTTTTTTTCAGAATACAAGTGTGTCAAAAGTACGAAAAAATCTTGATACGTTTTTTAACACACCTTATAATACAACACAATATATATTATATATATATATATAGAGAGAGAAGAGAGAGAGAGAAAGAGATTTTGTACTTTTGACACACCTTGTATTGTGAAAAAAAATAACGTTCCATTCAATTCATTTTTTTTAAAATACAAAGTGGGTGAGTAAAAAAGTACAAGTTTAAAGCTGTATTCACGGAATCGAATGTTTGTTGTTTTTTTTTTCAGAAAACAAGGGTGTGTCAAAAAGTACAAAAAAATGGTGTGTTATACTTTTTAGACACACCTTGGTATACATATATATATAGTGGGCAGGCACAACGACACATAAGCAGTAATTGAAGTTGGGGTATAGTATAGAAAATATTGAAGTTGGAAAATCATCTAGTTCCTCTATCTTAGTAATGAGTTGTAACATGTGCATGTAAATTTAATTCATTATAAGAATGAGGGCAAATTTTCATTTCATTTCAGGAAGTTAATGCAACTTTTGCTTCAATTTACTTTAGAGGCGGAATGACTGACTCCAATCTGAATGAATCTTGAAGCTTTAAATAACATTAAGAAGACATTACGAACACACATTCCACAGATGCATCTATTACTTGAAATATTTCACTATCTAAGAGAAAGGCAAGAGAGGTGCCACCATCTAGCCCAAGGTCTCCAGGAATTGTCCAAGATTGCAATATCCAATCCTGGGTACTTCTGCTCTAAGTTGTAGACAACCCTCTGTTATCATACTTGGCACCATTATTCCAAACGGTCATTCATCTCTACGTACTACCGAACCCGCCAACATTGATTATTCCGTTGATATATTCCCGTATTCTCATTATTAGAATTTCGTCTCTGGCCTTCAAATTGAATGTACCTTATTGGTTTTAGATTTTTGGCTCTTCACAGTTTCCTTGTCCCTTCTCTATTTTTTTCTTTTCATCTGTTTCTATTCTCTGCTTTTTCCTTCTTCCTTCTCTATTTCTTTTTTCTTCTTCCTCCTACTCCTATTTTCTTCTTTTCTCTCTCCTTTATTTCTTTTTCTTATTCTCTATTTCTGTCTTTTTCCATTCTTTCTCTGCTTCTTCGCTTCTCCTCTATTTCTTCTTGTCTCTTTTCTTTCTTTTCCTCTTACCTTTCCCTCTTCCTTTCACGTCCTTCTCTTCTTCTATCTTTCCATTTCTTTCACACTATTAGGAAATGAAAGGATATATGCATCATGTTAAAGTTGAGTTTGATACTTCACAATGTCCTTCATTTTTGTTGCTTTAGGGGCGGTTTATGCGTCAGTTGTTAGGGAGTGTTTGAACTAGGAATGCACAAGGTCTGGTTTGAACGGACCTCCGACAACTCAGCGGTGAATAGGAGTAGGCACAGGGATGACTGGTGGCAGTAGAAGTGAGGAGCTGAATGGTAGATGTGGTGATCTCCCATAAGTCACAGTGCCTAAATAATCTCCTTGGTCTACGCACCTAAGTGAAAGGAGATAGACTCCTGTGTTTTCTGGCTGAGACCAATGTAAGGATAAAGTGAGAATGAGATACTGTGCAGTAATGGAATAGCTCCGACATAGGGTGGAATAGAACAAAACATTTTATATACAGGCACAAGATTACAGGGTACATAATACATAGAGGTTGTAAGATAAAGCATAACATACAAAAAGTAGAGATATATGACACGATTCATGAATGGTAAAGATACGCAAGATATTGTGTGAGGGTGTATCGGATAGAGAGATGCCCTAAATGCGTATAGGTAAAAGACGTAGTTACGGAACAATGACTAAAGGATAGTCGATATATCGTAAAGAGGGGCTTGAAACTAAAGCAGTGAGTGGGCTCAAGTTGTTAAGGCGAAGCCCAACGAGAAAGGGGGTAGGACAGACTAGACCCATAGTGGTGGGTCGTGTCGGCTAGGTGGCAGGGGCAAAAGAAAGAGAGAGAGAGGAGGGACGTTCAAAAAAATCAGTCCGCTTTAAATATCAAGAGGCCCCTAAGTCGGGGAACGGCAGCGAAACTAACTGGGCAGGAGCAATACTCTCCAGGCGCAGATACGGAAAAATAACGCCACAAGGCGGAGCCAACATACGCCTCCCCATCATAGTTTCCTTATTAGAGACGATGTGGAATGCAAACAGTCCGAGAGCCAGATTTGAACCTCTGGTCACCATATTCATTTCCTCCTATATGCACTTAGATCTACTCTAATCATGCCAGTGTTGCAATAAGAGGGAATCTATTTAATCTCACTATCAGCGAGCATGTAAAAATAAGACAGGACAATTAAAAAGCTGCGATTTTTAATGAAATGTTGAATTATCCTAAACTTTTTAAACATGTCTATTATAACGTGGGTGGAGATTGTGGGTGGTTTGTTCTTGTCTGTGAAGTGACCGAAAACTATAGTCGCTACTGGCAAGGCACAATTCGTCGGTAGTTATTGACATCTACAGTCGGAGTGGTTTTCTCCATAGATGTATTATTTTTATCTAAGACTCATTGATTAATAAAATTGTCTACATTATGTATTGACGTGTTAAGCGTGAGTGTCTCCATACTTGACAACATGGGCAATTAATATTGATAGGTAGTAGGTACAGGGAGCGGAACGAAAAGTAGGCGGTTCTACAGGTGATGAACGAGGGAAGGCTATTGCATATTAATATTAAAAAATCGAATTTAATAAATATGGTGCTTAGTAATTATTTTGATTTCTAACTGTTTAGGTTTTATTTGTGAATGGGATATAAGCGAAAAATGCTCTTCAAATGAATCATAAGATGAAATCGCATTAACAAGATAAAATAACTGTCGATTTTATTCGTTTACTTCCTGCTTATGAACTAGAATACTGGTAAATTAGACAAAAAATGATAACAATGGAAAGACGAGAGTGATGGAAGAGTAAGTTTCGTTTTCCTAATTTTTCGATTATACCGGCCTTCTGTTCAAAATATTTTAGTATAGTGCTGGGCGATGTTCCCTCTGTTTTCAAAGTCTTTTTATGCGGTATTCTTATATTAGGTGCCATAAGGCCTCTATCTGAATGTTGTAAATACAATATTTTATGTAAGCAAGTTGAAAACTGTAAATGACCTCTGCACCCGGGAAATGTGGGAAGGGTGCAGTTATATTTGCAGAGGGGATGAGATAGTATATTGGGACTTTGTGAAGGATATATTATCCTAGTAGTATTTAGAATAGAGATTTTCTGCGCAGCCGTAAATGCAGTGCGGGGGACCAGTCCGGGTCACTCGCATATTGAGCTCTGGTGGATAATTATGATCAGGAAAAACTGAGTTTGCAATGAATTAATTTATTTTACCAATAACATGAAAAACCATTTTGCTAAATTTGGCAATTAAATCAAAAACTGACTTGTCTCTTACCCCACATTCTGCTTGTCATTTTTCCTCCTCTCACATATATTTCGATTAACTACCTCCTTATATAGTGAGGGTAAAGAGAAGAGACTGGGAATGTATGAAAGGGAGATTGAACTTCCCCACTTTATTTATATGAGCCAGCCCATTACTTTCTTGCTTCTGATGTCTTTATTTTAAACAATGACTATCATAAAACACATATGTGATAATGGATAAATACTAAAATAAATCTTTATAAAAAACTTTTTTTTTACTTTAAATAATTCTGACTTTAGTTTTACTTATCATTATGACTACTTTTTTATACCTAACAGGAACCCAGGTGGAGGCACGTGCTGGTAATGGTTAGAGTCCAATGTGAAATGGACTTATCTACCGCAAGTTCAAATCCTGCGTGAGGATGTTTGGCATTTCACATAGCACTAATATCCTTGGGAAAGGTATGCATCATAACTACTCACGCCTCCAGCTATGGGAAATTGTAGGGCAGACTGTTCTCTTTAACCATAACTAGGTACCAGTCTAGGAGATGGAAACTCGAATTCAAAGCCTGTTAAACTCTGCTTAGAAATTGACATTGTGCCACATCCTGCTCATAGCGGAAAGGGTTGGTAAATATATAATACAACAGCAGTGTAATGAAATGTATAGTATTTGTTTTAAATAGTCCTTCTTTTAAAAAAATCTATGATTTAATATTATACTTTTTAATATTGAAACTATTTTGCAATAGCTCTTAAGTAAATCATAAAAGACATTGTAATAATCAATTAATCATATTGTGATATATCCACAGGTCCTGCTGTAAAGCTTAATAGTTTTTACTCATATTCTGCGTTTTTGGTTGTATGCGTTTATCACAAGTGACTAATTTATAGCTATAGGGTAATTAAATAATCTTTTTTTAAAAAAAGTCTATAACTTAAATATTTTCTTTACTTTTTTACTCTGCCGCTACAGCTGGTGGGTTAGAATGCAGAACCGAACAGCAACCGTCTGAGAGGGTAGAAGACTCTAGCCTAGGGAAGAATGACTTTATTTCAAAGAGTTTATCGGCATAGGTTGTGGATGACGCCAGCTGAGTTGATATGCTGGTAAAACAAAACAAGATGCAAGACTTGAACTGTTTTAAGTGCAGCAAGATGAAATTTTTTGTATCAACCATATTTTTACACTGTCGAGTGCCCAGCCATTTGTCCTGGATTCTGAAGTTGGGCCTTTTCAAAGATTATGGGATAATTCACGGCGAGAAGCGGCGCCTACGGGTGAAGTGTTGTAATTGTGTTGTGTTTTAATTCGGTGGATAGCAATGTGGCTCATTGCGAGTGTATTTTTTTGAGTAGGCAGCATTCAAATTTTATGAAAGGATATAACTGAAGAGTTTTAAATTCTCCTCAGTCAAAAAATGTGATTACAGGATTTCTTTAACATGACTGAAGTGGCTATAAAAAATCATCTCTGAAAGTATGAGAGTTGGCTGAAGAAGTTCATAGGCTGACCAAGATGCTCTCATGGAATGTGACCAAAAGAAGACTATTTTTCAACATAGTCCCCCATGCAGTCACCAAGTGTTGCTGTGCTTGATCCCATTGGTCAAAGAAAAGTACATTTACAGCAAATTCATTAGCACCAAAGAAAAAATTATTTATACAAAAATAACATTAAAATATATTACAACACTAATTCATTGGCATTCTAAATTTAATACATGTTGTGTGAGAGAGAGAGGAGTAGAGGAGAGAGAGAGAGAAGAGAGAGGCGGAGGAGAGTGTGGTGAGAGAGAAAGAGAGAGAGAGAAGGGCGCGTATGTAATATATATATATATATATATATAGTGAAGAGAGAGAACGGTGTGTGTGTATATATGAATGAGAGAGAGAGGGGGAGAGAGTGTGTGGAGAGGAGAGAGAGAGAGAAGAAAGATAGTAGATAGAGAGAGAGAGAGAGAGAGAGAGTAATGATTTTTCTTAAATAATTGTTAGAGACATAAACAAGAAAATTCAGGTGGTTTTTTTTTTCGTTCTTTTGGTGGGGCTAGAATGCATTGATGTTATTTCACTTTATTTATGATAAAAGAATGTAATTTGATATACGAGGAAATAGAGTTATGAAGTGGAAAGAATTAAACTTGTAAGTCAAGAATATATTGATATCTACTTAGAAAATAAAAAATGTCACTTTTCTCTTATAATCCTCTCTCTCTCTCTCTCTCTCTTCTCTCTCTCTCATATATTAGTAGTATACACACACACATCACACGTATTTATATAGTATATAGTAGTATATACGTGTGTGTTGTGTGTGTGTGTGTGTGTGTTGTGTGCACACTTCAAAGAATTTTGAATACAAATAAAGTTATAAAAATTTAAATTGCACATAGACTTGTGGACTCCCTTTATTATTAATGTGTATATATATATAATATATTGTGTGTGTGTGTGTGTGAGAGAGTGACAAAGGGATTATAAGAGAAAATGTGAAAGTAATTATTAGCTAATAGATATCATAAAACCCTCCAGATTATTTATTATATCTCCCTCCTCAATTGTAAATCTCTAATAACTTTCTACTTAAACTTAATGAGTTCATCCTTATTATCACACAAAGAATCTTGAGACGTCACAGACAATGCGTAATTATTCTAAGACAAATCCACAGGTACTTGACATTTAGCTTAATTATTCAGACATTCTCCAAATGTAAAGCGGAAATTCTCACAATTCATGATCAATTAAACAAAAAGAAATGTTTTGTCTTAGACTTTTAGTGACAATAATGCCAATGAAATTATTTAGAACATTGAAATTCTCTCTAAATTAGCATCTACTTTTTCAAGTGGATTTGTGTATTCAACATCTACCCATGATCAGAACCAAGCATGTAATACCCCCAAGACCAACCCGACTCTGGAAGGGTGGGTTTCAATAATTTTTTTAGGAATAACACTATGATGAAAGAATTGACAATGTCTAATCATCCAGAAAAAAAGTAAAATTGTCACCAACCCCTTCAGTTTTTCTGAATTTTTTTTCC
>CM042157.1:76713613-76731299 GCA_023376005.1 Doryteuthis pealeii
ACCACAGAGAGATTCACCCTCCAAACAGATTTTTTCTGAAATTTTGTAAGGTGTGGACTATGTTTAAAGTTAGACATTCCCCAAATTTGAGCTTCCAATTCCAAAAATTGGCAGAATTATATCGATATTTAGCTCTCCAAATTTGAGGGGGTCAGGAAAAATGGCGACTTTTTGTAATCTATTTTTGTCTGTAAAATGAGTTCTAGAGCTTCCCTACTCCTAAAAATTGGTTTATAAAAGCATTTGTGCCCGAGAAATTGAGAAGTCAACCAAATTTAAGTTATTGATGATTTCTGATTTTTTCATATCAAGATGAATATCCCGATGTGGCACTGCATCTATGACAAAAATTTTTTCTATTATTATTTCACATATATTGAACATTACAGCTGTACAAAATTTCAGAAAAATCGAAGGGAATGGGTGACAATTTTACTTTTTGTCTGGATGATTTGAGATGGAATTGCCCTTAAACATTCTGTAATGACAAATGATAACACTGATAGACTCTGGAAAGCTTTATTCTACTTAGAATAATTGGTACACTTATTGAGAGTTTATATAGTCTAGTATTCACTAGAGAGTTCTCCAAAGGGGAGGTAATCATAAAATAGGAGAAGTAACTCTTAATTACTTATTACACATTCACACACACAGATTACAATTTATATTATAATTTTCTAAAAACATTTTTTTATGTTTTTTTTTTTGTTTTTTTCTTCCACTTTTAGTTGTTAGGAAACTTACATGCGGAGCAAGTTGTATAACTATCGACGAATTGATGGGAAAACAAGTGCAAGACAGCGTCTGAATATTGTCACACACACACACACACACACACAAATTACAATTTATATTATATATTTTTTAAGAACATTTTTTTATGTTTGTTTTTGTTTTTTTTCTTCCACTTTTAGTTGTTAGATATCTTGGAAACTTACATGCGGAGCAAGTTGTATAACTATCGACGAATTGATGGGAAAACAAGTGCAAGGCAGCGTCTGAATATTGTCCGGGAATTTAATAAGAACCCCAATATTTTTGTATGTCTTATATCAACAAAGTAAGTAACAATTTTTGCAAATGATAATAAGAATTATGGAATTTTATTCAAATGAGCAAACGTTAACTCCCCCCACCCTTTAAGTGAAAAAAGTTTTCTTCCAAGCCATAGTTGTATCATTGCTACTGTACGACTGCACCACCTGGAAACTAACATAGCGCCTAGAGAATAAGCTAGATGGGAACTGCACAAGAATACATGTAATTTTAAACAAGTTGTGGAAGCAACACCCCACGAGAAAGCAGCTGTATGGCCACTTGCCACTTATCACACAAACCATCCGAATAAGATGAACTAGACATGTTGCACACTGCTTGAGAATCAAGGACAAACTAGTAAGTGACATTTTTCTATGGAAACCAGCACACAGCATGCCAGTGTGGACTGTACATTGACCAACTCTGCACAGATACTGGATACTGTGCAGAGGACCTCATGAGCTATGATAGGGTAAGGTTGGTGAGAGATTATCCATGATTAAAATCCTAATTACCTGTAATTAGCAATTAACTAAGTGACCCTTCTCTTGTTTTTCCTTTGGTGAAATGAAAATATTTACTCCAGTTTAAATAACTTATTTGGACAATTAGGGAAAACTTTAAATTAGTGAAATGATATTATCATATATTTTTCCAACAATCTAACCTGGGCTCAATGGGTGACCCAACAGGTCCCATTTTTTCTAGTATATTTATGATTACAATTATGATTTTGGTTAAAATTTAATGCTAAAAGTATTTTTAACCCCTTAAATCTTTACAGTACTCTGTAATTTAAGCAAGAGCGAGTACTGTAATTACTGATATTAAAATGACCTGATTCAGTATTAAATAACCCCCCCAAAAATATATATATATATACTTTTAAAAAATTTTTATCTCGATTTTATTGACGTCCAAAATTACGTGAAAGAATTTTTTTGCCACACTCTTTCATAAAAAATGTAAACAGATCTTTGAAATCTTAAAGAAAATTGGACAGACACCGAATCTTTATTATTGTTTTATTCTCCAACATATTAAGATCAATACTATGAATGATTATATAGAAACCAATTAAAATATAATTAAAATAAGTGCAATCTTTTTATGTGTTCTTATTTAATTTTGTTAGATTTTCTAATTTAATATATTTCATTACATTGAAACTTAAATACTTACGCCCAGAGGGTGCATATTCTTGCTAGTTTATTTCATAAAATGTAATCTCTTCTTTTTTTTTTTTTTTGAACAGGGCAGGTGGGCTTGGTCTAAACATGACTGGTGCCAATGTAGTTATCATTTTTGATCCAAACTGGAATCCTAGCCATGATCTCCAAGCACAAGACAGGTAAGTTCCAAAACCAGAGATGTACAAGGTGCGGCAGAAATTGTCAGTAACCAAGCGCTATTGACTCTATGTTCATGCTACCCTAATTTAGATATAAATGTTCTATCCACAATATTGAGCACTGCTTACTAATAAATCTAGCACCCATATTATCTATATTAATACATATGTTATATATATATATATATATATATATACCACCTATGGATAAAATTGTAGGGCAGACTGGGCTCTTTAACCTTGGATAGGTAACCAGTCTAGGAGAAGGAAAAATCTGAATTTGATAAACCTGAGGTCAGTCGTTGATTAGGTTTGTGGCATTCCTTGTGCACCAATTCTTTTCTATTGACTGTGCCAAAAAGTGCAGATGGTCCAACACAAGCCTTCACCACTATAAACAAAACGCTGTGTAGGTTGTTCATTGGATGGACCCTCATGCGTCGAAATTGACGAGAGAGTGCATTATTATTATTATTATATATTATTAACTATCTTTTGTAGCTGGAATACATCCTGAACATTTTTGATACCTTTTTTTATACACTTTTACTTCAAACTCTTTTGAGTTTTTCTTATGGATAAAAATGCTTCTGATTTTTAAAAATAAAATTTATCTTATTTTTAACACAAAATACGCATTTTCAAAAAATTTTTAAAATTCCGGCCCTGAACAAGAGCATTTGTTTGTACCTCATGACTAACGGTTTATTTATTCCGTCTTTCCTTCATAAATATAGTTGCTTTGAAAAAGACTGCTTTATTAAAAGGTTGAAACAGATCTGTCGGCAAACTAATAACATCTTTTGTTTTTTTTCTAAAAAAATTTCTATTCATACTGTCGGATTCACTTCCATATACACATTATAAATATACTTCTACATATACACATTATATAATACTTTCCTATCTACATATACACAAAAACTGTTTTCATATATATTTTAATCGTTTTTATTCTTTCAGAGCTTACAGAATTGGCCAGCAGCGTCATGTCCAAGTTTTTCGACTGATTTCTGCTGGTACCATTGAAGAAAATATTTACTTACGCCAAGTCTACAAACAGGTCAGTGCAAACCAACATTTATTCTTCATAATTTAATCAACCAATTCCATTGACATTTACAAAGATTAGCTTAGTGTTAGGTTGTGGGTCTCGATGAAAGTTGCCAGGGACAAAGGTTAATCTCTGCCACCATTATCATTGCCCACCAACTTTACCGCTACTCCTTCACTATTCTGTTTAAGATGATTAAAATTCAATCCAGACAATATTCATTGTGAAAAGAATCTCTCTTTTTCTATTTTTCGGCTTTAACTTCTTATTTAAATATATATTCATACAAATGTCTGTTATTTTCATCTTACTCATAAAACTATAGATTTATATTTTTTAAAGTTGCTCGTATTCCAAGAGTTATTTCCCTTGTACTCGTCATATATTTTTAAAATATAAATATCTCTCTTGCTTGTAAAAGTCTGTTAACTTATGCTCTAAACATCATACGCGAGTTTTTTAAGAATAAAAAAAAAATCTAAATATCTCTTTTCTAAAAGTCCGTTATGAGTTATTTCACTTACAACTAGTCATATTTTTCTATGAACTGTTTTCTTCTTTTATAATAGACATGCTCTGATGATGATCCGAAACGGATTGAAATATTGCAATATAAGCTAATAAAACAACATTATTTAACAACATCTGTGTATTTTTAAAATTTCTTACACTGATATTAAATATATATATTTATATATATATATATATATATATACTAAAGATGAGTGAATCAATGTTTGTCTCCTAAAGGATTTTTTTACTATTTAGTTTGATAACACGATAGTTATACTAAATTATTCCTTAGTTTTAAGATTGAGTTATTGAAAAAAATTATATTTTAATTGGTTATAATTAGTCGTAATTTGCAATTAAGTCAAAAATTGACCCTTCTCTTACTTCACATTTATCCTATGTATATCTTGATTATCTCATCTATATATATAAAAGAATGTTTTTGGTATGTACGTGCCAACTTATAACTCCGAAAAGAGATGTCATTCTGATTTGAAATCTCGCATACACATTAATGTGTTTACTAACTAAGAAGCACACAAAATTTGTTTTTTGATTTTTACTAATTAAGTGATATAATTAGATAATTAAACAAAAATCAACCAATTTATAGAACTTTTCACAGTAAGGAAAAATAAAGTAAGGAAAAATAGGGTCAAAAATTAAATGAATTAGACTAATACATTTCACTTAACTCTACAGGCTAGGTGAACTCTCTCTCTCCCTCTCTCTCTCCCTCCTGTGTTCGCCTCTAAAATAAGATTATGTTTTAAAACAAGTTTAGGATTATATTTTAAAAAAATAATATTTTAAATGTAAACAAAAAAGCATTTCATAAAAAAAAAACATTGTAATATACGAATTCTCGGTGATTTTTTAAATTTGATAAAGTATTTTCCTCTTATTCTCTCTTATTCCTGTTTTCTCCCTTTCTCACTGGTGTTCCTAAAAAATTTTAGTCCGTTCATGGACCGGGTACTTTTACTAGTTGTTATATATGTTAGTTTCTCTGTGAGTGTAGAGAGAGAGATTCAAGTTTCACAAGCAGCTAGCCTGGCTCTTCATAAATTTAAATTTAGTCAAACATTCCCTTTCTTAGAAATCTTATAAAATGATTTTGATGTTTTTAAAAAAAATTCTTTGTAAGTACTTTTTAAAATCTTTTTTAAAGATGTAATTAACTCATTTTTCCCTAATTCCAATTATCTACCCAGAGCTCAATGGGTGACCCAATGGGTCACATTTTGTCTAGTATATATATATATATATATATATATTTTTTTTTTTTCAGCAACTGGACAAGATTGCTGTAAACACAGAAAATGCCAAACGTTATTTTTTTGGCATTCAAGGAGACAGACAACAGAAAGGTGAATTGTTTGGCATGAAAAATATGTTCCAGTTAAGAACAGGTGATACTTGTTTGTCAAGAGATATCTTGGAGGTTAGTAAATTATTTGTCAGTCACACCAATATAATATACTAATTGTAATTGTTTATCTAACAAAAATAGAGTTGCTCCCCTTTTGATCAGTAAGGGACTGACGGGATCCAGGATATGGGAATTCCGCCATGTAATTTTGGAATTTTTTGGACTGTACAGATATGCGTCAGTACGGTTGAACTAGTGACCATGTGTCAGCACATTGGGTTAGTTATGTCATTTTTAGGGTAGAAGCATTTTCTACCCTGTGTTAAATAAAGACTGACAAGCAGAGAGTCAGCAGACAAGGACTTGGGCCCATGTGTGACCACACATATGACAACACAAAGGACGACCCCATGTGTGAACACACACATGATACACACACTATTGAATTCTATCCAAAACCATCCACTGTGTTCCCTTTCAATGAGAATAAATAAAACAAATATTGTTATATGTTAAACATATTTCTCTGTTTTTATTATAATTTTGTATTTCCTACATCTCAGGATATAGCAGTAATAATGAGGGTTTGTCTGTGAGTTCGGATTTCATATGACTGATAATCTATTTATAGTGGACATGCCTTTTTTATGCATGCATTAACATCGCTTCCCCTGGATGAGATATTACTGCCTAGATACTTTAATTGTTCTAGTTTAATGGAGCTGCACAAGAATGCTGAACAAAACATGGAAACAACACCCCACGAGAAAACAGCTATACAGTCACCTGCCCCATATCACCCAAACCATCTCAAGTAAAACAACAAGACACACAAGACACTGCTGGAGAAGCAAGCATGAACTCATAAGTGATGTCCTCCTGTAGAAGCCAGTATATGGGCACACCAGTGTGGGCTGTCCAGCAAAGACGTACATTGACCTGCTCTGTACAGATACTGGATGCTGTGCAGAGGCCCTCCCGGGAACAATGAATGATAGGGACAGTTGGAGAGAGATTGTCATGGATATCCATGCTAATAGCGCAACATGATGATGATGATGATGATTAATAAGGGTAAACCAAAAGTTTTGCAATATTTTGTGAATGTGAAGTACAATTCGGCAGCTGTGGATTCTTTTGCTGAGACCAAGAAGGTGACAAACCACACTGGACTGTGTGATGTAAAGCTCGCCTGATACTCTCTAACTGCTACTTGCGAGATTTACATCTATGACTTGGAGCAGTTTTAGGCCTATCTGACCTTGCCTGACCATTGAGGGTCTTGCAACCTGTGCAAAATTTCTCAAACCATCTGGTTACTGTTCTTTGATCAACTGTATACAATATTAATTTTTTATCGAATTTTAATTTAAATTTGAAATTAGAACTAATTCAACTTAATTTAAAGTTAAAATTTCGATTGAATTTTTCTAATCTATCTATACATATATATATATATATATAAAGGACAGTTGTTTGTATGTATGTATGTCCGGAAGAAAATAAGAAAATAAAACAATTAACAACAGAGTAAATATATAAACATATACACTATCACTTAAGCTTGCTTTTTAAGCAAAACTAATGAAGATTTTATTTATATTTGGGAAGATATTTAAAAATTCAAATTTGAAAAGTAATAGGTAATAGTATAGGTATTAAAAGTAATAATTTTAATAAAAAGTCATTAGCATGTTATTTTATTTATCATTTTAATTTTTTTTAAATTTTTTTTTTTTTGCTTTGATATAGAATATTGATTGATTGAATTAATCGCCTCATTTTTAAAAAATTGTAAATCATTGAATGAAAATTTTTGTTATTTCCTATAAGTCTAACATGATCAAAGGGGAACCACCCTTGACTGATAAATTATTCATTTATTGATCTACTAGGAAAAAAGAAGACAGGGTTAGGGTTAGGGTTTGGGGTTAGGGTTAGGGTTTAGGGTTAGTTTAATGGGAAAATAAATAAATAATTTATCAGTCAAGAGTTGTTCCCCTTTGATCATGTTAGACATAGGAAATAACCAAAAGTTCTTATTATATATATTTATATATTTACGTGGGGATTTTTATGGGGCAAACAGCGAGGATCTAACTCACAATAAGTAATAATAGATCTGCAAGACTAACTTTTTAAAAATCCCCCACTACCCAGATGCTGCCGGGTAGCCAATTCTAGTCTTCTTTAAAAGCCCAAAATGGCTGCCAAAATTTTTTTAAACTTAAAAAATTATGTTATTTGCTTATCTTTAATGATATTTTTTCTTATACTTTTTTCCGCAGCGTAATGAGAAAATTGAGAAACAGCTGGCTGGACACCAAGTGACCAAATATGTCCCCCCATCTCGGAAAGAAGCACAGGAGAACGAGGATGACAATATTGAAAATACCAATGATTCGGATTCTGAAGATAATTCCGATGAATCCAAGGACAAATCTTCGGATGAGGAGGAGGAGGAGAAGATCCTTATGCTGATTGGTTCTCTAGTTTAAGTAAGTAAAGTTGTCTGGGTGGCCTAAAATCGGTATCAGCCAGACAGTGAGGGAGTCCATCCCCTTTTCACTAGCGCTAGACTGGGGAGATTGTTTTTGCATCTGAGGTGGAGTGCTACACCCTCCATCAGCTCTTCATTTTACCGCACAAATCCCCGTGCTACTCATATGCTGAGTTGGCAAGGGCCGGTATCGAACCCAGAGCCTTGTGGTTCCTAGTCAGATGCTCTACTGACTGAGCTAAACCAGCCCTTATAAGGTTGAATCTATTATCTTAAATATTATCTATCTATACATATATAAAGGGCAGATCATTTTTAATGGATACTCATTTTTTTTATAAATACATTTTTCTATTTAACCCATAGATAGGACCCTCACAGGTACTACCACTCCAGCAGAGTGGACCTGGGAGCAATGGTGATGAAGGGGTGCTCCACATTCCCCAAACCTCCAGAACTGGAACCTCACCATTAGATAGAGTTTAACGTCATTCCCAGGACATGTAGACCCTCAGCAACTACCTTCTAGCACCCATATGATAAAAAGTTGCTGCTTGCCATAAGGGCAATAGGGTTGGGGTAATCATATAGGTGCTAGGACTTGATATGGCCTGCCGATTGATGGGAGGGGGCCTCTTGACTGCTTGTCTAGCCAAAGTGGAGTATTACAAGTCATGGACTGCTCAACCACCTGGATTCCATCCTTAAGCATCATGGGTTGCCACTCACAGCCAACAGGTGGCCCCATTGGGGGAATCATTCTACACGAGTTAGGATGCCGCACAAATTGAAATTAATGAATAAGCCTCTGAAAAGACTAAAACTTTATACTCTTTTTTCCTTGGGTTGATTGGTTGGATTTTACGGCATGCCAACCCTTGTTGAGTTATTTTATGCTGAAGACATTTTGTTTTATTCATTCTTCATGAGTACTGAATTTTTTTAAAACACATTTTTTCTATTTAACTCATAGATGGGACCCTAACCGGTACTACCACTCTGAGCGAACTTGGGCAATGGTGATGAAGGGGTACACCACATACCCCAGAGCTCCAGAATTGGAACTTCACCATCAGCTCTTTACTCTCAGGTCCACTCTGACCCAGAGTGGTAGTACCTGTTAGGCTCTCAACTTTAGGTTAAATAGCTAAAAAAATGATTTTAAGAAATGTATTTAAAAATGAGTTTTAAAAAAATTGAATATATCTCTTATTATAATGGAGATTGTGTGTTTTTCTGTCTGTAACTGAAACTATATTACTACTCAAGTCACAATTCCCTTAGTTATTTACATCACATTCTCCATGATTGTTATTTTTATTTATACCTCAATTATTGATAAAATCATTTACCTTATCTACATACTAATAACATGCAATTGTATTTATATACAACAAAATACAGTTTACAGTGTGAATGGGAAGGCTAATTTGCATATTGATATTAAAAATTTGATTTTGGTGAATATGTGCTTAGTATTATTGATTTCTAATTATTGGTTTTATCTTATGAATATGAGCAAAAATCCTGGGGATAAATCTTAAAAGAAATCCATTAACAAAAAGAAATAACTGTAATTTTACTCTTTACTTCCTGATTTAACTAAATAGTTAAATTAGGAAAATTTCGCAATTTTCAGTTGTTCTATTTTTCATTTATACCCCCACCTCTGTTTCAAATCTTTTTATCTGCATTCTTATTTAGTTTCATTAGCCTTTCTAATTTAATATAATATTTCATTACATTAAAATTTAAATACTTGCACCTGGAGGGTGCATATATTTGCTAGTAAAGTCGTCAGGGTGGCCTAATGTCAGTATCAGCCAGACAACGAGGGAGTCTATCCCCTTTTCACTAGCACTAGACCAAGGAAATTATTTTTTAGCGTCTGAGGTGGAGCGCCACACCTACCACCAGCTCCTCACTTTACTGCAGAGATCCCTATGCTACTCATACACTAAGTTGACAAGGGCCAGTATCGAACCATGAACCTTGCGATTCCTAGCTGAACACTCTACCGACTGAGCTAAACCGGCCCTTTTGCTAGTAATAAGAAGGAATAAAACAAAAACTTCAGCATAAAATAACCCAACAAGGGATGACATGCCGTAAAATCCAACCAACCATTATCTATATATATAAAAGGAAGTTTGGTATGTACGTGACGACTTATAGCTCACAAACGAGAGGTCATTCAGATTCGAAATCTCGCATACAACTTGATATGCTTATAACTAAGAAACACACAAAATTTGGGTTTTGATTTATAATAATTAAGTGATATAATACAATAATTAACAAAAAAGTAAAAAATACAGTATACACACCCTCCACCCACCCTACTCACGTAGACACAAGTTTAGTTTTAAACTTCCCTGACAGAAGACTCTGTCGCTGTATGAAAGAAAATACGAATGTTCATTTCATAAAACAAAAACTAAAGTTAAGCTGACACACCCACCCATCCCGTCTCCACAATTCATCTTTGAAGTAGTGTCAACACAATTCCAAACTGTAACAAAAAAGACAGTTCTAAAAGTAAAAAAAAAAAAATCCCTCCCCACTCATAGGTACAATATTTGGAGTGAGTACATCCCTGCACCTACTTCAAATAATTTTTATTTCCTTAGGCTTTGAACTTCTATGAATATGGTCGTAGAAAGGCAAATGATACTCATGTATTTTAAATCGATTATATGCTGAAGTCATATTTGTTTTATTCATTATTACTGGGTATTCAAATTATTTCTAATTCATTTTTAAACATACTTTTAAAAAAGTGTTAAAATTTTTATTGTCCGGTCATGGACCGGGTACTTTTGCTAGTAATAATATAAAATAGAAAGACTATTTTACTTTGTATTATTTTGTGTTACTAATTTCAAACCAATCTGCAGTGTTGTATTTTAAGTGTACAGTTTTATCTTTACTTTTTTTTCTCACCCTTATTAGGTGATGACATGCTGATAACGTCAGTATCATCGGATGAAGATGACAATAACCAAGAATCTGAAGAAAAGAATCACCAGAAGAACAAAACAACAACAAGAAAGGGGATTCCAGAATTTCTCCCCCAAAGGATCAAAATATTGATGCCCCTCAACCAACAACATCACACCAGTCAGTGCCCTCATTCACTGATATGTTTGGTAAGTTATATGGACCATATAACCTTTACGCACCCCTTTTGCGATCTCATTTCATAAGACATATTTTTCATTTACACCATTAAAATCCGGTTGTTTGTTAACAGACGATTTTTAGAGGTTTTTTTTTAAATTATAAAACTGACCCCTAACAAACAACCGGATTTTGATGGTGTAAATGAAAAATATGTCCTTATGAAATGAGATCGCAAGAGGGGTGCCTAAAGGTCATATGGTCCAGTTATATTAACTAGAAGAAAACCAGTGGGATTTTAAATTATAAAAACTGACCATAAATCTATCCATCCAATTTTATTACAATAAACAGTAAGAATTATACCTACCCAAAGGGCTCCAGTTTTCCTATTTATATATTTACCAACCCCTCTGCACGAGCAGGATGTGACACAAGGTCAATTTCTTAAGCGGAGTATAACAGGTTTTCCTTTTCCTAGACTGGTTACCTACCCATAGTTAAAAAACCCAGTTGCCCTGCTATTTACGTCATAGCTGGAGGGAGAATTGGATTCATGTCTTTCCCAAGGGTATTAACGCAATGTGAAATGCAAACAGCTCCATCCAGGAATTGAACTCAAGTCCATTTCCCATGACTCTAACCATTAGACCACACACCTCCTATTTACCAATAACCGAGTGGGGAGGGAGGGAATTTTTTTTTTAAATTAGTTTGAAAAAAAATTGAATACCCAACATAAAAATCCAAGGGTTGACATGCCATAAAACTAATAAAACAACACCGTTGACATCCATAAAACCAACTAACCAACCAACCAACGTTCTTTAAAAATTTAAAAAAGAAAACGTAATTCTCTTCTTGGTTGGGCTGAGGACTTTTCATAGCTCCCTCATATATTCTTTGAAGTAGAGTTTAAAATTTTTCAAATGTGCACCGTTTTGGGGCCTTCGTCTAAAAGGAAGGCCCCGAAACGGTGCACATTCTCTCCTGATGACCCCAAAACCAAATAGATAACAAATCGAAAACAAACATAAGACAATGATGGAGCTGAACTTCTTGTTGGTTTGCTATTGCTTCGACGAGCATTCTACAGTCCGCTTGCTTTATGGTGAGTTTTAGTTACTTATCAAGTAACTTTCTTCTAAAATTTTTCAAATGTTTCTTTCGTTTCAGAGCGTTGTGGAGTGGTGCATGTTCATGAGAATCATAAAGTGACTGGAGGCAGCCGAGCTGAGGACCACATGACCAAATGTGCCCTACAGGAGGTACTGCAAGAGAACAAGAACTCCCAGCAGCTAGCAATTGATTGTGAGCCATATGAATTGGTAAATGTCTTAGTTTCCTAAAAGTCTTGTTTATATATATAAATATGTTTTTATATATATATATTTATATATGGAGGCGTGTGGGCTAGTGGTTAGAGTCGTGGAAAATGGACTCGTCGATTCGAGTTCAATTCCTAGACGAAGCTGTTGGCATTTCACATAGCGCTAATACCCTTGGGAAAGGTATGAATCCATATATTCTCCTCCAGCTATGGTTGAATAGTAGGGCAGACTGGCCTTCAGCCTTGGGTAGGTAACCAGTCTAGGAGAGGAAACTCTGAATTCAAAATTCCTGAGGTCGGTCGTTGATTGGGTTTGTGCAACCCTTGATGCACCAATTCTTTCCTATCGACTGTGCCAAAAAGTGTGGTCCAACACAAGCCTTCACCACTATAAACAAATCCCTGTGGATGTTCATTGTGTGTATGAACCCTCATACGTCGAAAATCGACGGGAGAGTCCATTTTTTTTTAATATGTTTTATATAATTGCCAATCTGAATACCATTTGTTTAGTTATAGTCAGTGAAACTTGTTGCGAAAACAGTGAAATTAGTTGACCAGTTCACATACCTAGGTAGTAATATCTCATCTGCAGAAAATGATGTCAATATAAAATAGGAAAATCAATACTGCTATTGACAGGTTATCGATCATATAGAAATCTGATCACTGATGAAATAAAAAGTGAGAATTCTTCCAAGCTGTACCTGTATTGGTACTACTGTATGGTTGCACCACTTGAACTCAAATAAAAGATTAGGAATTACACAAAGATGCTATTTGAATAAATCCTGGAAACATCACCACAAAACAGCAAGCTGTACGTCCACTTACCTCCTATCACACAAAGTGTAGTGAGAGAAGACCTACCTCGTGCAATATGGTGTGACAGAGAGAGTGCCAGGCGTGAAGACTTGCCATATTCTCGAAGGAAGCGGCTAGGCTCCTGGCCTGTAGGACTGACCTAGAGTCGAACCCGCGCCCTTCAGAATGCGAAAGGGCTGTGGAAGCAGTGCAGAGTAACCCGTATGTAAATAGTCCGCCGTGAGGATTGACGCGTACTTGCAATGCTGACAAGTATGCACGTGCTGCACGGACAATTCTGAGTGAGGAGCCGGATGTGGTGAGATTGATGTATATTTAAGGACCTGCCCTCCAGACCAGGAGAACAACGCAGTAGCATTTTTGTGTCGAACGAGCGGGATAGAGAAAATACATTTGGATATTGTTGGTAGACAAGCGTGATACAGTTGGAGAGTGTAGACTGAAGACTGTTGATTGGAAGAACATTGCGTCAGACTTGACTGTGACCCCCCCCCCCCAGATTACTCGTTCCTGATTAGACAAAGCATCCAAGTAAGTTGAACAAGATATGCTGGGCATTGCTGAAAGAAGTAAGGATGTGTGCAATTATTAGTATGAGGTATGTCAGAAAAGTTCCAGGTTGATCGCATTCTTTGATGTGAGGGCATCATCCACTGCGAGTTCTTGCCACAGGGCCAGATAGTCAATCAGCATGTGTACAAAGAGATACTGCAGCGTTTGCTTCATTCAGTGCATGAGAAGAGGTGAGAGATGTGGCAAGACAACTCGTGGGTGCTTCACCATGACAATGCAGATGCCCGCACTGCCCTGAGTATCCGAGAGTTCCTGGCCCAGAAGAACATCACTGTGCTGCAGCAATCTCCCTACTCACCCGACCTGGCTCCATGTGATTTTTTTCTTCTTCCCCACACTCAAGGGGTCATCAAAACACGTTTTGAGGATGTGCATGACATCAAAAACAATGATGACAGAGCTACAGAAAATCTGGAAGAATCCTTCCTGGAGTGCATGCAAGCATAGCAGAGAAGGATGGGAAAGTGCATTAGACTCCAGGGGATTACTTTGAAGGCGATAACTTGTAGTTTTTTGAAAATAAATTTTTACACCAATCCTGGAACTTTCTGACATACCTCGTATTAGGAATACTTGAAACCATACAAATGTGTCCAAATTATTAGTATTAGATAGAATACTTAAACCATACAGTGTGCAAATTATTTCTTGAACCACAAATATGAGCAAATTATTAATATTAAAATAGAATACCTTGAAACCATACAAATGTGTACAAACAAATTATTATAAAGAAAAAAGTACAAGAAAAGAAAAATAATGGAACATTTAAAATATTAAAATAACAATTAGAAACATTTAAAATTGAATCAAATTCAGAATTAGATAACCCATAAGAGTTGATGTGTCATTAAATGCATAAACCAAACAAGTTTTTAACTAGACTTAATTTCTTTTTAACATTTTAGTCTGATAGTGAAGAAGATTCAGGAAAAAGAAAGAGAAAATCTAAAAGCTTGTTGACCATAACACTCCACAAAAGATGTCTCTTAACCATTACCAAGTTCACTATGGACAAACCCCAAGCCATGTTAAGGTGGGTTTTCTTTTCCTTATTTTAAACTACAGTTTTCAAACATTTCAGGGTCATTTATTTTATTTTTATTTTTTTATATTTTGTATCCTTATAAACTGGATACCCAAACAGCAGCCTGTGAGCCACATGTGGTCCTCAAGGCCCATCTTGTCAGCCCTTCAAGCAACTTTTCAAAATTTTCTCTTCATCTTTTAATGTTGGATTTTACGCCACATCAACCCATGATGTTTAAGGACGGAATTCTTGTGGCTGAGCAGTCTATGACTTCCAACAATCCACTTTGCCCTTAGAGTTGACAAGTGTTGAGAGACCCCTCCCATCAATCAATGGCCATGTCAAGCCCTAGCACCTATATGATTTGTCCTGACCCTATTGCCCATTGAAAACCCTAACCCCTTTTTTTCATCATATATGTGCTAAAGGCAGTGACTGAGGGTCTTAATGTCCTCAGTATGGCATTAAACCGCATCTAATGGTGAAGTTCCAATTTGGAGCTTTGCGAGTGTTGGAGTACCCCTTCATTGCCATTGCTTCCAGATCCACCCTGACCCAGAGTGGTAGTACCTGTTGGAGTCCTATCTATAGGTCAAATAAAATAAAAAGTTTTATAAAAAAATGTGCTTTTAGAAAAAATGAATACCCAACAAGAACGATTAAAACAAAATTATCTTTGGCATAAAATAACCCAATTGATTTGACATGCTGTAAAATCCAACCAACCAACCAACCAATAAAATGTTATTAAAGTTATTAAATTTTCAACATAAAAAATAATAAACAACATAAAAATCTATCAATAATGGAGATTTGCTTTCAGTTGTTTGTCTGTAACAAAAATTACGTGACTGTTTACGATCACTTTACCCAACACATAATCCAACGTCATAACATAAGAATAAATATACTCCAAAATGTGAGCATGCAACGTTAGACAATCCTCATTGTTTCAATAAATGGATGCCCGGCGTATATATTAATTATAGATATTTTCATTCTAATATAGTATTTAAAGTTATCGGAACTGTTCCATTTCAAAATAGTCTTTCTTTTTACTCCTTTAATAAATTTGATGATTTAACATACTTAATTTACACACTCTATAGCATTGATTTCAGCTCCATCCCTCAGGCAATCTCTTTCAAAAAATTATTTTTACATCACCTGGACGACGTGTTTTTATTTGCTAGTAATAATAACACCTAAAAATAATATAAAATAACAATTTCTTTTTTTTTTTTCTCCACAGAAACATGTATTAAAAATGGCCACTTCTTGTATATACTCTGTTCATACATTCTGTCAGAAAGTTGTTGATGTGTCTGCTACAGAACGACTTCAAATGTTACAGCAGTTTATGTCAGTGAACATGCCTCCGGCTTACAACATGTATTCACATCCCTTCCTCAAAACCAACAACTGCAAAACAAACAAATATAGACATCAGTAAAGTATATATATATAAATCTGCATTTTGTTGGACTTTCTCAAGTTTTAAAAATTTTAATCAGTCAGTATAGTAATACACTTTTAAAAATCCATAGCACTTATACCTTGGAAAGGTATGTAATCAGCTATGCTCTTTCAGGTTGTCTTTCCCTCTGCCTGGAAGAGTTACTTCCCTCTGTCCGATTTGACCACCAGGGTTTCTTTTGTATTTAAGCGCCTGTTTCAACTCTTCTCTCTTTCTTTCTTCCGGAACCTCCACACACATGGTTAGACATTATTCTACACCCTTCTTGTGACGGGGCTTCACCCCACACACACTAGTAAGTGACTTTACCTATGCCTCTCCACAAACTATCCTATGTTTGTATTACATTTAGATAACTATTGTATGTTTTTATTGTATCTTATCTCTTTTCTATGTACGTTATATATCTACTATGTCTACTTTTCTCATGTTATCTTGTATACACATATTTCCTGCTAAATGTTCTCCAATGTGCTACTGTATAAAGTCCTTTGTGTATGTAACACTCTTGGTCGAGCTTTTTGCGTTCAACCAACAATTATAAGTGAATTAAACAATGAACTCAACAGAATAAAATAACAGGCAGAGCTGACTCTTTACTTTGATATGGCAATTGTCTAGAACGAAGGTCACCAAACTTTTTTCATTGGTGGCCAGATAATTGAAAAAAATACGAGTGTGGACCACATTATTATTGTGTTACAATACTTAGGACCATATATACAATAATCACCCAGCTGGAGCTGTTTGAAAGAACACCTTTTCGCTTTTCACCGCAACTCTGGTGTAGGACGAGAGGCGCATGGAAAATAAACTTTGATGAATTGTGTGATACCATTTCCAACCATCCTTTTATTTAAATAAACATAAAAACTATTTCAAATAAAACGTGTTTCAATTTAAAGTTTTAACAAATTTAAAAAAGATTTCCTATTGAATTAACAACTAACATGAAATAACTAATTTTTTCTTATTAAAATCAAAAACTATTTTAGTATAAAAATATGCCTTTAGGTTGTAGATATACATGAACAAACTTTTAAAAAATCTTACAGTGAAATTCGAATACAAAACAATCATCTGTTATTTGTAAACAAACAACTGGGAGTTTTACGGTGAAAAGCAAAAGGTATTCTTTTCAAAAACAGCTCCCAGCTGGGGTGCCTATTGGATATTTGAATTCCAATACTTCTTGCCAGAATGAAAGCTCTGAGAAAAAGATGAAAACAAGTATCTTCATGCTTTATATATAATAAAATATAACAACAAGTTTATATAATTATATATATATATATATATATTTGATATATATATATATATAAATAAACAAACAAATTCAAGTGCTGGCAACAGCCTGATAAAATGCCTTCATGGCTGGATCTGGCTGCAGGCCTATTGGTGACCGTCTGGCTAGAAGAAGAAAACACTAAATTCAAACCTGTTAAATCCACTTAAAAAAAAAATTACCTCAATTTGCATTCTGCTCTGGGGGAAAGGCGT
>CM042157.1:76731309-76833809 GCA_023376005.1 Doryteuthis pealeii
TATTTTTGAAAATGCGTATTTTGTGTTAAAAATAAAATAAATTTTATTTTAAAAAATCAGAAGCATTTTTATCCATAAGAAAAACTCAAAAGAGTTTGAAGTAGAAGTGTATAAAAAAGGTATCAAAAATTTTCAGGATGTATTCCAGCTACAAAAGATAGTTATATATAATAATAATAATAATAATGCACTCTCTCGTCAATTTCGACGCATGAAGGTCCATCCAATGAACAACCTACACAGTGTTTTGTTTATAGTGGTGAAGGCTTGTGTTGGACCATCTGCACTTTTTGGCACAGTTGATAGAAAAGAATTGGTGCACAAAAAATTCCACAAACCCAATCAACGACTGACCTCAGGTTTATCAAATTCAGATTTTTCCTTCTCCTAGACTGGTTACCTATCCAAGGTTAAAGAGCCCAGTCTGCCCTACAATTTTACCCATAGATGGTATATATATATATATATATATATATATATATATAAGTCGTCGGGCCGGCCTAATGTCGTTATCAGCCATGCAGCGAGGGAGTCTATCCCCTTTTCACTAGCGCTAGACCAAGGAGATTATTTTAGCATCTGAGGTGGAGCGCCACACCTACCATCAGCTCCTTATTTTACTACACAGATCCCTGTGCTACTCATAACGCTGAGTTGGCGAGGGCGGGTATTGAACTAGGAACCTTGTGGTTTCTAGCCGAACGCTCTACCGACTGAGCTAACCCGGCCCTATAATATATATATATAATGTATGTATTAATATAGATAATATGGATGCTAGATTTATTAGTAAACAGTGCTCAATATTGTGGATAGAACATTTATATCTAAGTTAGGGTAGCATGAACATAGAGTCAATAGTTCTTGGTTACTGACAATTTCTGCGGCACCTTATACATCTCTGGTTTTGGAACTTACCTGTCTTGTGCTTGGAGATCATGGCTAGGATTCCAGTTTGGATCAAAGATGATAACTACATTGGCACCAGTCATGTTTAGACCAAGTCCACCTGCCCTGTTCAAAAGAAAAAAAAAAGAAGAGGTTACATTTTATTAAATAAACTTGCAAGAATATGCACTCTCTGGGTGTAAGTATTTAAGTTTAAATGTAATGAAATATATTAAATTAGAAAATCTAACAAAATTAAATAAGAACACATAAAAAGATTGCACTTATTTTAATTATATTTTAATTGGTTTCTATTTAAAATCATTCATAGTATTGATCTTAATATGTTGGAGAATAAAACAATAATAAAGATTCGGTGTCTGTCCAATTTTCATTAAGATTTCAAAGATCTGTTTACATTTTTTATGAAAGAGTGTGGCAAAAAATTATTTCACGTAATTTTGGACATCAATAAAATTGAGATAAAAATTTTTAAAAGTATATTTTTTTATACTAAAATTAAAATATTAATTCAATTTTAATAAAATTTTATAGAATTATGTTAAATGGGTGTATTTAAAAAAAACATGATCATCTGTCATCAAACAAAACAAAAATCTCAGAAGAGTACAATGAATATGATACTTTTTAAGTAAGTAATTATTGTTTTTTAAATATTAAATGTTTTATTTTATTTATTTTTTTCTCACCACATTTTATGGCATATCAACCCTTTTTTCGTTATTTAATACTGAAGCAGGTCATTTTAATATCAGGTTGCTTACAGTACTTGCTTTTGCTTAAATTACAGAGTACTGTAAAGATTTAAGGGGTTAAAAATGCTTTTAATCAAAATCATGATTGTCACCCTTTGAGCCCGGGTTAGATTATTGGAAAAAATCACATAATATCATTTCACTAATTTAAAGTTTTCCCTAACTGTCCAAATAAGTTATTTAAACTGGAGTAAACATTTTCATTTTACCAAAGGAAAAACAAGAGAAGGGTCACTTAGTTAATTTCTAATTATAGGTAATTAGGATTTTAATCATGGACAATCTCTGCCAATCTTACCCTATCATAGCTCTCACGAGGTCCTCTGCACAGCATCCAGTATCTACGCAGAGTTGGTCAATGTACGGTCCACACTGGCATGCTGTGTGCTGGTTTCCATAGAAAAATGTCACTTACTAGTTTGTCCTTGATTCTCAAGCAGTGTGCAACATGTCTAGTTCATCTTATTCAGATGGTTTGTGTGATAAGTGATAAGTGGCAAGTGGCCATACAGCTGCTTTCTCGTGAGGTGTTGCTTCCACAACTTGTTTAAAATTACATGCTGTATTCTTGTGCAATCTATCTTATTCTCTAGGTGCTATGTTAGTTTCCAGGTGGTGCAGTCGTACAGTAGCAATGATACAACTATGGCTTGGAAGAAAACTTTTTTCACTTAAAGGGTGGGTTGGGGGCTGAGTCAACGTTTGCTCATTTGAATAAAATTCCATAATTCTTATTATCACTAGCAAATATATGCACTCTCCGGGTGCAAGTATTTAAGTTTTAATATAATATAATATCATATTAAATTAGAAAGGCTAATGAAACTGAATAAGAATGCAAATAAAAAGATTTGGAACAGAGGGGATATGATTGAAAAATAGAACAACTTTGAAACTAACTCTTCCATCATTTTCCGTTACCCCCGTCTTTCATTGGTAAATGTTCCTGGTGTAACTATTTAGTTAAAATAGAAAGTAAAAAATAATATTACAGTTATTTCTTTTTGTTAATGAATTTCTTTTAAGATTTATCCCCGAGATTTTTGCTCATATTCAATAAGATAAACCTAAACAATTAAAAATCAATAATACTAAGCATATATTTATTAAAATCAAATTTTAAAGATCAATATGCAAATTAGCCTTCCCATTCACACTGTAAACTGCTATTTTGTTGTATATATAAATACAATTGCATGTTATTAGTATGTAGATATTGTCAACAGTCTTAATGATGTAAAACAATTTTATTAATAATTGAGGTTTAAATAAAAATAAAATCATGGAGAATATGATGTAAATAACACAGGGAATTGTGACTTGTATAGTAATATAGTTTTGGTTACAGACAGACAAACCCACAATCTCTATTATAATAAGATTTGCAAAAATTGTTACTTACTTTGTTGATATAAGACAAACAAAAATATTGGGGTTCTTATTAAATTCCCGGACAATATTCAGACGCTGTCTTGCACTTGTTTTCCCATCAATTCGTCGATAGTTATACAACTTACTCCGCATGTAAGTTTCCAAGATATCTAACAACTAAAAGTGGAAGAAAAAAAACAAAAACAAAAACAAACATAAAAAAATGTTCTTAAAAAATTATAATATAAATTGTAATTTGTGTGTGTGTGTGTGTGTGTGAGAATGTGTAATAAGTAATTGAGAGTTACCTCCCCTATTTTATGTTTACCTCCCCTTTGGAGAACTCTCTAGTTAATACTAGACTATATAAACTCTTAATAAGTGTACCAATTATTCTAAGTAGAATAAAGCTTTCCAGAGTCTATCAGTGTTATCTTTGTCATAGATGCAGTGTCACATTGGGATATTGATCTTGATATGAAAAAATCAAAAAAATTTCAGACCTTTTCGATAGCATTTTTGGATTTCTCGGACACAAATGCTTTTATAAACCAATTTTTAGGAGTAGGGAAGCTCTAGAACTCATTTTACATACAAAAATAGATTACAAAAAGTCGCCATTTTTCCTGACCCCCTCAAATTTGGAGAGCTAAATATCGATATAACTCTGCCAATTTTTGGAATTGGAAGCTCAAATTTTGGGGAATGTCTAACTTTAACATAGTCCACACCTGTACAAAATTTCAGAAAAATTGTTGGGGGTGGGTGACATGGCCTTGATGATTTGACATGGAATTACCCTTAAAGTTTTTCCATGAATTTGGACTATTGAACTCATTCTTTGCCATGTTTTTGCTGCTCTCACAACATGTCAGCCCATCCATTCTACATCTACCTTTTTTAATTTTGAGAAGAGTCATCATTATTTTAAAGGTTTTTTTTGGTTGGTTGGTTGGTTGTTTATTTTATGGCATATCACAAGGTTCCTGGTTCAATACCAGCCCTAACCAACTCAGCGTATGAGTAGCACAGGGATCTGTGCGGTAAAGTGAGGAGCTGATGGTAGGTGTGGCATTCCACCTTAGATTCCAAAACAATCTCCTTGGTCTAGCACAAGTAAAAAGGGGATAGACCCCCCTCAATGTCTGGCTAATACCAGCATTAGGCCACCACAATGACTTTACTTACTTTAATAATGAATCAAATCGTTTTAATATTAGGTTACTTACAGTACTCGCTGTTGCTTAAATTACAGATTACTGTAAAGATTTAAGGGGTTAAAAATACTTTTAGTATTAAATTTTAACCAAAATCATAATTGTAATTATATATATATATATATATATATATATGTTTTTTTTTCCTGTAGTTAGGATATTTCCATGTGTGGTTTAACCAAGCTGATGCAGGTAGACCATAAGGAGAGCTCAATGTGCCTAATACAGTATGTATAGTCCGACGAGGTCTGCTATTTGTGCGGAGTCAAAAATCATTGGAGTTTGAAAATAAAGGTGTATAAAAGAAAGTTGTTCAGATATAACCCAACCATGAAACCGAGTGTAAATGGAAGTCCGCAGTACAATAAAGAAAAATATAGAATGATCCGGGAATTTATATGGTCAATAAATCCATGGAGATGCAGATTTCGCCATATAAAATGTATATATAATTAGCAGCAGCTACCCGGCATCACCTGAGTAGAAGGGGGATTTTTAAAAATTAGTCCTGCAGATCCATTATTACTGAATCATGAGTTGAATCCTCATGGGATGGCCCATTCAAATCCCTATGTAAAAAAAATAGACCTTGCATTGATCCAGCTGCTCTGAAAAGAAATGTTAAACTCTACTATCTAAAATATTAAATGAAAAAAAAAAATCCCTGCTGTTATCATTTAAATCTTATTTTTTAATTATCTTCACAAATATAAATCAAATCACTATTATTTTTGCTCAAAAACCAAGCCCTGGTGATATTTAATGTGTATATATATTTACTTTGTTGTCAATTGTTTTATTTTCAAAGTTTCCTCCAGACACACAGATTCACACAACTGCCCTTTATATATGTATAGATAGAAGATAGATTATGTATAAATATACAAGCAAGATAGTATACATATATTTGGTTTCTTTGTTTAATAGCGTAATAGAGCAACTGGAGTTCAAACTCACTAAAATGTGGCAGTCAAGCATATTAGCCACTGCAACACAGGGACTTCCATATTTATATTAAAAAAAACGAAGATGTAAGAAATTGATTTTTTTTGGAATGATAGAAAAATGATAGAAAAAATATTTACCCTTGTAGAATAAGAGAAAAGTAAAACTTTGGAATGTTTCTCATAAAAGACTGCCAATAATTCTACTAAAACCTGAAAAGAAAGAAAAATAAAATAAAAAAAAGAAATTATATTACATCTATTAATAATGGAGATTCGTTTCCGTTTTTTTGTCTGTAACAAAAACTACGTCACTGCTTACGTCACATTACCCAAAATAGTCATGACATAGAATAAATACACTCAAAATTTGAACATGCAACATTAGACAGTCCTCATTGTTTTTTAAAACAAGTTTTAATAAATACATGACTGGTATTATATATCTATATATAGTTTGTTTTATTTTAATACATATTTAAAGTTTACATTTCAAACTGTTTTATTTTTTAATCCTTTAATGAATTTGATGATTTTACTTACTTAGGGTACAAACTCACTGATATTGAATTTTTAACTCCCACCCCTCAAGCAATATGTTTAAAAAACCTATTTTTACATTACCCGGAGTGCGTTTTTTATTTTGCTAGTACAAATAACAAAAAAACCCTTAGAACCCAAGTGGCTGATATTTGTAAAGCTATCTAAACAAGAGACATCCATAGTACAATGGTTATCGTCATAAGAAATGGAGACGGCAACACAAATTCAAATCCTGGATAAAGTTGGTTGCATTTCACATAGTGTTAATATATACAGTAATGCTGATAACTTTTTGTATTAGTGCATTCTGGGACACACATATTTGCTTTGAATGGGTCCCAACTAAAGCTGTCTAACTCCTGCCTAGTAACCTCTCATGTGTAATACGTTTCTAAGAAACTATTGAAATATATTTCAAATTTTGCTTGAAATGGTGAGGGAAGAAAAAAGAAAAACACCGGGATGCATGGGTATGATTTTACTGTGTCCTTGTATTCTTGAAAAAGTTAATGTTCCATTCATTCTTCATTTCTATCTTGGTAAATACAGCTTCAATCTCGATACTTTTATGACACACCTTGTATTCTGAAAAAAGTTAATGTTCCATTCATTCTTCATTTCTATCTTGGTAAATACAGCTTCAATCTCGATACTTTTATGACACACCTTGTATTCTGAAAAAAGTTAATTCATTTTCTTCTTGGTAAATACAGCTTCAATCTTGATACTTTTATGGCACACCTTGTATTCTGAAAAAAGTTAATGTTCCATTCATTCTTCATTTCTATCTTGGTAAATACAGCTTCAAACTCGGCACTTTTATGACACACCTTGTATTCTGAAAAAAGTTAATGTTCCATTCATTCTTCATTTCTATCTTGGTAAATACAGCTTCAATCTCGATACTTTTATGACACACCTTGTATTCTGAAAAAAGTTAATGTTCCATTCATTCTTCATTTCTATCTTGGTAAATACAGCTTCAATCTCGATACTTTTATGACACACCTTGTATTCTGAAAAAAGTTAATGTTCCATTCATTGTTCATTTCTATCTTGGTAAATACAGCTTCAATCTCGATACTTTTATGACACACCTTGTATTCTGAAAAAAGTTAATGTTCCATTCATTCTTCATTTCTATCTTGGTAAATACAGCTTCAATCTCGATACTTTTATGACACACCTTGTATTCTGAAAAAAGTTAATGTTCCATTCATTGTTCATTTCTATCTTGGTAAATACAGCTTCAATCTCGATACTTTTATGACACACCTTGTATTCTGAAAAAAGTTAATGTTCCATTCATTCTTCATTTCTATCTTGGTAAATACAGCTTCAATCTCGATACTTTTATGACACACCTTGTATTCTGAAAAAAGTTAATGTTCCATTCATTCTTCATTTCTATCTTGGTAAATACAGCTTCAAACTCGGCACTTTTATGACACACCTTGTATTCTGAAAAAAGTTAATGTTCCATTCATTGTTCATTTCTATCTTGGTAAATACAGCTTCAATCTCGATACTTTTATGACACACCTTGTATTCTGAAAAAAGTTAATGTTCCATTCATTCTTCATTTCTATCTTGGTAAATACAGCTTCAATCTCGATACTTTTATGACACACCTTGTATTCTGAAAAAAGTTAATGTTCCATTCATTCTTCATTTCTATCTTGGTAAATACAACTTCAATCTCGATACTTTTATGACACACCTTGTATTCTGAAAAAAGTTAATGTTCCATTCATTCTTCATTTCTATCTTGGTAAATACAGCTTCAATCTCGATACTTTTATGACACACCTTGTATTCTGAAAAAAGTTAATGTTCCATTCATTCTTCATTTCTATCTTGGTAAATACAGCTTCAATCTTGATACTTTTATGGCACACCTTGTATTCTGAAAAAAGTTAATGTTCCATTCATTCTTCATTTCTATCTTGGTAAATACAGCTTCAAACTCGATACTTTTATGACACACCTTGTATTCTGAAAAAAGTTAATGTTCCATTCATTCTTCATTTCTATCTTGGTAAATACAGCTTCAATCTCGATACTTTTATGACACACCTTGTATTCTGAAAAAAGTTAATGTTCCATTCATTCTTCATTTCTATCTTGGTAAATACAGCTTCAATCTCGATACTTTTATGACACACCTTGTATTCTGAAAAAAGTTAATGTTCCATTCATTCTTCATTTCTATCTTGGTAAATACAGCTTCAATCTCGATACTTTTATGACACACCTTGTATTCTGAAAAAAGTTAACATTCCATTCATTCTTCATTTCTATCTTGGTAAATACAGCTTCAATCTCGATACTTTTTTGACACACCTTGTATAGATTGGCATCAAAAAAGTTATCAAAAGTCTTTAACTCTGAAATGAAGCAACTACAAAATCTTTTTACCTTGGGAAAAAAAAAAGAATTAATCTAAAGTATGAATAAATAAATATACATATTTACCCACCCCCACCAGAGGGGCGTGGTGTAATGGTTATCATCATAGAAAATGGACACAGTGACTTAAGTGGGAATGTCCATAGATTTCTCTGAAACAAAATCCTAAAAGAAGCCCCAATTATTAAGTGAATATGTTGACCTACTTTCTATCATAGTCACAACAACAACAACATCTGAGCCTTCAACACAGGTAATATTTTCTTCAGATTCCCTTCACAGCAAATTTCTCAGCACTGAGCCCTAACACTGCATTGTTTCTGTGGGGTATCTGGTTTCATAATCTGTTCACCACATCTTCATCTCATTGTCAGCCTTACATCCCAACTCCCAGCATTTTTGTGTTCTTGAAAAACATGTTCTGGTGCAAAAGTCTTGGGTTGATCATATTCCTCCCTTGGTTGGTTGGTGTTATATACACTACCTATCATTAATATGAAGGTGTGAGTCATAGGAAATGGACTCGTCAACCCGAGTTCAAATCCTAGACAAGGCTGTTTGCATTTCACATTACACTAATATCCTTGGCAAAGGTATGAATCCCTATATTCTCCTTCTAGCTATGGATAAAATAGTAGGCCAGACTGTGCTCTTTAACCTTGGATAGGTAACCAGTCTAGGAGTAACCACGGGATGACCAAATCATCAAATCATGGTAATCATGCACAGCCGCATAACCTTAATTTATCTTGGAGACCATTATGTAGCATTCCAGAAGACAAGGTCACCTCTAGGGCCACGTCTTCCCAAGTCGGTAGTCCACATCCATATGACAAATAATCATGGGCAATGAAATATAGAATGTGCAGATAGAAGAATTAAGTAGGATTAATAAAATTAAATTACCACAACCAGAAAACACTGTATACAACATGCGGAACACTGGACAGCTGTTTCAACCTTATTTGGTCACCTCATCAGTGTATACCATGATTTCAATCACTTGAGATCAAACCAGTGATCACAGAATGCAGCGCCAAAACTCTACTTCTGGACTGCCAGCCGATGCCACACACGGGCATGGCCAAATCTTCAAGTCACGGTAATCGCGTGCAGCCGCATAACCTTAATTTGTCTTGGAGCTCATCATGTGACGGAGATCATGGTATACACTGCTGAGGAGACTAAATGAAGCTGAAACAGCTGTCCAGTGTTCTGCAAGTCATATACAGTGTTTACCGAATTTTCTGGTTGTGGTAATTTGATTTGATTAAGAAGAAAAACTAAATTCAAACCAACTTTACTCTGTGTCACAATTTGCTTGGGAAAATAACTTTATGTATTTACCCCAAACCTCTACACAAATACAATGAGACACATGGTCAATTTCTTAAGTGGAGTTTAACAGGTTTGAATTTTCCTTTTCCTAGACTGGTTGTCTAACCAAGGTTAAAAAGCCTACAAGTCATGGTAATTTTTTTTTACAAAGGCCACATTCTTTTTAGATTTTTAGATAAACAAGAAAAAAAACCCAAACAAACACAAAAACAACATCCCTTCTTTTGGTTATTTCCTATAAGTCTAACATGATCAAAGGGAACCACTCTTGACTGATAAATCATTTATTTGTTTTCCCATTAAACTAACCCTAACCCAGTCTTCTTTTTTCCTAGTAGATCAATAGATCAATAAATGAATAAATAATTTATCGGTCAAGGGTGGTTCCCCTTTGATCATGTTAAACTTAGAGGAAATAACCCTTCTTTTTATTGACAAACAACAATGGTGGAACTTGTACTTCTGTTTTTCTAACACAATAGTGGAACTGGCATCATTTTTTATAAAGGCCAGCTTTTTATACTAACAAGTAAAAGTAACAATAAAAAAAAACTAACAAACCTACTGTAATAAGTAATTGAGAGTTACCTCCCCTACTTTATGATTACCTCCCCTATAGGGAATACTAAACTGTATAAACTCTTAATAAGTGTACCAATTATTCTAAGTAGATGATGTAATGAATATGCAAATACCTAGGTACCCCCCTCACTGTAATCTGATTGGATAGTGTCCACCATAAATACTCAACACTTTAGTGGTACAGGCGCCTACTCCAAGACTATCAATATTGCTACGCCGACTACTACTCTTATTACTTCTACTTGACGCACCAGTTTCTACTAGCCTGCGAATATACCTTACTACAACTTAATAATATATCTCCTACCCAGGATATATCATTAGAATAAAGCAAAAAACAAAAACAAACATAAAATTATAATATAAATTGTAATCTCTGTGTGTGTATGTGTGTGAATGTGTAATAAGTAATTGAGAGTTACCTCCCCTATTTTATGATTACCTCCCCTTTGGAGAACTCTATAGGGAATACTAGACTGTATAAACTCTCAATAAGTGTACCAATTATTTTAAGTAGAATAAAGCTTTCCAAAGTCTATCGGTATTATCGTTTGTCATTACACCTACCTTCATTTTGCAGCAGTATTTCGGATCAGACAAAGCGCTACTTGTAGCTTTTTGTGTCAGTGTCAAGAAGTGTGGGTAGTTTTGGAAAACTTCTTTGCAGATATTCATAGTTGCTTGGTTCTTCCGGGAAGAGTCTCCCTTGTTATCAGGAGCCAATAAAGCTACATGGTTGGAGACTTTTAGCAGCAGATGCATATATTGAAATACAAGGGATTTAACGGGCTTGCCAGTGGAACTCTTCTGCAAAGGAAAACAAATAGTGATACCAATTAGATTAACATTACCCACTGCAGATTATTACAGTATAAACTCCAAGACGACTTTTTTAAAAATATACAGAAACCTTCTCAGATATGCAAATTATCTAAGGGTGATAATCATTTATATCATCTACAAAGACAAAAATCAAATGAATCAAATCTTATTATAATTGAGATTGTATGTTTTTCTGTCTGTAACCGAAACTATAGTACTACTCAAGTCACAACTCTTAGTTATTTACAGCACATTCTCCAGGATTTTATTTTTATTTATCAATAAAATTATTTTACATTATTAATACTGTTGACCATATCTATATAATGATAACATGCAATTGTATTTATATATACAACAAAATAGCGTTTTACAGTGTGAACGGGAAGGCTAATTTGCATATTGATATCAAAAATTTGATTTTAATAAATATGTGCTTAGTATTATTGATTTCTAATTGTTTGGTTTTATCTTAATGAATAAGAGCAAAAATCTTGAGGATAAATCTTAAAAGAAATCCATTAACAAGAAGAAATAACTAATTTTATTTTTGACTTCCCACTTTAACTAAATAGTTATATACTTACAATTGCGATAATATTTTTTCTTATATTTTTAGCCATTTACAGAAAATGATATCTTATAGATTGCCTCCATTTTCACGGATACAAAGACGCACCTAAAATCGAGCACTTTATGTTAAATACGCTTTAAACTAAGGAGATACTTATCAACCAACACAAACAAATGTATTCAGGATGTTTATTTCAACATACCCCGCTCGCTCCACTTGCCAACATAAAAGTGAGCATGAAGACGCTTGGGCACATGAAAAGGCTGTGAAGGCACACAGGCACACAAAAAGGTTTCTTGAAAGAGGAGAGTTTTCTTAAAGAAAGATAACTCAAATTATCTTTCTTTATTCCATGACATCAACATTTTATATGACTTTGCTCAATGTTCCTAGGGTCAATCCTCTAAGTGTGTGAAGATGCACAGGCACACAAAAAGGGTTTCTTAAAAGAGGAGAGTTCTCTTAAAGAAAGATAACTCAAGTTATTTTTCTTTATTCCATGATATCAACATTTTATATGACTTTGCTCAAGGTTCCTAGGGTCAATCCTCTAAGGGTGTGAAGACACACAGGCACACAAAAAGAGTTTCTTGAAAGAGGAGAGTTCTCTTAAAGAAAGATAACTCAAGTTATCTTTCTTTATTCCATGATATCAACTTAAGGTTCCTAGGGTCAATCCTCTTATGTCTGCATGAATATTAAAAAAGTATCTGTATGGCCACTTACTTCCCATCACACAAACCATCCAAGTAAAACAAATAAGACATGCCAGACATTTGAAATGTTACAATGTATTCAGTTTACTAAGAGAAAAACAAAAACAAATTTTCCAGTCGTTGACAATAAGCAGTAGTTCAAAATAAATCTTACCCTTCCACAACATCTTCCCCTTTTTCGTCGACCCCCACAAAAACAGGGGTCCCCAGCATGAATGGCGTTGCGAAGATCCGGATGTTTGATAATTATTTCGTAGACATTTTTTTGGAAGTCGGTTAATTTGCAGAAAACAACGTTGTCATCTGACATAAAAAAGCAAAGAAAAAAATAAGAAGAAAAACAAACAATACTTTAAAATTAAGGAAATGGACACAGTGATCTGAGTTCAAATCTGGGATGAGGCTATTTGCATTTCACAACCTTGAGTACCTTTTTGATTTCCATGTTTCTACCGCCCTGTTGGCTGGGGCGTTAGAATGCACTGACTGCACCTCTGCAGAGGGGTAAGACTACCCCAATGGGGCCACCTGTTGGCCGTGGGTGGCAACCCGTGATGCTTAAGGATAGAACGCAGGTGGCTGAGCAGTCCATGACTTGCAATATTCCAGTTTGGCTTTTCTTGGCCTAGACGGCGGTCGGAGAGGCCCCCTCCGATCAATTGGCTGGTCATGTCAAGCCCTAGCACCTATATGATTGCTCCAACCCTATTGCCCTTATGGCAACCCCCAATCTTTCTTATCATATGGGTGCTAGAAGGCAGTGGCTGAGGGTCTACATGTCCTGGGAATGACGTTAAACTCTATCTGATGGTGAGGTTCCAGTTTTGGAGGTTTGGGGAATGTGGAGCACCCCTTCATCACCATTGCTCCCTGGTCCACTCTGACCCGGAGTGGTAGTACCTGTTAGGGTCCCATCTATGGGTTAACTAGAAAAACATGAGTTCATAAACAAAATTGTATTATGCATTAAGAATGAATTTATTTCACAACTTTGTCAGCGTTAAATGACCCACCAAGGTTGATATGCCGTAAAACAAAACAAAACTATGTTTCTAACACATGTGGACATGCCTACAAAGTCAGAAAACAGCATAGCTCACATGACTTTTGAAAACATTTTTTCATGCTCAGAGTTGGTGAGGCATGGAATAAACTGCCTGCATCTGTTGTAGGCTGCTGAAACACTGCATCTTTGAAAACCTCCATGCTTCTTATAATTTGACAACACTATACCTGATATCTCCCCTCCATTGACATATGCACGCACATGTACATATACATGTATATTACAACTGAACGCTAATCATGTTCCTGTAGTACATTAGTACATTATTGTATGTACTATACATGAGCCTTTGATAAGTTGTGGTGCACCTGAGCACTGTACGCAATATTATTATTATTATTATATTGCTAATACCCTTGGGACAGGTATGCATCTAGATATTCTCTCTCCAGCTATGGAGGCAATTAGTAGAAACTTGCTGCCACTTGCTCCCAAGTGATAATCATCAAATACATATCCACCATGATAATAATAATATTGTACAATTATTATAACCAACAATAATTATTAGGATCAATACTTAAAGTGAATGGAGGTGCCCATGGTGTAATGGTTATTGTCGTAGGAAATGGACTTGGTGACTAAAGAATTGAATAAATTAAAATAATCAAGTTTTCTTAAACAATTAGTTTTACAATTGTATGAGTTAAGTTTTGAATTATGTAAACAAAAGAAAATAGAAAGAAAATTTAGTTTGGAAATATTTTAGCAACAATAGAAAAAATTGTTTAAATTCTGATGACAATATCTACGTCAATAGAAAACTGTATTGTCATCGGAATGCCATGGGTAACAAAATCATCCAATATCTACATCATTAGAAAACAGCTGATATTTGAAAATTCCGATATTTAATTTAACTTAAAATTATAAAAAGGCCCATTTTAGCTGAAAAGCTTCAGTTGGAGTGGATGCTCTCCCAACTTGGCAAAGTGGAGTGGACACTCTCCCCAAATTGACAAAGTTGGGAGAGGACGTTGTTCGGAGACACAAATTGATTCATCAGGTCTGTTTCTATTTTTTGTTTCATATATTCTCTCTCTCCTACTCAACATGGCACAAGTTCAATTACAGACTTTGTTTTAACAAAACTGCTACAATGTTGACACATCCAAACGAACAAATGTAAACAATACATAAGCACTTTACACACACAACTACCTACAGACACATACAGTCTGCAACACCGCTGAAAGAACAAAACTATACCAATAGTATTTATGTATATAAAGTTGTTTCTTTTATCAATTTTGTCTTCTTTTGTTTTCTACAGAAACTACATTTCCGTAGTCTCATACATTTAAATTGTGGGATACAACACTCCGTTTTTCCTTATCCACTCAAACACCGAGTAAACAAGGCCTCCACAAATGATTAATGGAAAATCATCAAGAGTTTTGGCACGTTTAAAATACAGGTTCATATGAAGCAAAACTGATTGGCTTAGGGAGTCATGTGGTTGAGCAGACAGTGATTCTGTCTGTGCTTCAACTGATTCACCTGGTGCGTGGGTTAAGATGGTATCAGAAAATTGAATAAATTATGTACACACAAAATATGTCTCCATGTTTCACAGTTAATAAAGACAAGAATGAAATGGAACTCAGAACCAAATTCTCAAGAATAAATTCTGTTTTATGCTTATATGTGTATTAGTCTTAATTTCTTCAAACCAACAATTAGTAAATATTGTTTAAGAATTCCAAAATTAGAACTGACTTTACCTTTTTTGGGAAGTTGATCAGAAATCAACGTCTTGGTTCTACGAATCATGATTTTGCTTCGAATCTCAGAGAACTTCTGTTTGCCTGAAACGAGACACAAAATCATCAACTTTTTCTTCTTTCTGATTTTGGTTATAAAATATCTGCTCCAAAAAAAAAAAGACAAATATACTATATTGTAATGGTTAGTTTAGCAAAACATTATCAGGGCATTCATTTAGATGGAGAAAAAAAATTAAATAACTGGTTTGTAAGATTTTTTTTTTTTTAAGCCGCAATAAAAAAAACTAAAAAAAACTTACAAACCACTGTTTGTATATAAATAAATGCCTTGACAATGGTTTGCTAGACAAACCAAAATGTTATAACATCAGCTCCTGCATCAAAATATCATCCATCTGAACACTTTTATATATCAATATACTAAAGCTGAGTGAATCAACTTTTGTCTCCTAAAGGTTTTTTACTACTTAGTTTAATAACATAAAAGTAATGAGTTTATGAGTAGTTATAAATTATGAACGTACCTGTAGTTAGAATATCTAAATAAAGTTCATTAGATTTAAAATTGGAAGTGGGGAATTTTTCATACCTGTTGGGATTTTGCGTTACATGAAGATGATCCCAACTGACCTTCTGGTAGAGACACGCCATTACAGATGCATGGGAATAAGTTTTAGTTTAGTTAGTCAGATGCAAGCTAGCACCCTAGGAGAGAGGATGTCTCTTAGGGTTCGCAACTCACCTGCAGTGGAATCATGGGCTGTGGAAATAAAACTTGATCAAGAAACAACCAAGTCTTGTTGTATTAATTAAATGTTAAAACAAGCAATGTCCAACCCTGTAAGAAGAATTAACAAAGAAAACCAACCCCCAGCAGAAGCCCTGAATAGAAGTCAGACCAGAGAAGAAGTAGAAGCAGTTAACAGGAACCAGCAGTAAGCAGAAGTTACCAAGTAAGACAACCTATCATCAACTATCATCTCTAATCTCTATTGCTCTATTATATATTCAATGTTTTATAAGGGCTATATAACACAATGAAAATTGCACTTACATCTTCTTGCATTGGCAAGTTGTCGTTTGGTTGCATTATGTTTCTGTCCCAGTTCAATAGGTAACATAAACTTTTCTTCAAAATCTGACGCAGAACCAAGATAACCTGGACGAGCCCTACAAAAAAAAAAAAATATATATATATATTCATATGAATCTAAATCAATCATTGTTAATTCTGTAATATCTTATATTCAGCTACAGATTAACTGAAGACAATAACATTATATGTAAACCATAGGATAAGTGGGGATTAAAATAAAATTAAAATAAAAAGAATAGAAAAAATAACAAACTCCCATGAGCCTTCACTAGAAAAACCCTCCACGCAAGTGTGCGAAAAAAGGACTAACATCCAACCCCCAAGATATTCTCTCGCCCATTCGAGTTTAGGCCTTGATTATGTCTGGTCACTATACTGGCCAGGGAGATATTTCCTTGCCATGTGGTGCTTATGACCAGTGAATAAAGCCTAAATCATAAAACCACCTTTTGTCTTTGTCTCTTCCTTTTTCGTCCCTTGAATTCCTTCCTTTTCAGCACAACCACCAAATAAAATGGGGTTAAAATCAAACCCTAAGAACACGCACCAAGAAACATAAATCACCTTTAAACTTTAAAACACACAACCTCTTGCCACCCCATAGATAGCAGCTCTAATACTAATATTTACTATAAAAATCATACAATAAGTGGTGTTCACTTCCACCAGTGTCTATGACTAAATGTATCAATATCATACCAGGATACTACACTTTCTAATTTCAATAACTTTTAAGCATAACTGTCAGATTTTCATTCTACATGGAAATAGTAAACAACATACATTGGAAATAAAGAATAAGCTTCCAGTAACTCTTGGACTCATATCCCTTTTCTTCAGGAAAAACTTTTTATCTAATAACTTAACTAAAAATAATGAAGAAGGCACTTGAGGTGTAATGGTTTTCATTGTAAAAAATGGACACAGCGATCAGAGTTCAAATCCTGGATGTGGATGTCCTGCATTTCAAATTGTGCTAATACCCTTAGGAAAGGTATTCATCCAACTATTCTCTTTCTAGCAATGGGTATCCCTTTTCTTCAGGAAAAATTTTTTATCTAATAACTTAACTAAAAATAATGAAGAAGGCGCTTAAGGTGTAATGGTTTTCATTGTAAAAAATGGACACAGCGATCAGAGTTCAAATCCTGGATGTGGCTGTTCTGCATTTCACATCGTGCTAATACCCTTAGGAAAGGTATTCATCCAACTATTCTCTTTCTAGCAATGGATAAAATAGTTGGGACAGACTGGGCTCTTTAACCTTGGTATGTCAACCAGTCTAGAAGGGAAACTCTATATTCAAACATGTTAAACTCTATTTAAATATTGACCTTGTGTCACATCCTGTTCATGTGGAGAGGTTAGGTAAATACAATAATCAAAAATAATAATGATAATAATAACTTACCAATCTAAAATACACCACAATTCCGTCATGTTATTTTGAAGAGCGGTTCCTGTTAAGCCATATCGATTTTTGCATGCAATACTTCTCAGAGCTTGGCTAGTTCGTGTCTTTAGACCCTGTTAAATCAAAATCAAAATATTAATTCACTTTAAATATTGTTTTTATTTATACTTAGAATTGTATATAATAATCAGAGGAGATTTTTTAAAAAAGACCATATTTTCCTCTGAATGTTTGAGATTAGGCTTGATGATTAGTATTATCTGCGTTATTCGGACTATTGTCCTCATCTTCATTGTTATCCGATTACAACAAGAAGGTTCCCAAGTTCAAAAAGAAGGTTCCTGAGTCCGACAAGAAATACCTGAAGAAGGCCAGAGGGCATATCGGCCGAAATGTTGTACTGATAACAATGAAGATGAGGACAATAGTCCAAATAACGCATATAATACTAAGACCATTTTTTTTTTCAGAGTTAAAATTCTTTAAATTCTCCCCCACCCCTGACACTTACTTTAATCCTGTGGACTTCATCAACAATCACAGCAGCCCAATTCATCTTGTTTAAATATTCCTATAAAAATAAAAATGTGAATTAATCAAAATCAAAAACAGTCTATAGCAATAACTCACTTAAAGACCACCATAAGCAGCCGTTAAGCTTAATGTCAAGTCACATACAATTCAGTAAAACAAAAGAATGAAGCATAGTATTGAGGACTTGTTTTTTGCTGAAGACAGTGAAAAATTGGTGTGAACTTAAAGGACAATAAAAACCTGAAATCACTGTCTGTTGAAAACCGACTACTTGACTTCAATGAAGCCACAGACACGCATATATAAAAATATGACCCGTCGGTATTTTCGTCGGTGTGTGGGTGGTGAGGCGTGACGAGTGTTCACAATGGAAATGCCCGAGGGGGTTGAGAGGCAACGAGGTTACCTTCTCGGCTGCTTGCTGGGGACTGAATTGATACCCTTCATCCGCTAGCCTTTATATACAATAAATATGCCCACGCATTTTTATCTTTTGATCTGATAATGGACATATATATTTCTTTATCTTTCTCTCCGCCTCCTCACTGGAAGACTCCGCTTCTGTTTTCCTTTTTTCTTTTATCTATTTCTTCATCTTCTCCCTGCTTCTTGACCGGAAGACCTCTCTTCCGTTCTCCCTTTTTTTTTTAATATATATTTTTATCTTTCTCTTTTTGCCGGAAGCTTCCTCTTCCGTTGCACGATAATGCAACATGATGAGTTAATTGGGATTTGGATGCTGTTGCACTTACTTTATTATCACGAAAAGTTTCAAATGTTGTAACAACTACTTCAAGTTTTTTCCGGTCTAAATCATCCAAACATTGTTGCTTATCACTGCCATGGAATTTACTGGAAGAAAAAAAAGAACACGAAACTGGAAATATCAGTAAACTTAGTGTTGTAAGGGAAGACATTTCCCCTACTAGAAAGTTGGATTCGTTCAACAAAACACATAAATAATAAGGACTATACGAGGGGGTGGTCGAGTAATAGCTAGTCTTGGTACAGAGATTTACTTACTGTTGTTAAAGAGCTGCATGTTGGACTCTATCTAATTCTTATCTTTTATACCAAAGTGTAATAAACCTATGTTAACCTTTCTTCAGCATTTCAGTGTTGTGATTTGATAACACAGACACAACACTTAGTTAATGACTTTGAATTGGGACCAAATGGTAAAAAGTGCAATACAGCCATTAGATGGGGACCAAATGGTCAAAAGTGCATTCCAGCTATTTGATAGGAACCAGATGGTCAAAAATGCAGACCGGCCATTAGATGGGGACCAGATGGTCAAAACTGCATTCCAGCCATTTGATAGGGATCCGATGATCAAAACTGCATTCAGGTCATTAGATAGGGACTAAATGGTCAAAAGTGCATTCCAGCCATTTGATAGGGACCAAATGGTCAAAAGTGCATTCCAGCCATTTGATAGGGACCAAATGGTCAAAAGTGCATTCCACCCAATTGATAGGGACCAAATGGTCAAAAGTGCATTCCAGCCATTGATAGGGACCAAATGGTCAAAAGTGCATTCCACCCAATCGATAGGGACCAAATGGTCAAAAGTGCAGTCCGGCCATTAGATAGGGACCAGATGGTCAAAAGTGCAGTCCGGCCATTAGATAGGGACCATGGTCAAAAGTGCAGTCCGGCATTAGATAGGGACCAGATGGTCAAAAGTGCATTCAGGTCATTAGATAGGGATCAAATGGTCAAAAGTGAAAATCAGCAATTAGATAGGGACCAGATGGTCAAAAGTGCAGTCCGGCCATTAGATAGGGACCAGATGGTCAAAAGTGCAGTCCGGCCATTAGATAGGGAAAAGTGCAGTCCGGCCATTAGATAGGGACCAGATGGTCAAAAGTGCATTCAGGTCATTAGATAGGGATCAAATGGTCAAAAGTGAAAATCAGCCATTAGATAGGGACCAGATGGTCAAAAGTGCATTCAGGTCATTAGATAGGGATCAAATGGTCAAAAGTGAAAATCAGCAATTAGATAGGGACCAGATGGTCAAAAGTGCAGTCCAGCCATTAGATAGGGACAAGATGGTCAAAAGTGCAGTCCGGCCATTAGATAGGGACCAGATGGTCAAAAGTGCATTCAGGTCATTAGATAGGGATCAAATGGTCAAAAGTGAAAATCAGCAATTAGATAGGGACCAGATGGTCAAAAGTGCAGTCCAGCCATTAGATAGGGACCAGATGGTCAAAAGTGCAGTCCGGCCATTAGATAGGGACCAGATGGTCAAAAGTGCATTCAGGTCATTAGATAGGGATCAAATGGTCAAAAGTGAAAATCAGCCATTAGATAGGGACCAGATGGTCAAAAGTGCATTCAGGTCATTAGATAGGGATCAAATGGTCAAAAGTGAAAATCAGCAATTAGATAGGGACCAGATGGTCAAAAGTGCAGTCCAGCCATTAGATAGGGACAAGATGGTCAAAAGTGCAGTCCGGCCATTAGATAGGGACCAAAAGTGCATTCAGGTCATTAGATAGGGATCAAATGGTCAAAAGTGAAAATCAGCAATTAGATAGGGACCAGATGGTCAAAAGTGCAGTCCAGCCATTAGATAGGGACCAGATGGTCAAAAGTGCAGTCCGGCCATTAGATAGGGACCAGATGGTCAAAACTGCATTCAGGTCATTAGATAGGGATCAAATGGTCAAAAGTGAAAATCAGCAATTAGATAGGGACCAGATGGTCAAAAGTGCAGTCCGGCCATTAGATAGAGACCAGATAGTCAAAAGTGCAGTCCGGCCATTAGATAGGGACCAGATGATCAAAACTGCATTCAGGCCATTAGATAGGGACCAAATGGTCAAAAGTGCAAGTGCAGTCCGGCCATTAGATAGGAACCAGCCATTAAATAAGTTGTAAATGACTACTTACCCAACAGAGAAATAACCCCAAGTTTCCAGTTCATCAAGCCAGTTATATAAAACACAGCCCGGTCCAATGACCAAAAACGGTCTCTGCTCCAGTGATGGATCCACATCATCTTCCACAGAAGACAGCTGATCAATGAGAATAGAGAGCAATTAATAGAAATTATACCAATACCAATACAACCCCACTCCCACCTTTAACCAAATTACAATACAGGGTGTTTTTTGTTTGTTTGTTTTAAGGCATATCAACCTCAATGGCTCGTTTAATGCCGGTAAAGTTTTGAAAGATTCGTAGTGATAGTTTGGTAGAAAATTATTTAAACTCAATTTTTTTTATAAACAAATTTTCTATTTAACCCATAGATGGGACCCTAATAGGTACTACCACTCCGGGTCAGAGTGGACCTGAGAGAAATGGTGATGATGGGGTGCTTCACATTTCCCAGACCTCCAGATCTGTAACCTCACCATCAGATAGAGTTTAACATCATTCCCAGGACATGAAAATCCTTAGCCACCACCTTCTCGCAAATATATGATAAAAAGGGTTGGGGGTTGCCATGTGGGCAATAAGATTGTGACAATCATATATATGCTAGGGCTTGACAGTGCATACTTCTATCCACCCTTTACCCACCCTTATCCTACTTTTGCATATTTCTACCCACCCTTTGCATACTTCAACCCATACTTTGCATACCTTACATAACCTTTGCACACCCCATCCTTTACCCTACCCTACCTTCTCTCTCCAATTCCCTACCTGACAATAAATCAAACCCTATTTTTGTTGAAAACAGAAATAAATCTCACCTCTCGAATAAAAGCTGGTTCCAATCGCCATACATCAACTTTTGTACCTGTTTTCCCTAGTAAAGCAGCTATGAAGCCAATAACCTGAAAAATAAATAATCTCCACATCACCTGATGTTATATAACTTATAGAAGAAATGAAAAGAGACAGGAATATAAAAAAATATCATGAGACAAATGTTGGTGACAAGGGAATGTTATAAAACTACTTGCCTGTACTGTTTTTCCAAGTCCCATATCATCTCCAAGAATGGCACCTTTATTGTTCTGATAATGTTTGAATAAGAACTGAATTCCTTCTCTTTGGTAATCTCTTAAATGCTGGTTGATATTTGCTGGTACCTGAAATTACATATATATATATGAGGTTAAGTAAACAAACAAATGTTTATTTTTATATGGCTTTAAGCCGACAATTTTTGGAGGATATGTGCTTAATTGAAGTCGTACCTAATTTTGAAAATTATTTAGTTATTAATTAATAAATTTTAGGCGGGCATATATGTTCAAATGTAAGGTTAAACGAATCGAGAAAATGTCAATCCCTGAATGTACATTTCGACCTATTAGGTCTCATCAGCAAGGTTATAGACATAGGAGACTGCTCCGTGTGTGACTCGAAACCTCGACTGTCAAGCTGACAGGCGAAGTCCCTAACCGTTACACTAGCTTGCCAATCCCACATTCTTCGTTCATTTTGAAACTTATTTATATTCCACTTTTTATTGACTTTTTAATTAAGCACATATCCTCCAAAAAAATTGTCGGCTTAAAGCCATATAAAAATAAACACATTTATTTGTTTACTTTACAACTTCAATTAAGCACATATCCTCCATATATATATATATATATATATATATATACTCACACACAACACACACACACACAAAACCAATATACTATTTGCTTACAAATCATATATGTGTAATTCCATGTAAAAAAATCCAGTATATATATATATATATATATATAATATATATATATATACATATATATATATATAAATATTACTCACACACACGCACACACACACACACAAAACCAATACACTATTTGCTTAAAAATCATATATGCGTAATTCCATGTAAAAAAAATCCAGAAAAAAGTAAAATTGTCACCAACCCGCTTCAATTTTTCTTGTCACCCCTGCATTTTTTTTCAGAAAATAATGTAACTTATATATTATATTATTAGAACAAAATATAATTAAAGTTAATACAATATGCGGGGGTGACAAGACATTCTGACCACCCTGTAGAATCATGTACAGCATGGTCTGAATGTCTTGTTACCCTACATTTTTTTAAGTAAAATAATTACATAACTTATATATTATATTATTAGAACAAAAAATCATTAAAGTTAAAACAATATGTAGGGGTAATAAGACTTTCGGACCCCCTTGTACATTATTCAGAGAATGGAATTATAAAGTTGCCTGAATGATTCTAGTAGAAAGTTAAACAAAATTGTAAATTTGTTGTTCAGTAAAATTTATGTTGAATTTAAAAAATGCTTTTTACTTTTAGTAATTAAACCAAACAAAACACCTAGTTAAATATTTTGGACCAAGTAACCAATAAGCACCCCAAATCATCAACTTAATGAAAGGTTCATATTTTAACTCATCACCGGTAACTTTTGCTTCCAAATTTTTGTAAACAAATGATCTTAATCAGAAGTTTATGGAGATGTTGAACTCACAATAAAGCAAATAAATAGATTGTTGGTACACGTAATTAAATTAAAATTCAACAGCAAAATTTTTTTTAAATAAATACTTTTTGAATATTTTTCAACACTTACGATGATCTAAAAAAAAGACGAAAGATGTTTTTATACTAAAATAGTTTTTACTTAATCAGAAGAGAAATGCAATTATGTCTTTATTTACCAAATATTTTTATGCTTATTTAAATAAAAGGATGTCGTTCAGAAATAGTATCACACAATTTGTAAAAATCTGTTTTTGTCAGATACAATATAATTGCAAAAATCATCTATTCGTTTATTTTCAAATATTTGAAAGCGAAATTTACTGGTGTAGAGTTAAAATATGAACCTTTCATTAAGTTGATGATTTGGGGTGCTTATTGGTTACTTGGTCCAATATTTTTAACATATTTCTTTTTTTGTGTGTGTGCAAGTATTATGTCAAACAATAAGAAAATCAGATAATTTTTGGCCTCACTTGGTAGAGTGGTACTGCTCCTGGTTTACTGAGGGTGAAGGGCACTTTTTTGCCAATTGCACTGAAGTCAAATTGAGGCTTTTCCACAAAAATTTCACCAAAATCTTTAAAGTAGAAGAAAAAAAAAATATGAAAGACAGTTCACATGAGATGAGGAATTCAATTCAATTAGAAGAGATAATTCATTTATTAGACTCAAGAGAATTTCTCAATATTGTATGTAGATTATGGGGCTATAAAAGTAAATAAAGTTGTCGGGGCGACCTAATGTCGGTATTAGCCATACAGCGAGGGAGTCTATCCCCTTTTCATTAGCATTAGACCAAGGAGATTATTTTAGCGTCTGAGGTGGAGCACCACACCTACCATCAGCTCCTTACTTTACCACACAGATCCCTGTGCTACTCATAACGCTGAGTTGGTGAGGGCGGGTATCGAACTAGGAACCTTGTGGTTTCTAGCCGAACGCTCTACTGACTGAGCTCACCTGGCCCTTTATAGTTAAGTTTATTTGTACTGGTATCTTATCCCCAATGAAAGCTGGTTCTTTCTTCTTGTGGGCTGGTAAGCTGAAATGGAATTTAAGAAACAAGAAAGGAAAGAGACAAAGGCAAGAGATAGTTTTAAGACTTAGACTTTATTGAATGGGGCATAGTCGGCTGTAGCAAGGGGACATGCCCCTGGCCAGGAAAACGACTGCACTCAGTTGCAGCCTAAATTCAAATGACTGAGGTATCCTTTTTGGGGTAGGGAGTCAGTCCTTTTTGTCAGACATGCGCAAAGGGGTTCTTCCGGTCAAGGCCTCATGGGAGTTTGTTGTTTTTTTCATTTTTTTTTATTTTCAAATTTTTTTTAATCATCCCAAGATTAAAAGATCTCAAGTTTTAATCTTTCATGGAAAACAGATTAAAAAAATACATACATAAACTGGTCTTTTTTTTTGGTGCACTGCGTCTGGCAACAAATTTAAAGCACTTTTGACCATTTGGCAACGGATTTAATGGCTAGAATGTATTTTTGACCATTTGGTCCTAATCTAATGGCCAGAATGCACTTTTAACCATTTGGCAAGTGATTTAATGGCTGGAATGCATTGACCATTTGGTCCCAAACTAATGACTGGAATGCACTCATGACTATAAAGTACAGAAGAGGTGGTCAACAGTTCAAACATTGGTAGATGGATTGCAAATGGACGCTTACCGGCTCTTTATTTATACCCATTCTCCCAAGGGCAGATCACTCTATTCATACTGCACACAGGGGGAGATCACTCTACTTATACAATGACCATTTGGCAACAAGTTTAATGGCTGGAATGCACTTTTGACCATTTGGCAACTGATTTAATGAGTGAAATGCACTTTTGACCATTTGGTCCCAATCTAATGGCCGGAATGCACTTTTGGCCATAGGGACCCCATCTAATAGCCAGAATGCACTTTTGACCATCTGGTGCCATCTAATGGATGGAATGCACTTTTGACCATGTGGTCCCATCTAATGGATGGAATGCACTTTTGACCATGTGGTTCCTATTTAATGGCTGGAATGCACTTTTGACCATATGGACCCCGTCTAATGGCCGGAATGCACTTTTGACCATATGGACCCCATCTAATGGCCAGAATGCACTTTTGACTATTTGGTTCCTATCTAATGGCTGGAATGCACTTTTGACCATATGGACCCCATCTAATGGCCAGAATGCACTTTTGACTATTTGGTTCCTATCTAATGGCTGGAATGCACTTTTGACCATATGGACCCCATCTAATGGCCAGAATGCACTTTTGACTATTTGGTTCCTATCTAATGGCTGGAATGCACTTTTGACCATATGGACCCCATCTAATGGCCAGAATGCACTTTTGACTATTTGGTTCCTATCTAATGGCTGGAATGCACTTTTGACCATATGGACCCCGTCTAATGGCCGGAATGCACTTTTGACCATATGGACCCCATCTAATAGCCGGAATGCACTTTTGACCATATGGACCCCATCTAATGGCTGGAATGCACTTCTGACCATCTGGTCCCAATTTAATGGCCGGAATGCACTTTTGACCATTTAGCAACATATTTGAGCACTGTGTCCCAGTAAGTTTAAAGTCAGCTTAGAGCAGTTTGATTTGAGGCAGAAATATCCAGAGAGAGAGCTAATAAATATATAATCCCATCACTTTTTATGGGTTCTATGCTAATCTATATATTAATACTCACGTTCCTTAATTGTACAACCATTATAATCTTGTAATGCCTGCTGGGTAAAAATGAGATCGTCCAAATCATCAAAGATGAAATGCAAAAATGGAAATCCTGATTATCTGTGGTTGCTTATCTGCCTGATTCTTATGAGTGTTGTCACCTCAGCTAAATAATGGACCATTCCATTATTATCATAAAGAAAGGGAAGAAAAAGGACATGCTACAAAGAAAAATATAATGAGAAAGAAAGAAAGAAAGAGTAGGGGAATAAAAAGAGAGGGGGAGGGGGTGATCGTGCGGAAGTGATAATGCAAATTTATTTCAATCGAACATAATGAAAAGAAGGAAAGAAAGAAAAAAAAAGAATGAGAGAGAGTGTTGTATACTGGATCATACAGTATTCAGTATACTAGTACATTCAAACTATATGTGCGTCAGACATATAGTAACTAGTAAAAGAGTGCTAAAACCTCAAGGTAGACAGTTTGCATAATGGTTCTGTAATCTTTGCAGTCTCAGTAATCACGCCAATGTTTTCAGACAACCGTGTATAAATAGTCCTGGACCAGTGCATTCACTCTCTACAAAAGGTACACTAGGCTAGTCCACAATAGAGTGTTAACTCTTAACATCCTGTTGAGAATTTTCTAAGTCCAGAGCCCCATTCCTATGAGGATTTATCAATAAATGGCTAAAAATGGCCTTTTCAATTAAAGTTACCTGTTATTTCCCTTAAATCAAAGACTTCTAAATATGTTTAATATTAAATTTAAACAAAGGCTATCATTTGGGATAGATTAGGAAAATAAATGTGACTTCCGGCTGGGTGGAATGAGGCGGTATAGGACGTTAAGAGTTAAATCAAGATTATTATACTTTTTTACCAATTGAACTATTTCCAATAGCTCTTAAGTAAACATATCAAATATTGTAATAATTAAATTATCATATTGTGGTATATCCACAGGTCCTGCTAATTAGTAATATTAGTTGTGTACCTACCATTAAATCCGCTAGTTGCAGCTTTAGCCATTGAAGATGTTGGCTCTGGTAGACGATAGGATATTTTTTCTGATAGAGCAGATCGTTCGGATGGGTCTTCTTGGCAACCTTTTTCACTGATTAAAACAAAAAAAATATTAACACTTTACATTATTGTTTATTTCTCAAATGAGCACACTTAAATGATGTTCCCTTAGATTTTTTTATTTTGTTTAGCAGTAAATAAACTAATAACAGATAAGCCACATGTTTTATCATTCAGAAGAAAAAATAAAAAGATTAAATGTCACTACTTGTTAGGAATTCTACTCTTAGCAAAAATGATGAAATTAGCACAATGATGTTCCCTTAGATTTTTTATTTATTTAGCAGTAAATAAACTAATAACAGATAAGCCACATGTTTGATCATTCAGAAGAGAAAAAGGTATTAATAAGAAGATTAGATGATACTATTTGTTGGGAATACTACTCTTAGCAAAAATGATGGAATTAGAACACTTAGGGTTTTTATTTAGCAGTAAATAAACTAATAACAGATAAGATAGCTGAACATTCTTGCTTTTTAGAACATACCTTAAACAAACTAAATTAAATTATTTAAAGCAATGGTATAATATTATAGAATAAGCCGATATTGAGAATAAAGTTATGAAATTCATTGACAAAAAATTAGAATTAATACTTAGTTTCCCCTTCTCGAGCTTTTACATTTTAATTCTTTCATGTGTGGATTTCACTAATTTAAAAAGATATTCTTTATCAAAATGGTTTCAACTGTCTTGAATGGCAGTTAAATCTTCTTTGGAGGATGGGGCCTTCTTGTGGTCCATTTTTTAAAAATTCATCATAAATTTTCAATTGGATTTAGATCTGGACTGCTCACTGGTCATGTCATTGATTTTATATTCATTAGAAATAATTTTTACTATAAAAATGCACTGGAAATGATTTTTACTATAAAAATGCATTGGAAGAGATTTTTACTATAAAAATGCATTGGAAATGATTTTTACTATAAAAATGCATTGGAAATGATTTTTACTATAAAAATGCATTGGAAATGATTTTTACTATAAAAATGCATTGGATGATTTTACTATAAAAATGCATTGGAAGAGATTTTTACTATAAAAATGCATTGGACAATGATTTTTACTATAAAAATGCACTGAAAATCTTTTTTTTTACTAAACAGAATAATTGGAAATGAAATTTTCCATGAAAATACAATGCCAATGATTTTCATAGTGCATTTTCCATTCAAATTGATTTTTGTAATGAAAATGCTTTAGAAATATATATATATATATATATATATGAAAAGTGAATGGAAGTGAATCTGGCAGTATGAAATAATGTTTGTGATAGAAAGACGGTGTGAGTAAACCGTTACAAACAAAGTGGTACAAACATTTTGCTCTTGATGAAGACCGCTTTAATAAAAGGTCGAAACAGATTTCTGTCAGCGAATTATAACATCATTTGTTTGTTTTTTCTAAAAATATTTATTTCATATATATATATATATATATATATATAAAACTTGCAATGAACATGAACTAAGAAGATATAAGAACAAGTAATTTATGTGTGTGAACATGGTCTCTTTTTAGAAGTACTTCAATGAATCAAAGTCTGAAGAAAGTCTAGTAATATTAATGTGTTTGTTGGCCAATAAAAACATCATGTGTGTGGGAATCAAACATACAAGTAATTGTCACTTTATGTTAAGTCTTTCGAGTTTTAGAATGTTCTTTCAGTTGTGACTGCTGATTGCATATCGGCAAAAACAGAGTGGGTGAAAAGTTGACATGTCTGTGTCTCAACATGAAACTATTGAAATATATCTGCAGTTAGCTTGAAATGGTGAGGGAAGAAAAAAGAAAAACAATGGGATGCATGGATATGATTTTTATGTGTCCTTTTAGATTTTTGTGCATCAGGGATGCAGGATGCATACCCATCAGTATCTCTGATTGTATTTTATATAAATTATATTAAATTTTAGGACCATATGACCTTTAGGCACCCCTTTTTGATCTCGATTAAGAAAGGATATGTTTTTCATTAACACCGTCAATATCCAATTGTTTTAACAGATGATTTTTAGATTTTTAAAAAAAATTATAAAACTAACCCCTAACCCTAACCCCTAACAAACGACCAGATATTGACGGTGTAAATGAAAAACATGTCCTTTCTTAATCAAGATCAAAAAGGGGTGCCTAAAGGTAATATGGTCCCAACTTTTAACTTGATTTTCCTTTTATTTATGCTTTAGCAGTTGGCTTGAATTGGCTCTAAAACCATAAAGAACTGGTGAATTGTGATTGGCTCTCTCTAATAAATTTAGTCATCATGCAACCTGTTCTCAACTACATCTTCACATATTATCAGCAGTCATATAAATGATTAAAACTTTTAGCACTAGCTAACTATTCTCTTTTGCATTTTTCTTATCATATATATATATATATATATATATATATATATGAAATTAAACATTATGAAAAAACATTTTTTTATATATATATATATATATATATATATATATATATGAAATTTAACATTATGAAAAAACATATGATGTTTGTTATTGTTTTTTCATAATGTTAAATTTCATACTGTCGGATTAATTTCCATCTATTTTTCATATATATATATATAGCTACCGGCAGAAACTGGGGTGTAAGGGAGATAACTTCCTATTTTAAGAACTTGAAAATTTTCAGTTGAGATCATGGTTGAATATATAAAATATGGAGGCCTTTATTCATTTATAGTGATACTATTTCGTATGTTTGAAATATCTGGATGTCAAATCTGAGTTTTCAAATTAAAAGATTGTTGAATAGTTAATTTTAAAAGTATTGCCTCAATTATGATAAAAAATAATTAAAAAAACAAAAACAAAGTTTAATAGAGATTTATTTTTTATTTTAAGAAAGAAGCGCTATGAATTTTTTAAGTCTTGAAAAAAAAACCAAACACGTAAAATCTTTTTTGGTTTTTATTTACTTTTTTTCTCTCTTTTACCTTTACTTTTTAATCATTAATTAACAACAAAATTCATTTTGTTGATAATTTTAGTGCTACCTTTTCAATTATTTCTTCAGCGAATAATTTACAACAAATGTTACGAAGTTTTATTTATTTTCAAAAGCGTCAATAACAGGAAGCACAAGAATTTAAAAAAAAAACAAACTAATAATCCGAATTTAATAAAATGTTCTGTTTATCAAGTAGTAAGATTTTATATTTTAAATAAATCTTTACTTTAAATTAAAAGTGCGGGTATTAAAACAAACAAACGCGAAGAAACTTAGTTTCTTCGTATTTGTTTTGTTTTGTTTTTGTTGGTTTTTTTTTTTTTTGGTAGAGGAAAATTAATTTTTCATTTCTTGAAAGAGAATTTAATGACGAAACATGTAAAAAAAATCGCTGTTTAGATAAACATTTTGGTAATAAAATTTGCTCGTAAATTCCTAACATTAAATAAACTGAACCCCATTTTATGTCCGTGTTTTTGCAAAAAATGTTTTATTTTTCTTGCACCCGTTATTTTACAATACTAAACATATTTCCTTTATTTATTTTAATATTCACTTCAATATGTATATTCTAAAAATTTTTATTTCGTGAGAATGCTTAGTTTTAAAATGGGGGTTCGTTTTTACACTTTAACTTTTTACTCGTAAATTCCTACCGTAAAATGCCCAACTCTAATTTCATGGCAGAAATTTACGAGTAAACAGTTGAATATTACTTTTTGTTGTTATTTCTTTTCTTTTTTTTTTTTTGGCTTTGGTACTCAAATAAAAACGTCAGAATTTAATCATCGTCGACGAAAAAACAAAATTACGGTCATAAAAGGAAATTATGAACTTTTGTTTAGTAAATTAGGGTGTCCCAGAAAAAACAGAACCCACAAATTTTGTAATAAAACTGCTAATTTTAACTAGGGGAGTTTAGGGTTTGGGTACTGTTTTTGTCTTCATTTATTTTAATTAAAAAAAAAAAAAATAGCGAATAATTTCATAAACAAAAAGAATTCATTTGCCAATAATTCCTGTTAATGCGAATTAAAATTTATATGAAAACTGCCAAAATTTCACGTGTCTAACAAAACTGTTATTTGTTTGTGGTTGCTTTTTTTATTAATATAACTCCAAAAATGTTTACTACTTAGTGTTAGTATAACAATATCTACAATAAAAATACTCGTGTAAAATATATTTTTAAGAACATTCAGTTTAATTTCAGTGTTCAATAATTTTTTTCTTTTAATTAGATTAGTATTAATTTCAAGTTTACTATTTTTGAAAGGAATGTAAAAAAATAAATAAATAAATAAATAAGAGAACAATGTACTTTTGGAAATAAAGTGATCCTTTAATGAATGAATCATAATAACTTGGGAAATGAGTTGAATTCGTTCACAAATCACACTGTAAAGACCGTGGTCACAAGGGGAGATAATTTTGATCTTTTGGGCTTCCATATTTAAAATTGACGATTTTTAAAAAAATCGTTTTAATTCTTTTAAAATATCTTTCCAGGGTTTCCGCATTTTTTAACTTAGATTTTTTCAAAGATAAAATTCTGGGCTATCTTTGGTTAAAATTGCTAATTAGGCCGTTCTGCGGTTCGACATATTAAATTGACCTTGAAATTTTTAAGGTAGTCCAAAACCCAGTTTAACTTAAGATAGAATTTTTTTTTTTTTACATCAATTTAAAGACAACTATATTTTATGATACTACGAAAAAAAAAAACTTGCTACATTAATTATTTTTTGAGTTTTAAGAAAATGAATTTTAAATTTTAAAATCACTTTTTTAGGTTATTGAATTTATATTTTTTATTTTTTATTTTTCTATATATTCTTCAGGATATGATCTTTCAAGAAATGTAAAAATTAGGGACCGGGATTTTTTTTTCTTCAAATGGTCAAAGGTCAAAACCCCCCCACATTCTGAATTATAAAAAAAAGTATTTTTTCAAGTTTCTTCCATAAAATAAACTAATCCTTATAAAATTAAGTCGTGGGAAAATAATTTGGTGAAAATTTCATTAAAATCGGACAATTCCCTGATTTTTGGTAATTGTTTTAAAATTAAGAAATTAAAAAAAAAAAAAAAATTACCTCCCTTGGCATTGTTTGCCGGTAACTATATATATATATATATAACAATGGAAAGGAGTAACCTACTCGAGTTTCATCGATTGATTCTTCAGGGTTACTTTAGTTGAATTAATCGAGTTTTTGATTAATCTTAGGTGTTATAAACATGCCCGTTGGAATGGGACTTAACTATATATAATTATATATATATATATATATATATATAATGAGAATTTTATTAATATATAGATAATGCAGTTATAATAATTACCTGAAAGACAACTGAAGTTCGGAAGTATCAACCAAAGTTTTCTTGCTTTTGTTTTTGTAAGGAGATTTTTTAACATTTCTATTCTGTTTATTGCCTTCTCCTCTTTTGCAGTTTTTCCAGGTTTCACCCTCAATCACAACGGACATTTCACTCATCCTTCTTCCAGGTGTACAACTCGGTTGATAACCACTGGCTTCAAGATCTTTATCCAACTCCCATGAACTATATTCATTTCTGCAGGTAAGAAAAAAAACTTTATTAAAAAAGAATAAAAATTGCATGTATGTATATATGAGAGTGAGTCAAAAGGTAAAGCCATTTTGTTTAGGACAGGTATAATTACCAACACAGAAACATGTATCATACATCAAAATGAAGCTGGTCCTCTGTAGATCACATCCCTACTTCTCCACATAGTCACTGTTTCTCTTTGTGATTAGCCCAGATGTAAAATCATTGGTGAGGGCAGTTACTTATTACTTAAGGCCTATATTCCCACATCATGGACAGTGGTGTATTGATTTTCTTAACATGAAGAGATACAAGTGAACTTTTGACAGATTGAGCAAGGACTACTGTGATAGTGTTGCAGGCAAAAGACTGTGGCTGGGGAAATTGATTACAGTGGTTGCTTTCAGTCGTCACTTCACACATTTCCAGAACAAAATCAAATAGTTCCTTGTCATTTCCAAAACAAAATCAAACAGTTCCTTGCCATTTCCAAAACAAAATCAAACAGTTCCTTGCCATTTCCAGAACAAAATCAAACACTTTCTTGCCATTTCCAAAACAAAATCAAACACTTCCTTGCCATTTCCAGAACAAAATCAAATAGTTCCTTGTCATTTCCAGAACAAAATCAAACAGTTCCTTGCCATTTCCAGAACAAAATCAAACACTTCCTTGCCATTTCCAGAACTAAATCAAACACTTCCTTGTCATTTCCAGAACAAAATCAAATAGTTCCTTGTCATTTCCAGAACAAAATCAAACAGTTCCTTGCCATTTCCAGAACAAAATCAAACAGTTCCTTGCCATTTCCAGAACAAAATCAAATAGTTCCTTGTCATTTCCAGAACAAAATCAAACAGTTCCTTGCCATTTCCAGAACAAAATTAAATAGTTCCTTGTCATTTCCAGAACAAAATCAAACACTTCCTTGCCATTTCCAGAACAAAATCAAACAGTTCCTTGCCATTTCCAAAACAAAATCAAACAGTTCCTTGCCATTTCCAAAATATTCAAGTCAATCTACTATTGGTTTGAACAATGTGACTGGCCAAGCACAACTGAACCAGTGTCAAGATAACTGGTACTTATGGGAATTCAGAATAGCCTACTCATGCATTTGGGTGATTCCATTCCCTGAGTCCTGATTGGCTGCTTGGTTTGTATGATCCTTTGAGGCTTCATAAATCCTGCCATTTTGCAGTGGTCTTTGCAGCAAACCAGAATCGTATTTGGTTATGACTGCTTGCTGTCTTGTCTTGCCAATTTGACGGTAATTGGACTTAGTATGATTATTCTCACAAAACAAAATCAAACAGTTCCTTGCCATTTCCAAAACAAAATCAAACACTTCCTTGCCATTTCCAAAACAAATCAAACAGTTCCTTGCCATTTCCAAAACAAAATCAAACACTTCCTTGCCATTTCCAGAACAAAATCAAACAGTTCCTTGCCATTTCCAAAACAAATCAAACAGTTCCTTGCCATTTCCAAAACAAATCAAACACTTCCTTGTCATTTCCAGAACAAAATCAAACAGTTCCTTGCCATTTCCAAAACAAAATCAAACAGTTCCTTGCCATTTCCAAAACAAAATCAAACAGTTCCTTGCCATTTCCAAAACAAAATCAAACACTTCCTTGCCATTTCCAGAACAAAATCAAACAGTTCCTTGCCATTTCCAAAACAAAATCAAACACTTCCTTGCCATTTCCAAAACAAAATCAAACACTTCCTTGCCATTTCCAGAACAAAATCAAACAGTTCCTTGCCATTTCCAAAACAAAATCAAACAGTTCCTTGCCATTTCCAAAACAAAATCAAACACTTCCTTGCCATTTCCCAAACAAAATCAAACAGTTCCTTGCCATTTCCAAAACAAAATCAAAGTTCCTTGCCATTTCCAAAACAAAATCAAACAGTTCCTTACCATTTCCAGAACAAAATCAATAATGATCAAATAATATTTTCAAATGAAAAGAAAATTTCTTAATTGTATCAGAATCTTATAATTCACCAAATGTCCATCATTCCATACAACTAAAGCTTTGAAACTTTTGGTTTAATTCCAAACAAACTATCAAGATTCGTTAGATTTAAACCTAGCTAGATTTTAAATTATATTAGGAAATCCAATGTAGACAGTGACTGGGAAAATTGATTTCAGTCGACATTTCACACAAACAATTTCAATAAGTATTATAAAAAGAATAAAAGAATAAAGTCATACTCACTGAATTCTAATTTCCTCTTCATTTCCTTTTAAAGGTTTAAATAGGAAATCATCTGATTTTTGACTGGATGATATTATATCATCTAAAAGAGAAAAGGTTGAAAAATTAGACATTTTCTAAGGCTTGACCAATTGAATAATACATACTGATGACATCCTCTATAACAACCTTCCCAGGCTACGTAGTTTTCCACTACAAAATGGAGAGGACCGCCTTGCTGATAGGAAAGCAACTAGGAGTGATGGCATACCAGTAGAGGTCTTGAAAGCAGGGCAGCAGTGCTGCTCCAACCACTACACAAACTACTCTGCAGCTGCTGGGGATGGGATGCTACCATCATCACCTTATACAAGAACAAAGGAGATCAGAGTGAATGCAACAATTACCGGGGCATTTCCCTCCTCAGCATAGTTTGAAAAGTCTTGCGCGTGTTATACTGATGCATCTGCAGACTCTTGCATCTCACACCTATCCAGAATCACAGTGTGGCTACCAAGCAAACCGGGCAACCATGGACATGATCTTCTCACTACGCCAGCTGCAGGAAAAGTGCCATTTACACCGCATTCAGAGACCTAACGAAGGCATTTGACCTGGCCAGCCGAAGTGTTCGCAGTCACTGCACCAGAGATTGCCATTCAAAAATTGGGTTGTTCCAATTATGCCATCGTCTTTAGTAGACAGAAGGATGCCAACAACTGGTGATTTACCAGAATTTATATCCAATCAGATATCAGGCAGTGATTTTTTTCTAGTGATTCTCAGTGAGTATATATATATATATATATATATATATATATATTTCTGTGTCAGGTCACTCAATGTGGTACTGGCACTATATAACCCAGTACTATGTGCTTTATAGTCAGATCATCAGAGACTAAACCGGTAACCCCACAGATTTTGTCTGGTGAGGAGGGTGGCCAGACACCCTACAGAATGAAAAATAAGACCTGTAAAAATGCAATAATGGACCATTCCATTTTTATTATAAAGAAAGAAAGGGAAGAAATAGGACATACTACACAGAAAAAATATGATAAAAAAAAAAACAAAGTAGGGGAAAGATAGAGAGAGGGGATGAGCACATAGAAGCGATAACACTAATCTGTTTCAATCTAACATGATGAAAAGGAAAAAAAGAAAAAAAAAGTGAGAGAGAGAGAGTTAAATCAAGATTCCTATACATTTTACATATTGAACTATTTTACAATAACTCTTAAGTAGTTATTCACCTTGCATCTCACGTATGTGGGTGTGACACAAAGTCCTTTTTAATTTGGGACCACTCACGAACCGAAGCTCGTGGGATGATGGGCGAGAAAAAAATGCGTAGATCCCATCGACATTCCCCCTGCCATTTTAAATCAAGGGCATAGGTGTTGCCTGGGGGGATAACCCCCTGGTATCTACACTGTTAATTACTTAACCAGTCCAGGGTCGAAGCCACTGGACCCCACTCTAGGGGCTGGGTCAGTATTAAGTAAATATATCAAACGTTGTAATAATTAAATTATCATAGTGTGGTATATCCACAGGTCCTACTAGTTTCTAATTATTACTGATTTTTTTAATTAGAAAATTAATTTTGTGGTGGTTAAGGGCCAGTTTAGCTCAGTTGGTAGAGCATCAGGCTAGGAAACACAAGGTTTCTGGTTTGATACCGGCCCTCACCAACTCAGCGTATGAGTAGCATTAGGGATCCACCTTAGACATCAAAACAATCTCTTTGGTCTAGCGCTAGTGAAAAGGGGATAGACTCCCTCGCTATCTGGCTGATAACTGCATATAAATAAGGGGAATTCCAATTCAGCTTAGTCGGTAGAGCATTTGGCTAAGAACAACAAGGTTCCGCGCTCGATACCAGCCCTCACCTACTCATTTTATGAGTAGCACAGGGATTTGTGCAGTAAAGTGAGGAACTGATGGTAGGTAGGTGTGGTGCTCAGGCACCAAAACAATCTCCTTGGTCTAGTGCTAGTGAAAAGTGGATAGACTCCCTCGCTGTCTGGCTGATACTGACTTTAGGCCACCCCGACGACTTTACTTTTTTTTTTACTTCTTATTAAGACGCATGGACTTTGGAATTCTTTTGTTTGTGGCTAATTATAAATTAACCACATTTTTTTTTATTATACACCAAAGTGGAGATAATTGAATTTATCATTATAAAATAAACATACTATATTTATTTATTTATTAATATTATATGTTTATAGCAAATGATTGGTTAAATTGAACTTAACAGACCTAAATTCGACCATCATATGTCATTCCGCTGAAAGAAAAAAAATACCAAAAATCAGGAAATTAACCGAATTTAATGAAATTTTCAGTGTTGATATATTAATGAATAAAAGATATAATGCACTAGTTATTTTATTTAAAAACTTTTACATTTTTTCAGGTAAGTTAACTTAAAACCACATATCTTTAAGAATCTGTGTTATGCCTTAAAGATACATGGTTCAAAGTTAACTGACCTGAAAAAAATGTAAAAGTTTTTAAATAAAATAACTGGTGCATTATATCTTTTATTCATTAATATATCAACATTGAAAATTTCATTAAATTTGGTTACTGCCCTGATTTTTGGTATTTTTTTATTTCGGCGGGGTGACATACGATGGTGGAATTTAGGTCCATTAAGTTTGATTTAACCAGATGAGTTTTATGCTGAAATTGTGTTTTCTAATACATAAAATTTAATTTGAACTAAATCTAGACTCACTGTATATATTTACCCCCCCCCCCACATAAGTAGAATGTCACACAAGGTCAATTTCTTAAATAGAGTTTAACAGGTTTAACTTTTCCTTCACCTAGACTGGTTGCTTAATCGAGGTTAAAGAGCACAGTCTGCCCTACTATTTTACTGGAGGGAGAATAGTTGGATTCATGCCTTTCCCAATAGTATTAGCACTATATGAAGTACAAACAGGGTTGTTTCATATAGTGCTAATACTCGAGTATTTGAACTCGGGTCATCAAGTCCATTATTATTATTATATAGTTACCAAGCTCCATTGACTTCATGTCCTCATTACCCTATATATATATATATATATATATATATATATATATATATATATATATATAGTTTCCGCCCTGTCGGTGGGGCGTTAGAATGCACCAACTGCACCTCTGCAGAGGGGTAAGACTCCCCCAATGTTGGCCGTGGGTGGCGACCCGTGATGCTTAAGGATAGAGCCCAGGTGGATGAGCAGTTCATGACATGCAATACTCCACTTGGGCCCTATCTTGGGCTAGATGGGCGGTCGGAGAGGCCCCCTTCGATCAATCAGCTGGTTACGTCAAGCCCTAGCACCTATATGATTTTTCCCAACCCTATTGCCTTTATGGCAAGCCCCAACCCCTTTTTATCATATGGGTGCTAGAAGGCGGTGGCTGCGGGTCTACATGTCCTGGGAATGACGTTAAACTCTATCTGATGGTGAGGTTCCAGTTCTGGAGGTTTGGGGAATGTGGAGCACCCCTTCATCACCATTGCTCCCTGGTCCACTCTGACCCGGAGTGGTAGTACCTATTAGGGTCCCATCTATGGGTTAAATAGAAAAATGTACTTATAAAAAAATTGTATTATCCATTAAGAATTGATTTATTTCAAAACTTTATCGGCATTAAATGACCCACTGAGGTTGATATGCCGTAAAACAAAACAAACCAAACTATATATAGTTGTAGAAAAGTTATTCTCTCTACGACGGTTTTGGTGTTTAAAGTACACCTTCCTCAGGAGAACTAAGGGAATTTATGTAGCTAATTTTATATATACTCCCCTGGTTTAAGATTATTCTTATTCTATGTCTTCTAGAAGTAAAATAAACTCTTTTCTCTAAAATTCTTTCCTTTGAAGTTAGTGCTTAGTCTACCATATGTTGACAGGCCAAAGTAATTTATGATACTATCTATTAAAGTGCTATCCCCTATCCTCTTTTTTAATTTTTTTTTTATTGCTCATCTTATTTACTTCTTACTTGTTTGTACTCTTGAAATTCTAGTCCTCTGATAAATCTATTGAGCCAGTTTTTTTTTCCTACTTATGCTACTACAATGAAAACATGGTAGTAACTTGTTGATGAATATATATATATATATATATATATATATATATATAAAAGGGTTTTGTAATTTGCTTGAAGCATTGTGTATATATTGGTTTGTTGGTTGGTTTTGAAGGCTGTCACAATGTGAGTGTAAAGAAAAAAGATGGTAACTATGAAGTTTTTTGTTAACCTGTCATTTTATTCTTTTAATATTTCAGGATGAAAAATCCCATCATCAGAAGAATACTGGAACTGAAGTTGTCTTAGCGGCTGCTAAATTCGTTCTGCCGCTAAGACAACTTCAGTATTCTTCTGATGATGGGATTTTTCATCCTGAAATATTTAAAGAATAAAATGACAGGTTAACAAAAAACATCATAAGTTACCTTCTTTTTTCTTTACACTCGCATTGTGACAGCCTTCAAAACCAACCAACAAACCTATATATATATATATATATATATATATATATATATATGAAGAAAATGTTTTCAAAAATATAACAGACACAAGATGTTACGATCAAAGGAAAAAATTTATATGTCTATACTTAAGTATTTCGGTTTATGATAAACCATCATCAGGACAATGCAAAATAAATTTTGTAAGGGAGAAAAATGAAAAATGTTAAGTGTATGGTGAATGTATGAATATAATGTTATTTACTGTTATATGAAATATATATATATATATATATATATATATATTTCATACACAGAGATGCTGAGAGGTAAGAGTCCTGCATCCCTGACATGCAAAATCTAAAAGCATGCAATAAAATCATATCTATGCATATTTTTCTTTTTTTCTTCCCCCACCATTTCAAGCTAACTGTAAATAAATTTCAATAGTTTCTTAGAAATTAATGACACAGGATAGGTTACAAGGTAAGAGGTAGACGGCTTTAGTTGTTTACCAGATCATAAATAAAAACCCTACAATTTATTAAACTTTAGTTGGGACCCATACATTTTCCCAAGGACTCATTCAAAACAAATATGTGCATCCTAGGATGCACTAAATTGAAAAGTTATCAGCATTACCACATTTGTAAGAATTAAAACAGCAGAGAATTTACTGAAGGTTTCTTAACATTTTTCAATTGAACATAATGAAAAAAAGGAAAAAAAGAAAAAAAGTGAGAGAGAGAGAGTAAAATCAAGATTATTATACTTTTTACATATTGAATTATTTTGTTATAGCTCTAAAGTAAACATATCAAATGTATTATCTGCGTTATTTGGACTATTGTCCTCATCTTCATTGTTATCTGTACAACTTTTCGATGTGCCCTCCGGCCTTCTTCAGGTATTTCTTGTCGGACTCGGGAACCTTCTTTTCGTAATTGGGAACCTTGTCGTCCTAATCGGGAGCCATCTCGGAACTTTGAACCTAACCCTTTATTCAGTCCATGGGGGTATCCTGTTCTCATTCCGCTAACCATAGCTGGGGTAGAGGCGTTAAGCTGTGTTAATTATTATTCTATGTTACTGCTGCCTTTGGCCAGGATTGAACCTGCAGTTCAGAGATAACTGTCACTTAGAACTGTCTTAACCTAACTCCTTTATACACTAGGCTATGTGTCCAATTGGACAATCCAGTTTGAATTTTGGGAACTTATAAACCTAATATCATGTTTTGGCTAGAATATCTACCTATTCCCTTATGAATGATTTTTTACCTAGACTCATATTGGATGTTTTTTTTAACGCAAATAATACAAATCAACAAGTCTCATCTCAAACATTCAGAGAAATAATATCAAATGTAATAATTAAATTATCATACTGTGGTATATCCACAGGTCCTGCTAGTTTGCATCATTCTCTCAAAGAGATTGAACCAAATAGCAATAAAGAGTAATGTATCTTAGTGGTTAATATAAGTTAACTTACCAGTTGTTTGTTTAGAAAGATCATTAATATCCACTTCTTCTTCCTCATCATCTGTATATCCATCATATTTGACAACTGCAACTATAGAATTGCCGTCACATTTTCGAAGCTCTTTTATGGTGGCTTTGTATTGGAAGTTATCTCCAGACCAAGGGGCAAGGCATTTGTCTCCTCTCTGCCAGGCATCTGTCAAGAAAGAAGAAGAAAAAAATTCAATTAAAAAAAGCAAAAGAAAGTAATCACAAAAAGTAACCAAGTCAATACTTTAATTATACAATATTGTAAAAGCCCAGTTACCATCAAATTGGCAGACAAATGTAGCAAGCAAGCTGTAATTCAATACAATTCCAGCATTTCCACAAGTATAGTACAGAATGGGGGTTTATCAATCTAAGCACCATAACCATATTCTGAGTCAGCAGCCAATCAGGACTCAAGGAATGGTATCACCCAAATCTAAATATGGAATATTCCTGAGTGCCATATACACCAACTGTTTCATGTACAAATTAATTTAGATTTTGCTAGATGTTGTTGTTGTTCAATTCAACAGTGTATGGACTCACTCACTTCAACAAATATCAAGGAATCATTTAAAAGATTCACTAAAAGATATAATTTTTGGTGAGATTTTCCTCATATGATGGACTATCTCGTCGATTTCAATGCATGAGGGTTCATCCATTAAACAACCTACACAGTGTTTTGTTTATAGTGGTGAATACTTGTGTTGGATCATCTGTACCTTTTGGTACAGTCGATAGGAAAGAATTGGTGCATAAGGAATGCCACAAACCCAATCAAAGACTGACCTCAGGTTTTTCAAATTCAGAGTTTTTCCTTCTCCTAGACTGGTTACCTATCCAAGGTTAAAGAGCCCAATCTGCCCTACTATTTTACCCATAGCTAGTGGGAGAATATATGATTCATACCTTTCCCAAGGGTATTAGCACTATGTGAAATTCAAACAGCCTTGTCTAGGATTTGAACTCGGGTGGACAAATCCATTTCCTACATCTCTAACCATTATGCAGCGCGACTCCTCTTATATATGCAAAAGTCCTCCCCAATTCTGATTGGTTTGGTTTGTTTTGTTTTATGGCATATCAACATCAGTGGGTCATTTAATGCCGATAAAATTTTGAAATAAAATAATTATTAATGGATTCTCAATTTTGTTTATAAACTCATGTTTTTCTATTTAGCCCATAGATGGAACCCTAACAGGTACTACCACTCCAGGTCAGAGTGGACCAGGGAGCAATGGTGATGAAGGGGTGCTCCACATTCCCCAAACCTCCAGAAGTGGAACCTCACCATCAGATAGAGTTTAACGTCATTCCCAGGACATGTAGACCTTCAGCCACTGCCTTCTAGCATCCATATGATAAGATGGGTTGGGGCTTGCCATAAGGGCAATAGGTTTGGGCCAATCATATAGTTGCTAGGGCTTGACGTGATCAACCGATTGATCTGAGGGGGGCCTCTCTGACCGACCGCCTAGCACAAGTAAGAGCCAACGTGAAGTGTTGTATGTCATGAACTGCTCAACCACCTGGGTTCCATCCACGAGTCGCCACCAACAGCCAACAGGTTGCCCCATTGGGGGTTGTCTTACCCCTCTGCAGAGGTGCAGTCGGTGCATTCTAATGCTCCACTGACTGGGCGGCCCAACTCTGACTATGCAGACATGTTATTAGAGTTTACTTATATGTTCAAAGAGGGTTTAGTGTTTTAAAATAGAGTTTTCTGCACCAAATGCAATATAACTTATGCCCTTATAATATATTCCAAACAATATGTAGATTTATATTTATTTATATATACATATGTGGTGGTTTCCACTTATAAGTTCTTCCTTGCTTCTCTAGCATGTTTTGTTTGTCTTACTCGGATGGTTTGCATGATAAGGAATCATCATCATCATCATGTCACGCTGGCAGCACGGATATCCATGTCTCGCCAAACATCTCGCCAAATTGAAACCTAACCAATAGCTGCAGTTTAACGTCATACCCAGGACACTAAGTCCCTCAACATAATGAGAAAAAAGAGTTGGGGGTTTACCATAAGAGCAATAATGTTGTGACAATAAAATAGATAATAGGGCTTGACATGACCAACCGATTGATCTCCGCCCACCCGTTCAGCCTAAGTAAGGGAATCTGGACTGTCCCCCTTGTAAAATACTCTGGACCCTTCTCAAAATGGACAACAGAAGTACTCTGATAGATGGACCAAAGGACAAGGAAACTTAACTAAATAAATCTTTGATATTATAAATAGTCTCAAAGAAATTGAAAAAAAAAATGCAAATGTCTACAACATTTTAAGGTGCCATGACTATTGCTACACCAAGTCTGAGCTGGTGGCCAAGATGTCATGCAGAAACAGGTAGGTTGTGACAAAAGGCCCAGAGTTGGATGCATTTGGTGTGGTATGTACTCTAGCAATTAGTACCACTACTATGAAAGAGATATGCAGAAAATTTTGAAGGAATTTTCAAAATGTTTAACCTGAGGCAGTTTCAAAAATTTTAAAATAAATGATGAAGCAAGAAGAACCAAAATGAAATAAAATAAAATAATATGATGAAATAAAAGGAGTAATCATCATTATCGTGTCATGCTAGTAGCATGGATAATCATGAGAATCTCCCACCAACCGTCCCTATCATTCATTGCCCCCCAACAGGGCCTCTGCAAAGCATCTGCATAGAGCTGGTTAATATAAGTATTTGCTGGAAAGCCCACACTGGTATGCTCGTGCCAGCTTCCACAGGAGAACATCACATGAGTTTGTCCTTGCTTTTCCAGCAATGCCCAGCATGCTTTGTTCATCTCACTCAGATAGTTTGTGTGATAGGAGGCAAGTGGCCATAAAGCTGTTTTCTTGTAGGGTGATGTTTCCATAATTTGTTTAAGATTGCATGCAGCATTCTTGTGAAACTCCCATCTAGCTTATTCTCTAGGCGTTTTGTTAGGGTTCAAGTGGTGCAGTCATACAGTAGCACTGACACAACCATGGCTTGGAAGAACAGTCACTTTAACTTGTCAGTGAGATCAGATTTCCAAATGACTGATAATTTGTCTATAGCAGACTATGCCTTCCCTATGCGTGCATTAAGGTCACTTTCTGTGGATGAGATATTACTACCTAGGTATGTGAATTGTAATGAAATAAAAGGAATAAAATGATATGATCAAATAAAAAGAGTAATGAAATAATATAATGAAATAAAAGGAGTTGGTTAGATTTTATAGCATGTCAATCCTTGTTGGGTTATTTTATGCCAAAGACATTATTTTATCAATCAGCGAGGGAGTCTATCCCCTTTACAGTAGCACTAGACCAAGGAGATTGTTTTTGCGTCTGAGGAGGAGCAGCACACCAACCATCAGCTTGTTACTTTACCGCACAGATCCCTGGGCTATTCATACGCTGAGTTGGCGAGGGCCGGTATTGAACTAGGAAGCTTGTGGTTTCTAGCCGAACGCTCTACCAACTGAGCTAAACCGAGATATACTAATGCTAATATTGGTCCTCAGTCAGTGGGGACTTGACTAAATATCTTCCCTACCTCAAAGCACCCCAATAATTTCAACACAATCATTGCTTTAATCACCATCTATGAACTACCAGAGAAAAACAAACTAGAACAAAGAATACTATTATCTGCGTTATTCGGACTATTGTCCTCATCTTCATTGTTATCTGTACAACTGGACACATGGCCTAGTGGTTAAAGGAGTTAGGTCAAGACAGTTCTAAGTGACAGTTATCTCTAGATTGCAGGTTCAATCCTGATCAAAGGCAGCAGTAACATAGAATAAAAATAAGGTTAACGCCTCTACCCCAGCTATGGTTAGCGGAATGAGAACAGGATACCCCTGTGGACTGAATAAAGTGTTAGGTTCAAAGTTCTGTGATGGCTCCTGATTCTGACAAGAAGGTTCTCAATTCCGAAAAGAAGGTTCCCGAGTCCGACAAGAAATACCTGAAGAAGGCCGGAGGGCATATCAGCTGAAACATTGTACAGATAACAATGATGATGAGGACAATAGTCCGAATAACACAGATAATACAAATCATCAAGCCTCATCTCAAACATTCAGAGAAATAGAACAAAGTAATTTCTTGCAAAAGATGTCAAATTAAACTAGATTGCAAAACCTGATCAGCTAAAAATAACAATGACAATCTTATTATAATGGAGATTGTGTGTTTGTCTGTCTGAAGCCGAAACTAAATCACTACTCAAGTCACAATTCCCTTAGTTATTGATGTCACATTCACCATGAATTTAATTTTACTTAAACCTCAGTTATTGATAAAATTGTTATATCTTATGAATACTTTTGACTTTATCTACATTCTAATAACATGCAATTGTATTTATATATGCAACAAAATAGCGGGTTACAGTGTGAACAGGAAAGCTAATTTGCATATTGATATTAAAAGTTTAATTTTATTAAATATGCACTTGGTATTATTGATTTCTAATTGTTTGTTTTTTTCTTAATGAATATGGGCAAAAAACTCGGGGATAAATCTTAAAAGAAATCCTTTAATATAAAGAAATAACAGTAATTTTATTCTTTACTTCCTAATTTAACTAAATAGTTAAATTAGGAAAATTCAGCAATAAAAGGAGGGAGTGATGAAAAATGATGGAAGACTTAGTTTCAAAGTTGTTCTATTCTTCGATTATACCCCCTCTGTTTCAAATCATTTTATTTGGATTTTTATTTAGTTTCAAAAGTATTTCAAATTTAACATATTTCATTACATTAAAATTCAAATACTTGCACCCAGAGGGTGCATATATTTGCTAGTTAAAACAAAGAGGGCAATAATCTTAATATCAATATTAATGTGATCTTTATCATTATTAAATATTCATGTATTACCAAATATAAATATTTACACACTGATTATGTTTCTTTCTGTTTTTTTTTTTTTTTTTTTTTCATAAATAAATAAATTTATTCATAAATAAATAAATAAATATCCTATAAATATATATATAGGTTTTTGCTGGTCGACCTACACTAGTGTGCCCATATGTAGGTGTTCACAGGAGAACATCTCTTCTGAGTTCATCCTTACTTCTCCAGAAGTGTCCAACCTGTCTTGTTCGTTTTACTTTGATGGTTTGGGTGATAAGAGGTAAGTGGCCATATAGTTGCTTTTTCTCAATGCATTTTGTTAGAGTACAGGGTGCAGCTATACAGTAGTACTAAAACAGCTACCCCTTGAAAGAATTCTCACTTTATATATATATATATATATATATATATAACTCAGGAACCTTCTTGACGTAATCAGTTTTACTTTGATGGTTTGTGTGATAAGAGGTAAGTGGCCATATAGTTGCTTTTTCTCAATGCATTTTGTTAGAGTACAGGGTGCAGCTATACAGTAGTACTAAAACGGCTACCCCTTGAAAGAATTCTCACTTTATATATATATATATATATATATATATATATATAACTCGGGAACCTTCTTGACGTAATCAGTCAGGAGCAGCAGTAACATAGAATAATAATAATTAACACAGCTTAACACCGGTGCCCCAGATATGGTTAGCAGAATGAGAATAGGATACCCCCATGGATTGAATAAAGGGTTGGGTTCAAAGTTCCGTGATGACTCCCGATTACGTCAAGAAGGTTCCTGAGTTCGAAAAGAAGGTTTCCGAGTTCGACAAGAAATACCTGAAGAAGGCTGGAGGGCACATTGGTCGAAACGTTGTACAGACAACAATAAAAATGAGGACAATAGTCAGAATAATCCAAACAATACTAATCATCAAGCCTCATCTAAAAAATTCAGAGAAATAATTACCATTTTGTTTGTTGGATTGCATAGAATGAAGATGATTGGATGAATTGTTCATAGAATTCTGAATACAATGGAGGATTTCTTTGAGCTTCGTTTCTGCATCATCATGATAGATTCGTTGTGTCTTTAAAATTCCTCAGACCAATAAATCTGACAAATAAAAGAAAAATATTTTAATCATGTATTCAAAGAATTTCATTAAAAATGATGCAAATTCATTATATCACAAATCTCTCTTTCTTTGTACATACGAGATATGTCAGAAAAGTTCAAGGACTGGTGTCACAAAAAATTTATTTCAAATCCAAACTACAAGTTATCCCCTTCAAAGTAATCCCCCCTGGAGTCTAATGTACTTTCCCATCCTTCTCTGCCACACTTGCATGCTTTCCTGGAAGGATTCTTCCGGGATTCTACGTAGCTCTGTCATCACAGCCTTTTTAATGTTGTGCACATCCTCAAAACGGGTTCCCTTGATGACCCCCTTGAGCTTGGGGAAGAGGAAATAATCACATGGAGCCAGGTTGGGCGAGTAGGGAGATTGCTGCAGCACAGTGATATTCTTCTGAGCCAGGAACTCTCAGATACTCAGGGCAGTATGGGCAGGTGCGTTGTCATGGTGAAGTTGTCCTGTCACATCTCTCACCTCTTCTCGCGCACTGAACAAAGCAGTATCTCTTTGTATACATGCTGGTTGATCGTCTGACCCTGTGTGAAGAACTTGCAGTGGACGATGCCCCTCACATCGAAGAATGCGATCAACTTGGAACTTTTCTGACATACCTCGTATATAGATTTTTAAGTCTTTTTCTTTATCAATTATATAAGTCAGATTCTTGCCCTGATGAGCCAGTAAGCGAAACAATTTGTTGGTATATCTAACTCATTAAGATTAATATTACTATTTGCTCTAAATATCAACCTCAGTGTGTCATTTAATGCTGGCAAAGTTTTGAAATAAATTCCTTCTTAATGGATACTCAGTCTTTTTTATAAACACGTTTTTCTATTTAACCCATATATGAGACCCCAACAGGTACTGCCACTCCGGGTCAGAGTGGACCAGGGAACAATGGTAATAAAGGGGTGCTCCAAATTCCCCAAACCTCCAGAACTGGAACCTCACCATCAGATAGAGTTTAATGTCATTTCCTGAACATGAAGACCCTCAGCCACTGCCTTCTAGCACATATATCATATATGATAAAAACGGTTGGGGCTTGCCATAAGGGCAATCATATAGGTGTTAGGGCTTGACATGGCCAGCCGATTGATTGGAGAGGGTCTCTCCGAGTGCTCGTCTAGCCCAAGTATCTATAATTGTTTATTAAGGATTATCATTATAATTACTTGAAACCATACAATTGTATGCAAATCATTTGTATTAGGAATACTTCATATCTTATAACCCTTTGCAAATAAAAACTCTCTTAAGAAATAAAGTAAGTAAAGTTGGCGGTGTGGCATATTGTCAATATCAGCCGAACAGAGGGGGAGTCTATCCCCTTTTCATTAGTGCTAAACTGGGGAAATTGTTCTGGGTTCGATACCAGCCCTTGCCAACTCAGCGCATGAATAGCATAGCTTAGATCTGTGTTTTAAAGTGGGGAGTTGATGGTAAGTGTGACACTCCACCTCATATGCAAAAAACAGTCTCCTTGGTCTAGTGCTAATGAAAAGAGGATAGATTTCTTTGGTGTCCAGTTAATACTGACAATAGGTCACCCCTGTCACAAAATATGTTAATTTGATTTTCCCATACTATCTTTATATATATATATATATATATACTAGAAAAAACGTGACTCATTGGGTTACATATTGAGCTCTGAGTAGATAACTGTGATTAGGAGGAAAGTTAGTTTGAAAAATGAATTAAATTAAAGTTAAAAAATAAATACAACTGGAGAATAAAAAAAAAAAAACATTAAAATAATTTTGCTAAAATTTGCAATTAAGTGAAAAACTAACCTAGCTTATATATAAGCCATACAAATTAATATACAAATAAGTTCATCTACCATTTACATACTCCAATCTCTCTCTTTACACTCAGAGAAAACTAACATAAACAAAGAGTAGTTAATTAAGATATAAAGAGAGATGGGAAAAGTGACAGGCAGAATGTGGGGTAAGAGACAGGTGACTTTTTTTTACTTAATTGCAAATAACGACTAATTAGAACCAAATAAAACTTTTTTCAATCATAACTTAATTCCAAAACTAAGTAATATTTTGGAATATATTTTATGTCAGTAAACTAAATAAGAAAAAAGCCTTTAGCAAACAATCATTGATTTACTCAGCTTTAGTATAATAATAATAATAGTGTATATATATATATATATATATATATATATATATATATATATATATTATTGGATCCTTTCTGTCCATTAAGGATGGTGGCGTAGTGTTCAACAAAAAAAATTTTTTTTTTAAATTAAAAAAAAAAATATCTGCGCAAGTGACTCTACATATATATATATAAATATATATATATACATCTTTATCTATATATCTATATATTGCACCTAGTTTGGCAAAATTTATTATATGTGATAATAATATTAAGATTGACAATCGATAAGAATGATAATTATAAAAATTAAAACATTTTATTTCCCTACCATACATCCATACTTCTTAATATTTTTCTCACATATATGGATTTACATCCACTTTCTCTCTGTTCTTTTCTTTTACTTTTTTCCTTGTCCAGTCATTTAAGACTCATTGTATTTTCTTCTTTGACATCCATACACTTTTTCTCTTTTTCTTTCCTTTCTCTCTTTTTTCTTTCACTCTGTCTTTGTCTTCCTTTGTTCTTTCCCTTCCCCCACACCCATGTCTCTTCCTCACTGTCTATCACTTTGTAGATTCTTAAATTCATTCTGGTGAAGTCTTTTAATAAATAAAAAATGAAATATTAATTGAATCCTTTGTTTGTGTTTGTTTATTCACCTTTCCATTTATATTTTTCACATTTTTGTCAGATTTTTACAATCTGTTGTTACTTCATAAAATATATATATATATATATATATATATATATATATACATATACATATAAGGTGTGTCAAAAAAGTATTGGTATTTTTTATACTTTTTGACACATCTTATATTCTTAAAAAAAAAATTAACATTCCATTCATTCATTTCTCTTAATATCTTACATGTAAATATATATATCTATACAAGGTGTGTCAAAAAAAGTATTGAGATTTTTTGTACTTTTTGACACACTTTGTATTCTGAAAAAGATAACTTTCCATTGATTCATTTTTTTTTTTCAGAATACAAGGTGTGTCAAAAAAGTTTAAAGCTGTATTTACCAAGATAGAAATGAAGAATGAATGGAACGTTATTATTTTTCAGAATACAAGGTGTTTGTCAAAAAATCTCAATACTTTTTTGACACACCTTGTATATATACACACTTAAGCATAATACATAGTAATATATGTATATATTTTTCTTATGTAATTCCTCAACTGTGAAATGTTCAGTCATTTTTATCATTGTGCCAAGAATATGCATAAAATAATTCCATTACACAATGCAATGATCCTTAAAGTACAAAATATTTGTAATGCCACTGCAGTAGGAAGGAGTTATGCCCCCTTAAATAGATTTCATGTGCCCTCGAAACAGCTGGGAAAAAATGATGGTATATACATAAAAGGATCCTTAACAATCATTATCATCAAGTAGTGCTGTGAGCATGGATCCTCTTGTAGGGTTACATCCCTTACTTTCCACAGTTCTTCCGTTTGGCACAAGGTGGCATTGCAAGCAGCCATATAAATGTGGAGGGACTAAATTTAAAGGGAGCTTTGATGTTAGCCCCTCCACTTTCATATGAGATGTAACTCTACACTCTCACAAGTACATTCTTATTGTTTCTCCTCTACCTACCTCTTACTTTATTCTTCCTTCTCCTACTTTCCTGTCTTCTTTCAGTAGAGTATTTGGCATCACATTGCTATATAAATATATATATATATATATATATATATATATATATATATACTAGCAAAAGGACCCAGTCCATGACCGGACTAATTTTTTTTATGAATACCAGTGAGAAAGGGAGAAAACAGGAGTAAGATAGAATAAGAGGAAAATATTTTATTAGATTTAAAAAATCAGAGAATTTGTATATTACAATGTTTGTTTTTTAAAGAAATGTTTTTTTTGTTCACATTTAAAATATTATTTCTAAAAATGTAATCCCAAACTTGTTTTAAAACATAATTTTATTTGAGAGAGAGAGAGAGAGAGACGAACAGACTGGGTGAAAGAGAGAGTACCTAGCCTGTTGAGTTAAAGTGAAATGTATTAGTCTAATTCATTTCTTTTTTACCCAATTTTTCCTTACTGTGAAGAATTCTAGAAATTGGTTGATTTTTGTTTTATTATTAATGTTGTGTTAGGGGGATATGTGTGTGTTAGTATGTGTGCCTGTTCTATAGTGTTTGATTATAATTCCAGATCTGGCTCATCCTCTAAGCATAAACTTTTTTTGCTTATGAACAGGACCATCTGATTCTCTTGTGTATATATATATATATAAATTAGCAGGACCTGTGGATATACTACAGTATAATAATTTAATTATTACATTTGATATGTTTACTTAAGAGCTATTGCCAAATAGTTCAATATGTAAAAAGTATAATAATCTTGGTTTAACTTTCTCTCACTCTTTATTTTCTTTCTTTCCTTCTTTTCATTATGCTCGATTGAAACAGATTAGCATTATTGCTTCCACATGCTCACCCCCTCTCTCTATCTTTCCTTTACTCTTTCTTTCTTATTATGTTTTTTCTGTGTAGCATGTTCTTTTTTATAATAAAAATGGAATGGTCCAGTATTTAGCTGAGGTGAAGACACTTATAAGAAATAAGAATTTTTCAGATTAGCAACACCAGATAATCAGGATTTACATTTTTGCATTTCATCTTGGATGACTTGGACTGTCACATTTTTTAACCAGAGGGTGTTGCAAGATGATAATGATCATACAATTAAGGAATTAATATATTGATAGTTGAATCTCTATCCTGTCTGATGAGGTGGAGCGCCACACCTACCACCAACTCTCCCACTTTAACACATAGATCCAAACTGTGTTACTCATACACTGAGTGGCCTATTGTCAGACAGCGAGGGAGTCTATCCCCTTCTCACTAGTGCTAGACCAGGGTGATTGTTTTTGCATCTGGGGTGGACTGCCACACCATCCACCAGCTCCCGACTTTAGTGCACAGATCCAAGCTGTGCTTCTCATGTGCTGAGTAGGTGAGGGCTGGTATTGAACCCAGAATCTTGTCGTTCCTAGGCAGATGCTCTAGCAACTGAGCTAAACTGAACTAACTTTATTTGTCTGAATTTTCTAGATGAGGTTCAATATGTATTATTTTGATTTTTCGGACTGTTGTCCTCATCTTAATTGTGAAATATACATACACGTGTTGGCTCCAATTTTTTTTTTTTTAAATGGTTACATGACTTTTTTAAGATACTAGATGCGGCTACCCAATGTCGCTTGGGTAGAGGGGATGCAAAAAGTACTGCCAGCGATTGGCCAAGAGTATGATCACATGGTTATCACCGAGTCTATAAATAAGAGCGGGCATCTAGCACACACCTTATATAGCATAATAAGTCAACACATGACACTTCTCAAATTGATAGGCTTGCAAAAACAATGATGCCATTATTTAAATTGAGATCATCATAAATTCTTCAACGCTTTGTTTGTACAACAGTCAAACTATTCAAAATGATTTCCCAAGTTGAATCATTGCTATGCTCGGATATGTGCACGTGTATATGGAGAGGGGATATCAGGTATAGTGTTGGTGAATTACAGGAAGCATGGAGGTTTTGAAGGATGCAGTGTCTTGGCAGCTAACAACTGATGCAGGCAGTTTGTTCCATGCTTTAACAATTCTGAGTGTGAAAAAGTGTTTCCAAAAGTGTTATGTAATGGTTATCATGGTAGAAGATGGACACAGTGACCAGAGTTCAAATTCTGGAGGAGGCTGTTTGCATTATCGAATATTGCTAATCTTCTATCTATATCTATCTATCTATACATATATAAAGGGCAGTTGTGTGTATGTATGTCCGAATGTAATCTATATCTATACATATATAAAGGACAGTTGTGTGTATGTATGTATGTTCGAATGTAATCTATATCTATACATATATAAAGGACAGTTGTGTGTATGTATGTCCGAATGTAATCTATATCTATACATATATAAAGGACAGATGTGTGCATGTATGTCCGAATGTAATCTATATCTATACATATATAAAGGGCAGTTGTGTGTATGTATGTCCGAATGTAATCTATATCTATACATATATAAAGGACAGTTGTGTGTATGTATGTCCTAATGTAATCTATATCTATACATATATAAAGGGCAGTTGTGTGTATGTATGTCCGAATGTAATTTATATCTATACATATATAAAGGACAGTTGTGTGTATGTATGTCCTAATGTAATCTATATCTATACATATATAAAGGACAGTTGTGTGTATGTATGTCCTAATGTAATCTATATCTATACATATATAAAGGACAGTTGTGTGTATGTATGTCCTAATGTAATCTATATCTATACATATATAAAGGACAGTTGTGTGTATGTATGTCCGAATGTAATCTATATCTATACTTATATAAAGGACAGTTGTGTGTATGTATGTATGTCCGAATGTAATCTATATCTATACATATATAAAGGGCAGTTGTGTGTATGTATGTCCTAATGTAATCTATATCTATACATATATAAAGGGCAGTTGTGTGTATGTATGTCCTAATGTAATCTATATTTATACATATATAAAGGGCAGTTGTGTGAATCTGTATGTCCGGAGGAAACTTAGAGAATAAAACAATTAACGACAAAGTAAATATATATATACATTAAATATCACATGGGCTTGGTTTTTGAGCAAAAATAATGAAGGTTTGATTTATATTCGTGAAGATAATTTAAAAAATTAAATTTAGATAACAGACCAGATTTTTTTTTGCTTTAATATTTTAAATAGTAGACACTGATTTTTCTTTTCAGAGTGTCTGGATCAACGCAAGGTCTTTACATAGGGATTTTAATGGGGCATACTACCAGGATCCAACTCATGATTCAATAATAATGGATCTGTGGGACTAACCTTTTTTGCATCCCCTCTACCCGGGTGACGTCGGGTAGCCGCTTCTAGTATCTTAGAAAAGTCATGTAACCAACTATTTTCCCAACAGCTATGCGTAAATAGTAGGACTGACTGGCCTCTTTAACCAGCAACCAGGAAAAAGAAAAATTGAAAATTCAAGTCTTTTCAACTCCACTTGAGAAATTGACTATTGTGTCATTTTTTTTCTGACTTTGTAGGTAACTTTCACCATTCTTCTTCTTTTACAAATGACACAAAGTTTAATTATTCCCAAGTCCACTCTACCGACAGTGGTAGTACCTTTTAGTACCAAACGTCTGTTAGCGTCTCAAGTTGGTGGGTGGATCAAAGTTTTGATCATCTCTGATAGGGTCAGCATGGCGAGCAAAGTCTGATTTTTGAAGACCCGAAACTTCCCAGTGACCCATGCATACTACATCACTGATGACACCTACCAACGCCCCAAATGTAGGAGCATATATTTAAAGTTAGGGTCCCATCTATGGGCCAGATAGATGTTTGCAAATTATTTGTATTAGATAGAAATACTTGATATCATATAACTGTGTACAAAGGTCTTAAAAAACTACACAAAAAATGTAAATATATATATTTACCAACCCTCCCACACACACAAGCAGGATGTGACACAAGGTCAATTTATTAAGTGGAGTCTAACAAGTTTGAATTCAGAGTTTTCCTTCTTGACTGGTTGCCTAACCAAGGTTAAAGAGCCCAGTCTGCCCTACTATTTACCCATAGTTGGATTCATACCTTTCCGAAGGGTATTAGCGCTATGTGAAATTCAAACAGCTTCATCAAGGACTTGAACTCGAGTCAACGAGTCCACCTCGTACAACTCTAACCATTACACCACACACATCAAAAAAATGTAAATATAAACATACAATGTATGCATTTCCCTCATCTCTAGGCATAAATTAACCCCAGATAGGTTGTCATGGCATTAATCAATCAATTAAGTTTAATGCAGTGAAATTTAATTTTTCATGGGTACATTTTTATCAATATGACTTCAAAGAAAGTCCATGGTGGTTCCTATACTTTTTTTTTTGAGGGGCACAAATTCAATAATTTCAAAGGTAGGATGGGGGACTGCCAATAAAAGTTGATAGAGCCAAATTTAAATTCTCTCTCCTTTTATTTTTTCCTGGACTGCCATCGCTAAAAATAGATTTTCCCTAGGGCAAAATGTTGTCTCGTTCTTCCTTTTTAAACTTTATTGGTTCTCTTCTTACAGAATTGGTTATTATTAGATAGATAGATAGATAGATCGATTATATATATATATATATATATATATATATATATTTACCAACCCTGCACAGGTAAAATGTGGCACAATGTCAGTTACTTAGGCAGAGTTTAACTGGTTTGAATTCAGAGATTTTCTTCTAGATTGGTTGTCTAACCAAGGTTAAAGAGCTCAATCTGCCCTACTATTTACCCATATCTGGAGGGAGAATAGTTGGATTCATACTTTTTACAAGGATATATATATATATATATATATATATATATATAAAGAGAGAGAGAGAGAGTAGTTTGAGATATATAATGAGTAGACTTAGATTGAGATGGAAATAACAACAAAATTAGACAACGTTTTCTGTGTTACAAATAAAAAGTAAAGACAAAACTTTTTTTGATGCATAATAATTATAAATTTAAGATGTAGAGAAAGATCAAATGGAATATGAACATATAAAAAAAGTTACTTTTTCTATGGATTTTTTTTTTTAATATTAGAAAATAAATTAACATATTTTTTCCAAATATTTTTTTTTTATTTACACCAAATCAGAAAAAAAAAAAATCTTTTTTTGTTTGTTTTGTTTTAAACTTTGCAGGAAGCTACTAGTACTTTCCATTAGTTACGTATTGCAAAGTAAATGTTTTTTTTTATAATAAAACTTACAAGTTTCCTAAATAAAAACGAGGAGGAAAATACACTTATCTCTTCTCGCTGTTAACTTTCGTAATATCTTTTTTAAATGAAGTTTACAAGAAATAAAATAATCAAGCTCGCTAAATAAAAAAAATTTAAAAATGGTTATATGTATGTATTAGTATTTAGTAGACTTGTGAATCTAATAATAGTAATTACTCAATGATTTTGTTACTCGGAAACCCAATTTCTAACATCGAGGAGTGGGGTGAAATAAACATTTTTTTTCTTAATATAAGCCCCCCCCCCCCAAATACGGACGTGGCAGACAAATAAAAAAAAAAGAAAGATTTATCTACCTCCCTATATGGGCGAAAATAGGATACCTAGTTAAAGTTTAAAGGGCTCTCAAACACACGTGAGTGATATCCAACTACGTCTGAATTTGTCACTTTTAGGGACGTCGCAGACATCAGGGTTTGAACCTGAACCTATTAACTTAATAGTGTCAGGTTCATCCTTCATTTTTTTCCTTCTATTCACACCCTCGGTCTTTTGTCTTTTTATTTATACTGTGTAATTAGTTTCAACATTTTATAACCCCCACCGATATTTTGCGCCCCCAAAATAAAGGGGGGAGGTCAAAGTTATGTGACCTGAAAAAAATCGGAAAGTTTTGAAATAAAATAACTGATGCATTATAAAATGCATTCATTGATAAATGAATATTGAAAATTTCATTAAAATCGGATAATTCCCTGATTTTTGGTGATTTTTTTTTTTTTGGAAACGGGGGGGGGGTAAATTTGTTTTGTAGAAACACGGATTTTTTCGACAAATTGGGTATACCGAAGTTAAGAGTTGACTGTCGGGGGAATGACTCTCTATGAACTGGGTGCTTTTTTTTTTCATTTCAGGCTCTGAAGGACAAGAAGCTGAAGGCTTTTGCTACCAAAAGGTACCGATTATTAAACGACTCGACTGTGCTCAATATCAAGCAAACATTTACAACCCTATCGTAAACCGTACTGAAGACAGAGGCAGGAAATTCATCCGCCCCGAAGCTACTTTACGGTAATAACTCTTTAGTCTTTTGTCAATATATATGTTTTTCCATCTCAAAAATGGGGAAAAAGAAACATATTTAGAATTCACTGAAGTAGGCTATGAAAACAAATAATTTAAGCTGATAAACTAAAAACACTGAGCTTAGTGTTTTTTTAAAGTCAAGAAAAATATACAAATAAAATTCAAAATAATAATACAAAAAAATGAGTTATCCACCCATATTAGACCATTCTTAATTTTAGGCTAAAAAAGCTTTTAGATTTATATTTAAAATAACATATATTCCATGGGTTAAGAAATATTTTAAAATATTCTTTTTTACAGATCTGCAAATGTTAGGCTGCACCAACATTTGTTTTGATTTTGAGGAAGAGAAATACTTCAATTAACTTCTAAAAATTACGTTAAGTAAAAAAAAAAAAGTAAAAAATAAAACAAAATAACATACTTAACGGAATTGTAAAATAATGCGTAATTATAATACATTTAAAACTAAAATAATCACAGCTCGTCCATCAAATAAAGGAAATAATTTCAAGTTTAAAAATTCAAAACTCAGAAAACGAACTTAGTTGATTGCACTACTCTAACATGCTTTTTCCAGGGAGAATCTCTTATTTACTAATTCAGCTAAAAATTAATTCACGAAGCAATCCCGTGTCCTTTAGGTCTATATACTTTTTAAAAATACATATTTTACAATAAGACCCTTTAACCTTCATAAAAGTTATTAAGAATTCTCACCCAAATATACTTTTTCTCATCTTTAGAAAATTCCATGGGTACTTTCTATCAAAGTCCATATATGAAATACAAAGTGGTCCCCTTTGATGCTTGCTAAGTAAAAAAGCTTGATTTTGATTGGTTGATACTTACACGATTGATCAATCAAATCATTTGTTAGTTAAGCCACTTTATGTGTCATGTTGGAGGAGATGATGTCTAAGATGTCGGCTCGGTGGTGATAAAAAAATCACTTAAATTGTAAGTATTTTACCGGCTTTTATGATATTCTATCCTATTATTCTTCGCGTTACTGATCGACCTATACTATTTTGTAGTAATATATTTTAATCGTTTTTTCTAAGAAGTGTTATTTTGTTAAGTAACATAATAGAAAACAAGTAAATTCCCTATAAGCACGATAGCTTGAGTCTAGAAAAATGATGAATAATAGCTGAAATCCATCAAACGAAACCCCTACACAATCTTGTTAATTCATCTTATTTGTCTTGATGTTTTAATATGCATCGATTGGAAATGATAAAAGTAATCAGAGTATCGATCTGTTGACTGTTATAAATTCCTAATCAATTTATTACTTAGTCCAGTAAATGTTTTAAATGTTACTAGGCCAAATGAATGATAAACAAGTTTTGTTTTTTTTTACAGCTGAAATGGACAAGAGACATCGATTATGAACTTTATTCAGAAATATACAATTCCAATTTAAAGACATTTATATTGTTCCATCAAACTTTTATAGATTTATACAAAAGTTATATTTTAAAGTAACTCTATAGCTTGATTGATGTCCCTGTGTCGTTTTTGTAGTGATAAAAATTAAGACAATCACAAAAGACTCTTGTTTCTAATTTTGAATCATCCCTAAAAAAAAAAGTTCATATTAATTTACCCATGTTTCTATTTTTTTTAATTCATTCAATGATTCTAAGTTAATTTTAAGTTCTTTTGTTTGTTATCAAAGAAAGAAATTTAAAGTATTTTTTGGATTAGATTTATTTTTTTTTTTTTAAATGAAAGTTAAGTTCTGAATTGTTTTTATTACGACAAAGAAAAGGATCGCATTTCTTAAAAAAAATAAAAAAAATAAGTATTCCGGATTCATAAAAGAGATTTTTATGTATTTTCTTAAAACAAAAAGAAAGTTATAGTGTCTTTTTTATATTCTATGCTTGTAGATTTCTTTGATTTTTTTTTATTACTGATAAACTGTTCTACAGTTTTGATCGACTACTAAAATATCTATATATCTGTCTGTATATCTGTCAATCTGTCTAATATATATACTGATTTCTTTAAAATAACTTTTCTGAGTTTCATAGTGGGAGTGCATATGTTTTGAAATTTAAAAAAAATATATATAAACAAAATTTAATTTTTTTTAAAATCAGTCGGATATGAGGTACATTTTTTTTTCTTTTTATTTGATTAAGTAAGTGTAATTAGTTTAAACAAGAATGGAGTGTTTTTTATTTATTTTACAGAGATTATATTTATTTGTTGATGTTTTTAACACAATTGAAAAAGAAATCCAGAGGTTAGGGTGTACGCACGTACAATGACGATTGACTTCGTAAATGTTAGTGATAAATGTCGCACATACCAACTTCGAATACATTTTAAAATAATTTATTTTTTTTATACGGTAAATAGATAAAATAAATAAAAATAAGCGTGATGTATGCTTATTAGAATTGCAAAGTAATGATGAAAGTTCGGCTGGATGATACTTGATTACATATTTCTTTGCGTAATGACTTCATTACCCTTTGACAAAGGTTTTCATTTGACTTTTTTTTATTTCTTTTTGTCAGCATTTTCAACAAACATGTTTTTTTATTTGTTTTTTTTATTATTAAATCTCTTCGTTTTTGTCCACATGTGGGTGTAAAATTATCCACCCCCACCCGTGGGTGTAAAATCTGGAGATGCAGAAACTGGGGGGGAAATACATTATGTGATTATTATCATCGTTATTTGGATTGACCTGCGAAAAGGAATTAATTTGACCAAATTCTTCATTTAACGTACCATTTACCATATTTATTATTGCGTATTTTGGATTAGATCCATCTATCAGATATTAACGTATTATTAAGATAATCACACAGACATTTAAAGCATATGTCTAACAGGTGATAAGCTTCTTTATAGGGTCTTCATTTTATTTTATCTAAATTTGTATTTGTTTTATGTTTTTTAATGAAAATTTGTGAATATAAAAAAAGTTTTAAAATATCATCAGACTAAAATTGAAAAAACTACCTTAAGTAAACTATATGAAAATATATCACTTTTACTGAAAATTTGCTTCCAGAATCTATTTGATACCTGAAGTTGATAGAATTAAAAAAATTTTAAAAAAAGAGAGAGATACATATTATTTTATTTATTTTTTCAACAAAATCAATATAAAAAGAATATACTTAGAAAATTATTCTTTGGGTATATTTAATGCACCCCTTTTTAAAATACAATGACTATATATATATATATATTTACCAAACCCTCTGCACGAGCAGGATGCGACATAAGGTCAATTTCTTAAGCAGAGTTTAACAGGTTTTAAATTCAGAGTTTTCCTTCTAGACCTGTTTCCTAGTCAAGGTTAAAGAGCCCAGTCTGCCCTACTATTTACCCATAGCTGGAGGGAGAGTACGTGGATGCATACCTTTCCCAAGGGTATTAGCGCAATGTGAAACAATGACTATATATTTGACATAACCTTTTTATATTATTATTCTATCCACTATGAATACCTGCATTGGAATGGCTATAAAATATATGCTGTATCTATTGTCAGTCATGACACCTCGATCTTCTTCACTGGTCCAATAACTTGGTTTTGGTCTTGGGGGTGCTGCTCATGTAGCATGTCTTTGGTAGGAATAGCCTGGCGGAGCCCATCCATCTTCAGGTCTACAACTTTTTGATTTCAGTTTTCTTTCTCTTAAACTGGTTACCATACCAAGGTTTAAGAGCCAGTCTGCCCTGCTATTTACTCTATATTGGACAGAGAATAATTAGATTTATACCTTTCTTAAGAGTATTAGCACTATGTGAAACACAAAGAGCCTTGTTCAGGATTTGAACTCCTGTTGCTGATTTCACTTCCTATGATGATAACCATTACACCACAAAGATAATCATATCAGTAGGCATATCATTTTTGAGGAATTCTATATAAATTATTTTGTTGGGTATTCTTTTTTTTTCTCTATATATAAAAAAAATACATCTTTTAATACTCATTTTTTCATTTAATCCATAGATGGGACTCTAACAGGTACTACCACGCCAAGTCAGGGTGGAACTGGGAGTAATGGCGATAAAGAGGCATTCCACTTTCTAAAATGTTTGGTTAATAACTGCTGATCAAAAATATTGAGAATTCTCATTGACTCATCTAGATATCTTTCTTTTTCTGTCTGTGACGGCATTCACTCTGGGTCAGTTGAGCTGGCTCGATCCAAAGAATTCACCACAGGTGAATTTATTGAATAGAGCCGGCTCAACTGACTCGATCCAATAAATTCACCACAGGTGAATTCTTTGGATGGAGTAACAAGGGAATATGAAATTTACAGGTGGTATCCAACAGTGGAACTGGTAGTACTGGGTTACATACTCTCTTTCTACTCTGTTAAGGTATTCACCCTGGGTAAGTTGAGCCTGTTCCATCCAATGAATTCACCTATGGTCTCTCAACCCCGCATACATATCCAGGTCAAGGGAAGGAGATGCCCTTGTTTGCTACAGATTTTCCACAGAGGCAGTGACAAGTATGCCAAAAGCCATTGTTTTCTGACTATAATGGAGACACCCTTTGGATTTTTGCCAGAGCCTCTTTGGCCAGGGTTGTGGTCCTAATACCACTGAGTGTCAGACCTGTCCACCTTGGATAATCCTACCAGGAATTTAAGTTCCCGCTGGCATAGCTCTGACGCTACCAATACCCTGCTGCGACAAGGAAAGGTTGGACTTTAGAAATAATATGCTAGATGGCCGTTGAGCTAACAGCTTCCTCTGCCTTTTTACAGGTCTTGTTTTTCGTTCTGCAGAGTGTCTAGCCACCCTTCTCACCAGACAAAATCTGTAGGGTTACTGGTCTATTCATCAATGATGTGACTATGAAATGGTTAGTACTGGGTTACATACTCTCTTTCTGCTAAGTAATGGCATTCACCCTGGGTCAGTTGAGCCGGCTCCAACCAACACATTCACTTGTGGTGATTTCATGGGATGAATAACAAGGGAATATAAAATTTACAAGCAGTCCCCAAATCCCGTATGTATATCCTGGTCAGAGGAAGTAGATGCCCTTGTTTGCTGCAGATTTTCCACAGATGCAGACAAGTACGCCAAAAGCCGTTGATTTCTGACAATGATGGAGACGCCCTTTGGATTTTTGCCAGAGCCCCTTTTGGCCGGGTTGTAGCCCTAATACCACTCGGTGTTATAGGGTCCCCAAACCCTGCATTCATATCCTGCTTAGAGGAAATAGATGCCTTTTTTTGCCGCAGATTTTCCACAGATGCAGTGATAAGTTCACCAAAAGCCGTTTATTTCAGACAATGATGGAGACGCCTTTTGGATTTTTGCCAGAGTCCCTTTTGGCTGGGTTGTGGCCCTAATACCACTAGGTGCCATAGTACCAGTAGCACATAAACTTACCTAACACAAACATCTAGCCATCACTTTATTATAAATGGATCTGCCGTGTATGTTCAAATTACAAACAATTGAAAGGTTCAGTTATAATAGCTTTTGATTACACCCCATGAAATGACTGATCATTTGAATCTAAAGATCTGCTCTGTGCAGACACCGTATACTGAGTAGAGGACCCACCAAGATAGATAGCCAATAGGGACAGATGGCAAGTGAAGGTCAAGGGAATCTGTGCTGATTATTGTTAATTGGTAACTATTTAACACTAGCAAAAAAAAAAAAACGTCATCTGGGCAGTGTAAAAATTAATTTTTGAAAGATATTGTCTGGGGGGGGGGTAAAAATTCAATGTCAGAGGGTTTGTATCATAAGTAAGTAAAATTATGAAATTCTTTAAAAGAGTAAGAAAAAATAAAACAATTTGAAATGGAAACTTCTATCCCCCTCAAATAGAATATTGCATACATCTATTAATTATTAATTAAATAATTATTTTGAATATTTTACACATAAATTTTACACAAAATCGTAGGTATTTATTCATTTGTAAACTTTTTAGTTAACCTTGATATGAAAAAATGACTATTTCTTGTTAGTAAATAATTTTCTCGAAAAAATCTATATGTTAGATAACTTTAGATATTTATTAAATTAAAACAAACTGTATATAAATATATGATACTGGGCATGTATTTATTCAACCAACACATGCTGGACACTGCTGGAGAAGCAAGGATGAACTCATTAGTGACGTTCTTCTGTGGAAGCCATCGCATGAGCATGCCAGAGTAGGCCGTCCAGCAAAGATGTACATAGACCAACTCTGAGCTGATACTGGATGCTGATGAGAGATTGTCATGGATATCCGTGCTGCTAGCGCGACATGATGATGATGATGATGATAAAGGTGGCATACTCAAATTTTGAGTATATATGATACAAGGTTGTTCTTTATTCTATGTATTGACGATTTTGGGTAACGTGATGTAGTTTCGATTACAGACAAATTGAGACCAAATCTCCATTATTAATAGATTGTTTGGAAATAATAATGCTTCCAAATAAATAAGGACAATGAATTTCCTTACTGAGCTAGTCTACCAGACTGTGTTAGTTCTGTGTAGAGACTTTGTTCCTCACTAGATGCCCTACACTTATCTGAGACAAAGCTTAATAAATATCTTCTAATAATAAATCCAAGTGTCAGTGAGTCACATTTTTTTCAACTTTACTCCTCGGGGCCATATCATACCATTTTTGAATCAGCCTGACTCTAAGAGCTAATTAAAAACATTACAAGCCAAATCCAGAATTGCAATCCCGAAATTTTGGATTCGCAATTTTTAATTACTGCGATTTTTTTTTTTTTTTTTTTTTTTTTTTTTTTTTGTCTGATAACTTTTTTTTAAAACTTGAAAATAAATTAGGAAATAATCAAAATCAGTTGCAAAATCCAGCAAAAATCACCCATGAAATAGAAATAATATCTTAATTGCCACTTAATGATGTAACTACTAGGCATAAAATAACCCTAGACAAGTTGACCTCCAGTTAAAATCAATCAATTATTGGCAGACAAAAAAGTGAGACTTAGAAACTATTGAATATTCCTCCCAAACTAAATGAAATAATAAGACAAGAGTTGATCTCTGAACTGATCTGAAAATCAGAATTTTCTGTTTCTCTGAATATTTTAGATGAGGCTAGATAATTTGGATTATCGGACTATTGTCCTCATCTTTATTGTTTCGGCCAGTGTACCCTCCTGCCTTCTTCAGGTATTTCTTGTCGGACTCAAGAATCTTCTTGTTGAACTCGAAAGCCTTCATGTCGTAATCAGGAGCCTTCATGGAACTTTGAGCCAAGCCCTTTATTCAATCCAAAGGGGTAGACTGTTTTCATTCTGTTAACAATGACTGGGTACAATGTTATGTTGTGTTAATTATTCTATGTTACTATCACCTTGGCTAGGATTGAACTCAATATCCATTGCACCATTGGACACTGAATTTTTTAGATGAGGCTTGATATTTATTATTATTAAGTTAACTGCTAAATATATAAAAAATAACAAATTTAACAAAAGCAAACTTAACATACCTCTATGAAGTTTATTCATTCCTGTGTTAATGAGAAACTTGAGCTTGATGAGACTTGCGATTTCTTCAATGTTTGGTCTTATGTTTGAGAAATCATATCAGGATAGATTTTTCAGGAATACTACAGAGCGCACCTGAAAAAGCTCTGGGGTGCACTCTTTGAGAACCACTGCGGTAGGTTCCAGGTTCGGTAATAGTGTCCATTTCCTATGATGATAATCAAAGTAGCTGAAGGATTCAATCATACAGATTTATTTTCCTGGTTCTGTTTGTCTTGCATTCAGGTTTGGTTTGTTTTGTTTTTTACGGCATATCAACCTCAGTGGGCCATTTAATGCCAATAAAGTAATTCTTAATGGATACTCAATTTTTTTTATGAATACATTTTTCTATTTAACCCATAGATGGGACCCTAACAGGTACTACCACTCTGGGTCAGAGTGGACCAGGGAGCAATGGTGATGAAGGGGTGCTCCACATTCCCAAACCTCCAAAACTGGAACCACACTATCAGATAGAGTTTAACGTCATTCCCAGGACATGTAGACCCTCAGCCACCGCCTTCTAAGGGTTGGGGCTTGCCATAAGGGCAATAGGTTTGGGGCAATCATATAGTTGCTATGGCTTGATGTGACCAGCTGATTAATCAGAGGGGGTCTCTCCGACCGCCACGTCTATCTCAAGAAAGGGCCAAAGTGAGTATTGCAAGTCATGGACTGCTCAGCCACCAAGATTCCATCCTTGTGCATCACGGGTCGCCACCTACTGCCAACAGGTGGCCCCATTGGGGGAGTCTTACCCATCTGCAGAGGTGCAGTTGGTGCATTTCAACACCCCAGTCGATAGGGCGGTTGCATTCAGGGGAATAACCTTGGAGGAGATTCCACTGTTGGAATTTTTGTTGTACATATCTATATATTAATACTCGTGTTCCTTTATTGTACGTCTATTATCGTCTTGCAACACTCTGCTGTTAAAATTGAGACCATCCAAATCATCCAAGATGAAATGCTAATACGTAAATCCTGATTATCTGGTGTTGCTTATCCGCCAAATACTTATTTCTTATGAGTGCTGTCACTACAGCTAAATAATGGACTATTTCTTTTTTATTAGAAAGAAAGAAAGAAAACTACACTAAATAAAGAAAGAGAGTTGGGGAAAGATAGAGAGAGGGGGTGAGCGCGCAGAAGCGATAAAGCTAAATTAATTTCAAACATAATGAAATGATGAAAAGAAAGAAAAAGAATGAGAGAGTTAAATCAAGATTATTATACCTTTTACATATTGAACTATTAGCAATAGCTCTTAAGTAAACATATCAAACGTAATGATTTAAATTATCATACTGTGGTATATCCACAGGTCCTGCTAGTTCCTATCTAATACAAATAATTTGCCTACAGTTATATGGTCTCAACTCTTCCCATCTAATATTTATAATTTTTACATAAGTAAATGGTTTTAAGTTACTATTTCTATTTAATAATGATCATTTGTTTGCACACATTTATACGGTTTCAAGTAACTAATAATAATAATAATCCTTATCAAAATATAAGTAAAGTCAAGTCATCGGAGTGGCCTAAAGTCAGTATCAGCGAGGGAGTCTATCCCCTTTTCACTATCACTTGACCAAGGAGATTATTTTAGCATCTGAGGTGGAGCGCCATACCTACCATCAGCTCCTTACTTTACCGCACAGATCCCTGTGCTACTCATACGCTGAGTTGGCGAGGGCCGGTATCGAACTAGGAACCTATGAATGATTTCTATAAAGAAACCAATTAAGATATAATTACAATAAGTGTAATTTTTTATATGCGTTCTTATTTAATTTCATTAATCTTTCTAATTCAATATATTTCATTACATTAAAACTTAAATGCTTATGCCTGGAGGGTGCATATTATTATTAGTTTTTATGCATTCTCATTAATTTTGTTAGTTTTTCTAACATGAAAACTTAGATACGTCTGGAGGGCGCATTTTCTTGCTAGTACATATAATTATAATACTGTGGTATGTCCACAGGTCCTGCTAGTTTGATAACTACAAATTGTTTCTTTAATCTTTTTTTACAATCAATAATGAATAGATAGTTGGCTTTCTGAAATCTGTTTGATATTTGACAGGAAATCTTGTTACTATTTGTTCAATCTCTTAACAAAAGGCTTGGTCATCTCAGATGATTTAGGACACGGATCATCTGACAGCCATTCACCTTTTTATATGTCAAATTTCAAGTTATTTAAAAGAAAAAAAGGTAACCGCCCTGTTGGCTGGGGCGTTAGAATGCACCAACTGCACCTCTGCAGAGGGGTAAGACTCCCCCAAATGGGGCCACCTCAGGACCTGACATTAACTTTTTTCATGACAATCCCGAACAAAAATTATCAACTGTCCCAAATGGGGTTTGGACCGTCCCGAAATCAAAATATTTTTGTTTAATTCATTAGCATCATCTATATTTGTCAGTCATCAGTAGCATAATAACATGTAATAAAACATTAAGAAAAGCTGAAGCAGTTGACAGAAACATTTATTTATAATCAAGAATAATAAAATAAAAATTTTATAAACTAAAATTTATTCTATTTCCATCTTTATGCGGACTTTTTCCAATCATAAAAATATATACTGTGTGACTGTGTCTATTTCTTCAGTGTTGTTGCCATTAGTAATTTTTTGACCTTTTTGAAGTCAGTATTTGGGCAATCACTGGACGGCCAATATTGGAATGTAGTACTAACTTTTAGGAAAAATTTTTACCGTCCCCGAAGAACTGTCCCAGATTATGTATTGATAGTTCCGGATGTAATTTTTATCGTGACCGTGACAATGGGACAGCGTTAATGTCGAGCCCTGGGCCACCTGTTGGCCGTGGGTGGCGACCCGTGATGCTTAAGGATAGAACCCATGAGGCTGAGCAGTCCATGACTCGCAATATTCCACTTAAGGCTTTTCTTGTGCTAGACGGGTGGTCAGAGAGGTCTCTTCCGATCAATCGGCTGGTCACGTCAAGCCCTAGCACCTATATGATTGCCCCAACCCTATTGCCCCTATGGCAACCCCCAATCCTTTTTATCACATGGGTGCTAGAAGGTAGTGGCTGAAGGTCTACATGTCCTGGGAATGGCGTTAAACTCTATCTGATGGTGAGGTTCCAGTTTAGGTTTAGGGAATGTTGAGCACCCCTTCATTACCATTGCTCCCTGGTCCACTCTGACCCGGAGTGGTAGTACCTGTTAGGGTCACCTCTATGGGTTAAATAGAAAATGTATCTATAAAAAAATTGTATTATCCATTAAGAATTGATTTATTTCAAAACTTTATCGGCATTAAATGACCCCCTGGGGTTGATATGCCATAAAACAAACCAAAAAAGGTAATCTGAACATTAGCTACATAAATAAGAGTAACCTCCCCTTGTTTGTTTTTGTTCACTTTGAGGAAACCGTGTGTTTTGTTTTGTAAAAACACGGATTTTTCGACAAATTGGGCATACCTATACTTTTCTAATATACAGATATTCATAGAAATATTAAATCTTTTTTTTTTTAAATCACCTGTGAGAGATTCTAAGCATATGTTGACAGGGATGATGAATATGTGGAGACTGTTTGAAAATATATTAACAGTATTCCTATAAGTATGTTAACATTTTTAAATCGATTTAAAAATAAATATATATTAATATTTCTGTGAGAGTACCTGTATATTAGAAAAGTATTTGGGTGGCCTGAAATCGGTATCAGCCAAACAGTGAGGGACTCTATCCCCTTTTCACTAGATCTAGACCAAAGAGATTGCTTTGCCGTCAGAGAAGGAGCGTCACACTTGCCATCAGCTCCTCACTTTACCACACAGATCCCTGTGCTGCACATATACTGAGTTGGCGAGGGCCGGTATCCAACCAGGAACCTTGTGGTTCCTAGTTGAATGCTCTACTGACTGAGCTAAACCGTTTTCAGAATATCTCAGATTTCTGGATGAATCTGAGGCCATCTTCCAGATGACACACGCAATGTGAAAGCTGGAGTAAAAAATGATCCAAAGAAAAAAAAGAATGTAATTTTATTACCTGACCTCATATTGAAAAAATTAAACCCTAATTGATAAATAGACGGGCGGTCGGAAAGAGACCCCCTCCAATCAACGGCTGCTCTTATGGCAAGCCCCAACCCTTTTTTTATGATATGGGTGCTAGAAGGCAATGGCCGAGGGTCTTCATGTCTTGCAAATTACATTAAACTCTATCTGATGGTAAGGTTCCAGTTCTGGAGGTTTGGAGAATGTGGAACACCCCTTCATCACCATTGCTCCCAGGTCCACTCTGACCCAGAGTGGTAGTACCTGTTAGGGCCCCATCTATGGTTTAAATAGAAAAATGTGTTAAATAAATATTTCAAAACTTTGTCAGCACTAAATGACCCACTGAGGTCGATATGCTGTAAAACAAACCAAATCAAATCAACTAACCCACCTAGTTGATTCAGTTAAGAGTTAGAGACTTTTCTTATGCCTTTCATTATATACTAGCAGGACCTGTGGATATACCACAGTATGATAATTTGATTATTACAACATTTGGTATGTTTACTTAAGAACTATTGCTAAATAGTTCAATATGTGAAAAATATAATAATCTTGATTTAACTCTCTCTCTTGCTCTTTTCTTTCTTCTTTTCATCATGTTTGATCACATCGTGTGCTCACCCCCCTCTCTATCTTTCCCCTACTCTTTCTTTCTTATATATTTTTTCTGCGTAGCATGTTCTTTTTCTTTCCTTCCTAAAAAAAAACCCAGAATAGTCCATTATTTAGCTGAGGGGACAACATTCATAAGAAATAAGAATTTCGCAGATAAGCAACACCAGATAATCAGGATTTCCATTTTTGCATTTTATCTTGGATGATTTAGATGGTCTCATTTTTAACCAAAGGGTGTTGCAATATGATAACGATTGGACAATTAAGGAACACAAGTATTGATATTACATATTAGTATCTGCCCTCATGTTGTAAAACTAATGCAACCCTAATTGATTCTGTTTAAAGTGAGAGATTTTTCTTACATCTTATTTATTCAACAAACCTTTCTTTCAATTCTCAGTTTTATAAATGTTGGAACAAAATCAAATTGAAGTTTTCAATGAATTTATTTATGAATGAAAAAAATCTTTTAGAAGAGAAATGATGATTTATTGCTGAACTGAAATAATTTGATTAATGAATTTTACCAATTTCTTTTGTTTAAATAAATCAGCAATTTCCTCTTGAACAACCTGAATAGAATCATTAATCACTAGCAGGTCCTGTGGATATACCAGTATGTATGAACTATTACAACATTTGATATGTATACTATTGCAAAAAAGTTCAATATGTAAAAAGTATAATAATCTTGATTTAACACACCTCTTTTCATTCCATTGAAAGATTCGTATTCTCTTTTTTTGTAAATTTGTGTGTCACTTTAACGTTCTCATGTCTGTACCAACTCTGTGACTATGAAGCTTCTCTGGATAAGGTGGGTGTTAAAATATGACACACACGTACGTACGTAGGTAGGTAGGTAGTACAACATATCAATATATAGATTCTGTAGCCATTTCCTAATAAATAAATCGGAGATGGGAAAGATTTATTTTTTGTAAATGTGCATTAGCCAGTGTTTTCTATGGTTTCAACTGAAAAAAAAAAAAAACCCAAAAGGTACTGCTGGGGCAGTTTGGATTAATGCTATTGGTACTTTGGCCCCCAAAGCCATGCTTAGCTCTGGCCCGTCCAACTTGCAAATATGGACCCACATATCACATAAGCAGGCAGATTTCCAATGGACTGATTTGTTTTATAGTCAATTTATGTCCGTTTTGTCTGAAAAATGTTAAAACTACAAAAATACACAAACTGGTTATTTTTTTATTTTTTCTCTTCAGAAATCTATTAAAAGATTGTAGAAAAACGAACAAAAATAGTTATTAAAAAATTATGCAGTAATACAAAACAAATACCAGTAACAAAAAATAGCTCAAACAAACTCTACCATTTGGCTAGATGGAACCCTAAGTCCTCCTCTAGAAATACTGCTTCTCTGTAGCATCATCACTATCATTGCTTACAATGATCAGGAAATACATTTCACATTAAAAAGGTTTAATTTTTTGTGATATTACCTGAAATTAGAGAAATTGTTGGTATTTTCTTTTTTAATTTTGTTTGTTTGGTAGAACTGCATAATTTTTTTTATAACTATTTTTTGTTTGTTTATAATCTTATTTCTACATTTCTGAAGAAAAAGAGAAAAAAAAAAACAGTTTGCATATTTTTGTAGTTTTAACCTTTTTCAGACTAAACAGACAGATTGATTATAAAACAAATCAGCCTGTTAGAAATCTGCCTGCTTATGTGACATGTGTGGCTGTATATAATAGTGGACTGTGTCCCTGAGTCATCATCTGATGAAAGTTTTTGGGGTTGAACAGTTTTTTTTTGTTTTCTTTTGTTTTCTTTTTTTTCCCCTGCTGCAGCCGGTGTGTATAATATTGGGAGCTTTATTAATTAATCTGCAGCACAGATCATATACATCTGTTTATAACTCTGATTAAATCGAAAGGTAACTTTCTCAAGCTCATCTGATCATGTGATACTCTAAGCCAATCAGAGCCCTGCTTCAGATATAATTGGGGGATGAAACTTTGTCAATCAAACTCTCAGTTATTTTACATCAACTTACCATTAAATTTTAAAATCTACACTTCCTTACAAAAATGATAGGCTATGCCTATTCATCATGTAACAGATTTCTATTCTTATCCTATAATTAGGAAAATGAATGATTACACCATTTGAGCATTACAATTCTCTGACTATACAGAGAATGAATGTTTTTGAGCCCACAGTAATTGCTTTTATCTTTTTCCACAGGTTTGACTAAAAATCATGGAGAAAGTGCAGAGGAAACGAAAGAAGGATGACGAGAGGCACGAACGAAAGAAAGGCAAGAAAGAGTCCACAAAGTCGTCTTTATTAGCTTCTGCTTCATCTGCAACAGCCGCAAGTGATAGTAATAATGCCGCGGCCAGCAGGAGGTCACCTCTTGATGCTAGCACAGCAAAGGAACCAGACACGACTACAGCATCACCAAATCATGTGGACGACACTGCAGGAGACGGAAAAGATAATGTTGATGTTAAGGACAAAGATGATACCTGTATGCGCCAGTCACCCGAACCAAACTGTTCGATTTGTCTAAGCAAGCTAGAAAACAAGTCGTTTACCGACAGCTGTTTTCATACGTTTTGCTTTGTATGTTTGCTCGAGTGGTCAAAGATTAAGACAGAATGTCCACTCTGCAAACAGCCCTTTAAGAGCATCATTCACAATGTGCGGTCATATGACGACTATGACCAGTACGATGTCCAGAAACAAGATATGCCTGACGACAGACGTTTCCGCTATCGGACGACCCTTACTGTCGATAGGCTCTTGGCCTTACAGAGTCGAGGGGGCCGGGCAGAATATCAGGACAACATTTATGGCACCCGGTCTCACATGACAACCCGTCACTCTTCACGCAGATTGCAGCAGCAGCAACAACAACAGCAGCAGCAGCAGCAACAACAGCAACAGCACCACCATCAGTTGCAGTATTCACGGCACTCGCTCGAGTTTCGTCGTAGTGTCTATCGAAACAACCTGCAGATTGTGAAAAGTAAAAGTGCGGGTTACCGTAACACAAAACCCGATTTTCTTCAGAAGAATCCGACGGCGATCCACCGACTTGCGCCATGGCTAGAACGTGAGCTGAATGTCCTTCTGCGGCATCAAGAGAGCCACGTTTCCTTTGTGATGGAACTGATTCTCGATTTGATTAAGTATTATTCGATCAGCAGCGAGGAGTTTTATCAGCACATACTGCCGTTTGTTGGCCGCAACACTTCACTCTTCATGCACGAGTTTGAAAATTTTGCCAAGTCGACAATGCCCGACATGCGTTCTTACGATGAGAACACACAGTATGTACCTTTTACACAATTGGTCGATTCAAACAGTGATGCTTCGTCTACTGATGATGATGACGACGATGTGATTGTGCTTTCTCCGAGGGAGACCACCACTGCCACCGCCACTGCAACTACCTCTGGTAACCAGAGTAGTATCTCTGTCTCGATAAGCCTAGGGCATCCTTCACAACAGATAGTAATGACGTCGTCCTCTTGGGACAAGCAGTCTTTAGACAAGAGCCAGACGGAGAGCAGCACCTCAAATGGGCAGACCTCAACGTCTGGTTGGGAATCGCCCCAGCCGGGACCTTCAGGTATTTTGTCGTCATCCATTGTGGAAACAAATGCAACAACCGTATCAACCTCAGCGGATACCTGTCCGACTTCAGAATCAACACAGAAGCCGGACGCTAACAACAGCAGCAGCAGCAGCAGCAACTGGAATGTTCGTCTGATTCCAGTGACAGTGATGCCAACAACAGCGGGAGAAAGAATGATGCGGAAGATGATGACAGCGATGTCGTCATTACTGGTTATGAGAAACCATGGGCCGAACGGTCACCAATCCTCATCTCCGATTTGGACAACGAGAGCGATGACGACGACGAAGAAGAGGCCAAGCAGGCTGCTGAAAAATCCGAAGAGACCAGCATCCGCACACGATCTAGCGCCAGTGGTGAAAGTCATCGGTCTGGCGAGGGCTCTGAAAAACGAAGCCGTTCTCAAAAGAGAAAGAGAACGGCCATCGTAAATCACGGCATGATAAGTATTCATCAAGCTCTTCACATAGCAATGAACGTCACCGCCACGGACACAAAATTGCGTTCTTCGACCACCTCTTCTTTTGAGACGACTTTGTACAACAAAAGGATATCATCTCGATCGAGGTCCAAATCCAGATCAGCTTCTCGTTCCCGTCATTCCAAAAGTAAGAGCAGTGGTTCCGGTTATTCCACCAAAGAGAGGAGATCCCGTCGTCAGCGTCAACATGACGATTCCCCAACTTCCTCGTCCTTACAGCTGCATATTTCTCAACGGTCCATTTTTTGTCCTTTGACCTATAGCAACGTCTACCGTGTTGGCAATCACCCACGACGTACACTGACCGAACATTCCAACAGTGCGTGTGACTATGAGAGCTACTCCCACACAAGGTCTCGTCGGAAACATCGCAACAGTTACGCACCAGTCAGTCCCATGAGACATAGCTCTCGAGCAAGATCGCGGTCCTCCAGTGTGGAGATTATAGCCTGCAAGCGTCAACGCAGGAGTCACAAGAAACACAAGAAACACAAACACAGGAAACATCACCGGAGCAAACACTCTTCAAAAGTATCTTCATCTGCATGCGGCTCGATTTCTGATAGTAATTTTGCTAGTGGCTCAGACGTAGTGCCTATATCTCCACCTCCGGCATCTACATTTAAGAAGCATCATTCTGGCCACAAGAATTCCCAATTGAAGCAGCGTAGACCCACTAGTCCTGGCACTGACGATGTTCACATCATTGCTACTGTCTACGGAGAAGAGTCCTATTTAGGCAGTTTTCAAAAATACACTAAGAGCTTGCGTCCCACTTCATCCTCGACAGCAACGGCAACTATTAGTTGTTCGCAGTCTACATTTAAAGAAAGGCCTTATCCAGTGTCGCCGCTGGGAAGTCTTCCTTCATCTCCCATCATTGATGCTGAAACAATCGGAGCAGATGTAGTTATACCTTCCGAGGGCAATGATTGCCAAATTGCTTTGGACCCTGTGGGAGAGAAAACGAGCAATACTAATGATATGCTGACCAAAACCATCAGTGTGCCAGTGTCTACCTGTGGCACTCTGGACGAGATAAATGACCCGTATCTTAAACTTACAATTCCTGACTTGGTGGACGTGCGACCAAATTCCCCTTCTTCTCCTCCAACCAGCAAACCAGATTGTATGCAAGCCACTAGCAGCACTTCCACAACGCCCTACACTGGGGCTTCCCAGATTGACTTTCCCTCTAAGTGGCTCCCCTTGTCACTGTCTGCTGAACAAACCTCCCTTCCACCAAGTTCAGACTGTCGGTTCAAGGATATTGGGGGTTTTTATCCCTTATTTGGTGATGTCAATCGAAGTAACCAGGAATCTTCCAAACCCTCAGCTACTGTTACTTTGAGCTCAGTCGATGATTTAAAGTCCGTAACTGCTGTTGCGGCGCCTTTCCTGAACATTGATCATTCGGCTTTTGAATCCAGTGAAAGCAGTAGTAGTTTTTCATCTACAATATCAGTCACTGATTATGCGCCCATTGTCCCCCTGCTTAAGCCCTTCAGTATGTCGCCAACCACTTCCCTTGACCCTGGTCCGTCAACTTCTATGTCCAGTTTCCAGCCTCTGCCATTACAACCGGCGTTGGATGACCATGACATTACGACCCCAATGTCAAGTACACATCCGGTAGATAGTCAAAATCACCGGATTGAAGAGAAGAAGGAGACTGTTTCAGCTACTGAAGAACAGTCTTCCCTTGATCAGGAAATTGCATGTAGCAGCAGCAGCAGCAACAAAGAGACTTTATCAACACCTATGTTGGATGCACTAAGTACAATCTGTAGCATAACCGTTGCGAAATTACCTGATCAGAAAAGCTCGAACCTGCTGCCTTTGGGCAGTGCAGCAGCAGAAACCTGGCAGTCGTCATCATCATCATCATCATCGTCATCTTCATTGAGCACCCTTGCTGCTGCTGCTTCCCTTTCAATCATCGCCTCCCCATCCACCACAAATCCAAATTCTGAAAAGACGCTATGCAATACAACTCACACAACTACCAATACTACCACTACCTCTGAAATCTCCTCCTCCTCCTTCAACTCTTCTACAACAACTGTCCCAACCACCTCCACCTCCACCCCTACTTCCTCTGTTTCTTCTGTTCCCACAACAACCACCTTGTCTCTCACGTCCACTGAAAGCAAGGCACATGAGGAGGATACCTACAGTGAAGCTATCGCACAGCCACTCTTGTTTCCCTCGGACTGTCCTCCAAAAGATTCTACTATGGTGAAGCACATTCCGAGGGATCCTTCACCTACTCCTTCTCCTCAGCAAGAAGATAAACTTCCGAATTCAGGTACCCCTAACAGTTGCAAAGTTCGATCCCCAAGTCCTAACATTAGCCCAGGAAAACTGCTGATTGATATGGGTGACAAGAGTGACAAAAAGCTTGATGTTGACAATGATGATAATGATGATTCAGAGTGGGACCCTTTTTCTCCGTCTAATTTGATGTCGTTCATTGGCGGGAATCAGATGCCGCGACCCCAGCAAACAGGGGGTGCCACTTCATCAGCCGTTGAGGACAAGCAACAAGAGACAGCCTTGTCGTCTTCATCACCCAGCAGCAGTGACAAGCTCGAAGCTCAGAGACTGTACGAATATTCTTCTCTTAATTTCTCAAACAGAAAGAGCTCGCTGAAAATGACCTTTAAGCGTCTCACGGCATCGTCCTGGGTTGATAAGTCTGTTGAGGATTCTTCCACCCCTAAAGTTTCTGGTGGGAAAGATCTGTCACTGCCAAGCATATCGTCAAGTCAGAGCGGCTTTTCTAGCGATTCTGAATTGAGTAATTCACCCAGTGATCATAGTCGCGCACAAACGAATTCAGAATTAAAACCTGACCAGAAATCAACGGCTTCTTCTTCTAAAGAATCTGCCCCAAATAAAACTTTGAATGAATTCTCGACTGGAAGGGCTAAGAAAGCTAATTCACCTGTAAAAACAGACCCTGACAGTCCCACAGTTGCTCCACCCAGAGATTCTGCTCGTTCGCCATATCAAACAGACCCTGCCACTAACTGCTCTTCTCAGGACAATTTATTTGATGAATCCTCAAGCGATGAATCAAATGTACAGAGCTATAAAGATCCTGACTCTTCAGGGCTTCGGTCACCCTCAGTTGGGTCCCCTCCACAGACAGATAAACCCCTGGGCGGGCTTGTAGGTCATCAGGTGTCGAAGCCTGCTTCTCAGGACTCCTCTCCGGTCAAGGGCCGTAATTGCTCTTCTCAGGACAACTTATTTGATGAATCCTCAAGTGATGAGTCAAATGTACAGAGCGATAAAGATCCTGACTCTTCAGGGCTTCAATCACCTGCAGCTGGGTCTCCTCCACAGACAAGTAAACCCCTGGGCGGGCTTGTGGGTCATCAGGACTCCTCTCCTGTCGAGGGCCATACGGAAGAATCATCTTCAGGCAGTGATGAATTGGACAGCAAAGAATGTGAAGGTTCCAATCACGGGGCGGACTATAAGATGGTTCAGTCAGAGTTGCATTCTCAGGGTGACGTTTCAGATGAATTTCACAGTGGTTTTGATGAGGAAGACCATGGTTTTTCATCGAGTGAACTATGATTTAAAATAACATCAGAAAAAAAAACAAGCACTCACATATATACATGCGCATACACTTACAGAAATACATTAAGTGATAGAAATCCCTCAGCAGATGACTCATTCTGCCTTGTAAATATTAAAACAAAAAACGAATCATCCTTATATACCCACATCATGGCTGTTCTGGGTGGCTATTTAATAAATATATTAATCAATATATCTCTTCATATATTTTTTTTTCTTTTTCTAATTTATTTGGAGCAAGCAGTGTCTTCACAAACTGATTGGCTTGATTTCAGGGAGATTTTTATTTTATCTTATATTTATATATATATGTATATATATATATATAATTTTTAAATATTTTTTTCTTTTTTTCTTTTTTTAAGGGGTAATATGAATTGTCAGCCACTTGGGGGAGGATTATTGGTTTAAATTTGCAAGGTCATTTTTTGTTAACTAAGAAATTTTTTTTGGGGTTTTCTTTTTGTTTGTTTTTGTTTTGGGATTTTTTTTTTTTTTTTTTTTTTTTTTTTTTCAGCTGAAACCATAGAAAGCACTGTCTAATGCATATTTACAAAAAAAAAAAATAAAAAAAAAAAAAAAAAAAAAACAAAAACAAATTAGCTGCTGGAAACTTTTATTTACTTATGTCTACTTTATCGACTTTCCATTTCCTACTTGCCAAATTTTGATACCTTATTTCTTTGAGACAAGAATTTAAAAAAAACAACAAATACTGTCACTAGTTTCTATGTCTGTGTGTAAATCTCATTCCATACGTCAATTGTCATGTTTCCTGCTTAGGCATTTTATATCAATCAAAGTCTCCTCTTGTATACAGTTAATATCTTTTGGTGTATCAGTTTCTTTTTTTTTTTCTTACATGTTCTTTTGCACTCAATACATTTTTAAATATAGTTGCTGTTCTTTTACTTTACTAGTCACTGGAATATAATTAACATTTTCCGGCGACTAGTGTTACAGAATGTTATTATTATGCAAATTTGCTATGTGATATTTTCATTCAGTGTTGAACTTTGTAAGTTCGAAAACTGTGCCTCTTTTCTTTTTTTTAAACAAAACAATTTTTAAGACCCATTCAGAGAGAATGTTTGAAAGGAAACTTAACTTTCTCTGACTCATAAGGCCGACACAGATTTTGGATTTTATTTTATTTATTTATTTTTTTCATTTATTTAGGTTTGTTTTTTATTGGAACTCATTAGTCACTCCATGAAAGCTACGAGGGTGAATCAAAGATTTTTCAATATTTTGGTAATAGGAAGCACAATTTGGTAATTCCAGATGCTATTGTCAAATTTGTGAAAGGGATGAACCAAACTGGACAGTGAGATGTAGATTTCACCTGATACTCTCTGAGTTTGTCTCTATAATTTAGAGTTGCTACTGGTTGACATTTTTTTTTGGTTATTTCCTATAAGTCTAACATGATCAAAGGGGAACTACTCTTGACTGATAAATTATTTATTTATTTTCCTATTAAACTAACCCTAACCCCGTCTTCTTTTTTTTCCTAATAGATCAATAAATAATTTATCAGTCAAGAGTGGTTCCCCTTTGATCATGTTAGACTTTTTTTTTTAAGATCGATGCACAGACCGGTGTATAAAATTAAAGAATTTGTTAAACTTCGAATAAAAAGTATTTATGGAGGCATGTTAGAATTAGCTTTATTTTATACAGAAATATATCGTCATCTAGTTGTAATGGTTAGAGTCATAGGAAATGGACTCGTCGACACAAGTTCAAATCCTGGACAAAGCTACAGTTTACATAATGCTAATACCCTTGAATCCAACTACTCTCCCTCCAGCTAAGGGTAAATAGGACAGATTAGGCTCTTTAACCTTGGTTAGGCAAACAGTCTAGGAGAAGGAAAGCTGAATTCAAACCTGTTAAACTCCACTTGGGGTGGTCACTGCTAGAATAGGTTTAGTCCTAATGAGTGATTTATTTCATTAATAATCATCAATATAAACTCATCCCCAATGTACAGTCAGTGGGAACATTAAGACTGTTATTTGTCAATTTACAAAAAGGAAAATAGGTTTTTAAAAACAACATAGGAAAAAAGATGGTAAAATAACCATTAGGGTAAAGAACAGAAAATGAAACAAGTTGGTATTTTTTAGAAATATATTTCTAATTTTAATTTATATGTATGGTTGCTGTACTTCAAAACTATTAAAAAATTTTTAAAATCATGTGGCACCTGCAGACCAGCAGGTAGTACTTTGGCGGACTGTCTATGAGAATCACTGGCTTCGTGCATGACCTCAGAATCCACGGTTTTAATGCAACACTCCACTTAAACCCTTACTTGGGCTAAATGGACAGTCGAAAAGGCTCCCTCCAATCAATCAGCTGGTCCTGTCAAGCCCTAACACCTATATGATTGCCCCAACTCTATTGCCCTTGTGGCATCCCCCAACCCTTTTTATTATATGGGTGCTAGAAGGCAGTGGTTGAGGGTCTACATGTGCTGGGAATGACGTTAAACTCTATCTGATGGTGAGGTTCCAGTTCTGGAAGTCTGGGGAATGTGGAGCACCCCTTCATCACCATTGCTCCCTGGTCCACTCTGACCCGAAGTGGTAGTATTCGTTAGGGTCCCATCTATGGGTTAAATAGGAAAATGTGTTTATAAAAAAAAAAAAAATTCAGTATCAATTAAGAATGAATTTATTTCAAAACTTTATCGGCATTAAATGACCCTTTGAGGTTGATATGCCATAAAACAAACTAAACCACTCACCGTGAAGTGTCAGTGCACAAATTACTAGGATACTACCATCCACTGGGAACTTTACTACGGCTTTGGTTATAATATATGAACCTCTAACTAGTACATACCAAAATATTGCAAAACCTTTGATTTACCCTAATATATTGTTCAATAGGAACGGAAAATGACCACATCCTTTTTAAAACAATTTTTTTTGTATTTTCAATACAAATTATTTTATTTATTTTTTCCCCAATTATTTGTGCATGTAGGAATAGTGAAATAGTAACTCCCAAAAATAGTTTGCCGAATATTAGATTAACATGAAGAGTCTGTCTGTGTGTGTGTGTATGTGTATATATATATATATATATATATATATATATATATATATAATGTTGAAAAGAGAATAAAAGGAAGGAAAATGTATGGATAAAAATTATTTATTAGACTGCCGATACCTGTTTCAACCAAGAGTTTGTCCTTGTATACATTGTATTCTATTTATTATTATTTTATATACAAAATAATAATAATAACAATAGAAAAGATATTTACAAAAATTTTAAGTATACAAATAAAAAATATCAAAATATCTTGCCCTGATGATGACTGCTTTTTTATAGACTTAAAATCTTTTATATTTTTTCTATTATTATTTTATTTTATTTTGCATTCAAAATAATAATGAATAGAATACAATCAAACTCTTGGCTCGAAACATGTCGGCACTAGAACAAATGATTTTTATCCATACAACATTTTCTTTCCTTTTATTTTTTTCAACATAATTGTCAGATTCACTTCCATTTTTCAACTTGCATATATGCAGTGTGTGTGTGAGAGAGAGAAAGAATGAATGAATGAATATTTCCAGAAATGATAAGTGTTGTACTTAAGCTTTGTTGTTGGTTCTTTAAGTTTTTTCTGTAATTTTTAATTGATGATATTTGGTTTGATTGTAAAATTATAAGAGAACCTTGTTTTTTTCTTACATCTTTGTTTTGTTAATTTAGATACCAGTTGCACCTGTTGAACTTAATAATTGTACCAATTTAAAGTATGAAGAACATTCTGAGATAAATTGTTAATTTGATGAAGTAACAGCAATACATACCTGACAAAAATAGATTGAATATAAACATACAATGACAAAAAAACAAAACTTGAATTGAAAAATTAAAGATTTGGTTTTGTAAGCAGCTCACTTTTTCTAGGTAAATACAATATTAGGCAACCTGCCCCCCCCCAAAAAAGACAGTGAAAAAACTGAACTTGCCACAAATTCTAATGAAACTACAATGGCTTAGACACATTATCTTCAAAGTTTGCCGAAAGCATGGGTTTCCCTTAACTCTTTCTTGCCATTTACCAAGAATGATAGCCACTAGGGATGAATGTGAAAGAAAAATACACACATAGGAAGTGATTATTTCCCTTAATTATTTTTGTCAGAGTTTCCTTAGTTGTAGTGAAAAGTCTTTTTTTTTTTTTCTCTTTTTTGCTAAAACTAAAGGAACGGTTATTTCCTATAAGTTCAACATAAACAAACCACTCTTGACTGATAAATTATTTATTTATTTTCCCATTAAACTAACCTAACACCGTCTTCTTTTTTCCTAGTAGATCAATAAATAAATAATTTATCAGTCAAGAGTGGTTCCCCTTTGTTTATGTTGGACTTATAGGAAACAACCAAAGGAACTTTGATAACATTAATCAAGGAAAGTAATCACTTTCTATGTGTGTAAGTCTAAGCCATTGAAATTTCATTAAAATTTGTGACAATTGGAAAAAATGTTTTTTTTTTTTTTTTTTTTTTTTTTTTTTGAGAAAAATTAAGTTAACCTTTTCAGCGGGTGATTAGATTTACAATAGGGCTAACATTGCCTGTTTGTGAGCACCTGATAATTCTAAAAGCTATCAACAAATAAAATAAAATGTTTTATTAGAAAAATTAAATTTTAAATGAGTAAGACTCTGTTATTCATTTTCAGTCTTATTTCTTCTAATGTTTTTAATAGGGAATTTTTAAAGCAAAATGTGCAAATTACCTAACCCTTCTTGAAATAAAAAATTGCTACCTTTGTTAAGTATAACTTAACAAAGGTAGCAATTTTTTTTCTTTGTGGTGTTAGGTAATTTGAATATTTTGCTTTAGGCTACACAAATTTATTTGAGGAAGAAGCAGTTTTGGCAACAGAATTTTATGTAGTACTTGGACTGACAGCAGTTTTATATATACTAGCAAGAATATGCGCCCTCTGCCGGGCATAAGTATTTAAGGTTTAATGTAACAAAATATATTAAATTAGAAAGACTAACAAAATTAAATATTAAAAAAATATTTAAAAAATTACACTTATAAAATATTTAAAAATTATACTTATTTTAATTATATTCTATATAAAATCATTCATAGGATTGCTATTAATACATTGGAGAATAAAATAATAATATTAGAAATCAATAGTGCCAGGTAATTATTTATTAAACCTGCTTTTGTTAAAACCAGTATGCAAATTAACCACACTATATATTATACCAACCTTTTATTAGTGATATATAAGACACATTGCAGGATTTTAAGCACACTGATAACATGGGCTGTTTTTAGGCAAAATAACTCAGATCTTCATAGAGACATTGACAAATAAAATTTATTCTATGTATTAATTATTTTGACTATAAATTAAAATATGAAACATAGTTTCAGTTACAGACAAACAGACACTGAATCTCCATTATTAGATAGTATATTGTAATATTGTTATAATCTACAATTATCTAAATTTTCAAACTCCATTAAATGAAAGCAGATTGTGATTGTTGTATACACGTATGTATATTGAGATAACTTCTGTTTCTTAATCTTGCTATCTTTCATCTTGGGCTGGGCTGGGCTGGGCTGGATCTCTGAATTAGCTGGATCTTCTGTTATTCTAGGTCTGTCTATCTCTCAATGTTCTATGATGTTATTTTGTTCTTGATTAATGACACAAGACTTTCTTGTTGTTTGAGCTCACATTTTATTATTTAAGATCCCAGATCCCAAACACATGTGGCGAGAATTTGGCTAATTGAACGAACCATGGCTTCTTTAGCGGCCACCCAAAGACTGATTTTCTCTAGCTAACTTCCCATGTTCACACTGGTGAGCCAAAAATGTAGGTCCATACAGGGTTACATTGTGCCACTCACAATTGCTATATCGGTTATTTCCTATAAGTCTAACATGATCAAAATCACCATCTATGAACTACCAGAGAAAAACGAACTAGAACAAAGAAATTTTGGTTATTTCCTATAAATCTAACATAAACAAACCACTTTGACTGATAAATTATTTATTTATTTTCCCATTAAACTAACCCTAAACCCTAACCCCATCTTCTTTTTTCCTAGTAGATCAATAAATAAATAAATAATTTATCAGTCAAGAGTGGTTCCCCTTCGATCATATTAGACTTATAGGAAATAACCCCTATATCTTTCCATTAACTGTTATTCTAAAATCTATGCTACTGTTACATACATAATTAATAGGCTACCTATCAATTATGTAATAGTATATCAGACACGACAATATATTTTATTCTAGCAGGTACATGAAATTTAAAAAAATTTGCCATGATATGTTATTGGTCCGAGTTAAGTTGATGTACAAGTGGGAACATAACTCGAGCTGTAGGTGAATTAGAATCATAAATCCCTTGAATTAAGGGTCTGCAGGGACCTAGTGACTTTTATCAGAGAGGTGTTATTTCCTATAAGTCTAACATAAACAAAGGGGAACCACTCTTGACTGATAAATTATTTATTTATTTTTCCCATTAAACTAACCCTATCTTCTTTTTTTCCTAGTAGATCAATAAATAATTTATCAGTCAAGAGTTGTTCCCCTTTGTTTATGTTAGACTTATAGGAAATAACCCAGAGAGGTTTGTATTACTTGGGTTATTCTTGTTTATTTACCTACAAAAAATATAGCCAATACATTCTTTATACTGACAAATCTTACTAGATAAAGTGCTCAATTTTTAGCAATAAAACACATTTTGCAGCATTTTTTTTTTTTTTTTTTTTTTTAAATAAAAAAAATACCAAAGAAGATTTTTTCTTCTTTACATTTTGAACAAAACTGCTTACACACACATCTACATGCACACTAGGGTAGGTTGATTTTTCACTTTTAAAAAAAATCTCAAATTCCCTCAAACAACAAAAATTGTATGTTGGTATAATGAATACTGATACCAAAAACTAGATATTGTACTTGAACCATTGTTTGAGGAAATAGCATCAAAGATCATCAGTTAGAATGCACCAAAAATGCCCGTTTTTGCAACAATTGGCCCAGAAATTGGTTGGAAAATTTACAAATTTCAAGATTTAAAACAGAAAAGATTGTCATTTTATTTTACTAAGATGAAGATATTATAACAAGAATTAAAATTAAAAATATCCCCCATCACCACCACCACCTGATATGCTGCTTTTTACCTGATTTAAGCTGTAACAGGGATAATATTTTTAAAGATTGAAATCTATTTCCTCAAATGAAGGTAAAAAAATAAAAAAGAATTTGTGGTAATTCTTTGTTGATTTGCAATTTTTGCCACATGGGAGATGTTACAGTTCCAAAATCAACCTACCCTAAAGCACATTCTGTTGTATCATATAACTATTTTTATGAGCTTTATATATTACATTACTCAATTGAAAATTTCAAGTTAAGATTTGTGATAAGAGACAACTATGTTGTTTTTACACCTAACCAAATCCAGTTGCTGCTTCCTGTCGAACTGTCTAATCATGGGGGAGGTGTTTAGTTTATTAAGTAGACATTAATTTGCATATTATTAATTGGATGGTTGTGCTTAATTATTAATGGTCATAATACTGTTAATCAGTTTGAATTAGTGTTCTGTTGTATCTTGGTAGATTCTAACAACCCTATTGTCCTTATGGCAATCCCCAACCCTTTTCATCTCATGGGTGCTAGAAGGCGGTGACTGAAGGTCTTCATCTCCTGGGAATGATGTTAAACTCTATCTGATTATGAGGTTCCAGTTCTGGAGGTTTGGGTAATGTGGAACACCCCTTCATCACCATTGCTCCCTGGTCCACTCTGAACCGGAGTGGTAGTACCTGTTAGGGTCCCATCTGTGAGTTAAATAGAAAAATTGTGTTTATTAAAAAAAAATTGAGTATCCGTTAAGAATGAATTTATTTCAAAACTTTATCGGCATTACATGACCCACTGAGATTGATATGCTGTAAAACAAACCAAATTCTAACAATTTTTTTTAGGTCACATTGTGAAAACCATGGTTGACTTGTTTGCAAATTGTTTTTTTGTTTTTTTTTTAATTTGAAAAAAAAAAAAAATTTTTTTATATTTTTAAAAAAAACCATGGTTGACTTTTTTGCAAATTTTTTTTTAAATACTTAAAAAAAGATTTTTTTTCTTTAAATTTGAAAAAAATTTTTTTTTTTTTTTTTTTTTTTTTATATTTAAAAAAAAAAATTTTCTCTGGGAGAATATCAGTTAATCTTCTTTTATGTAAAAAGAATTTTTTTTTTTTTTTAAGCAAAATTATTTTTACCTTTTTTTTATTTGTTTTTGTTTTTTTTTATCTCTACAAAACTATGCAATATTTGTTTTGGATTCAATGAAAATTTTGTATGCTCCACTTTTTATTCTTTTATTACTGTTGTTGTTATTATTCCCATCATCATCATCATCATCATTTATGTATCTATACTGTTGTAAAAAGCTACGTACAGTTACCCTTCATCCTTGGAAACCTCACATGGTTATTGAGCTAGGTTAGCAGGGCATTGTTAGTGAGTTTGATTCTCACTGGGTGCCCATACTTCTGCCCAGGTAAGCATAAAAAATGACTACCTTCATGTATGTGATTTGGTACTCATCAGGTTTAGGTAGGGGGTGGGGCTAGAGGAACGAGGCTAAGTAACCACCCTGCTACTCCTGTATATATTTACCCAACCCCTTTACCACATGCAGTATGTGGCACAAGTTCAGTCTTTAAGCAGAGTACAGCTGGTTTGAATTCAGAGTTTTCCTTCTAGACTGGTTGCCTTACCAGAACACAGCCTCCCCTACTATTTATCCATAGCTGGATAGTAGGGAGGGAGATGGATATTCCTGCCTTCTCCAAGGGCATTTGTGCAAAGTGAAGTGCCAACAGCCTCTTCTAGGATTTGAACTTAGATCACCAATTTCATTTCCTACAACGATAACCGTTAGGGTAAGAGCGCCTCCAACTACTCTTGGGGGTGGGGGTATGCTTTCACACAGGTGAACTGAGTTATAGAATTCATCCTGAGTGCACCAGTTCTCTCTACCTCATCTTCTCTGAAGCACCTGTCCCTTGAATGTGTTGTGCATCATGCTAACTTGGAGAAGAGATAGGTAAACTTGGTTAAATGAAATTTACCCTCAGACATGCTTTTATTACACAGTCAACTAGTGTATAAAATTCTTAACACGCCAGCCCTCTCACTGCAACATCTGATCCCAGCCTACTGCTCTCTCTACCATTGTAATATTTAATCCCAGCCTACTGCTCTCTCTACCACTGCAAAATTTGATCTCAGCCTACTACTCTCTCTACCACTGCAATATTTGATCCCAGCTTACTACTCTCTCTACCACTGCAATATTTGATCCCAGCCTACTACTCTCTCCACCACTGCAATATCTGATCCCAGCCTAACTGCTACCACTGCAATATCTGATCCCAGCCTAACTGCTCTCTCCCCCTCTCTCTCCCTACCTACTGCTCTCTCTCCCTACTACTGCAATATCTGATCCCAGCCTAACTGCTCTCTCTCTCTCTACCACTGCAATATCTGATCCCAGCTAACTGCTCTCTCTCTCTACCACTGCAATATCTGATCCCAGCCTAACTGCTATCTCCACCTACCACTGCAATATCTGATCCCAGCCTAACTGCTCTCTCTCTCTCTCTCTCTACCACTGCAATATTTGATCCCAGCCTAACTGCTCTCTCTCCACCTACCACTGCAATATCTGATCCCAGCCTAACTGCTCTCTCTCTCTCTCTCTCTCCCTACTACTGCAATATTTGATCCCAGCCTACTGCTCTCTCTGCCACACTCCTTTTGCTTTTGCTGAAATACTATGGCAGTATTAGAATTTTATCTAGCAATTGCATTTTTTTTTTTTTTTTTTCATTAATTCCATAAAATTTAACTCTACTTAAAAAGCAAAAATGCATCAATCCAATCTCCGTAACCAATTGTTATTCATACAATTAACTGGTGAACTACAGTGACAGTCTATGAATATCAACACTTTATTAACATGTCCTCAGGATTTTCTATTGTTTAAATTCTAAAAATGATTTGCATATTTTTATATATAACTAAATATTGTATAATATTATTTGTATATACTGATTAAACTGGAATTTCCATGGACTTGCTTAATTAGTGTAATAATCTTTTCTTTTTTTTTTTTTCAAGTGAGATCTTTGTTTATACTGAACTAATGAAATTTTTACCTTAATTTTTTTTTTTAATTTCTTTTTTTATGTACTTGTTTAAAAGCTGCCAAAGGTGGACATTAAGCTTGAATTCAAGTCACTTTCTATTTATAGAATTTATATTATAATTATTCAAAAAGAAAAAGAAAGAAAGAGAAATAATGATATTAGAATAAAGGTATCATTATTTTATAAAAGCTATTAGTAATTATTTTCATTTCTTTTTTGCTTTCAGTGTTGATATTATTTTTGAACCATATGACCTTTAGGCACCCCTTTTGCGATCTCAATTCATAAGGACATGTTTTTCATTTACACCGTCAAAATCCGGTTGTTTGTTAGGGGTTAGTTTTATAATTTTAAAAAACCCTCTAAAAATTAACAGACAACCAATTTTGACGGTGTAAATGAAAAAAAAAAAGTCCTTATGAATCGAGATTGCAAAAGGGGTGCCTAAAGGTCATATGGTCCTTATTTTCTTTTCAGATTTTAATTTCATGGCATATTATATTTATCTTTTAGACTTTTAAACCTGCAGTCAGCACTGTCAGCTGGAGCTTTAGAATACACAGACTGCACCTTTGCAGAGGGGTAAGACTCCCCCAATGGGGCTACCTGTTGGCCGTGGGTGGCAACCTGGGATGCTTAAGGACAGAATCCTGGTGGATGAGCAGTCCTTGACATGCAAACACTCCACTTACTTACTCGGAGAGACCCCCTCTGATCAATCAGCTGGTTACGTCAAGCCCTAGCACCTATATGATTGCCCCTACCCTATTGCCCTTATGGCAAGCCCCAAGCATTTTTATCATATGAGTGCTAGAAGGTGGCTGAGGGTCTTCATGTCCTGGGAATGGCGTTAAACTCTATCTGATAGTGAGGTTCCAGTTCTGGAGGTCTGAAGAATGTGGAGCACCCCTTCATCACCATTGCCTCTTGGTTCACTCTGACCCGGAGTGGTAGTACCTGTTAGGGTCCCATCTATGGGTTAAATAGAAAAACAGGAGTTTTATTAAAAATGAATTTATTTAAAACTTTGACGGCATTAAATGACTCACTGAGGTTGATATGCTGTAAAACAAACCAAACCAAACTTGTGGTTCTCAATCAGGGTCCTCCTAGGTCCACTCTGAAGCGGAGTGGTAGTATCTGTTAGGGTCCCATCTATGGGTTGAATAGTTAAAAAATGAGTTTACTAAAAATGTTTTTGAAAAAGAAAATGAAGACCCAACAAGAAGGAATAAAACAAAATGTCTTCAGCATAAAATAATCCAAAAATGGTTGACATGCCATAAAATCAAACTGACCAACCAATCAACTGGTGTCAATATGGTTCCTGGGGGCCCATATAAGATTTTTGGATGTCCACATAAGTAAATTAATTAGTTGGGGTTCTGTAATAGTATTTTAGTAGTCAATATATTTATGACTTATTTTACCAATGAATATTAATTTTCCCTAGAATTTAGTGTTAAAGTTTATGTGCAATAAAATATTTCTAATTTTGATTTTTTTTTTGACTGTTGTCCTCATTTTTATTATGGTACAAATTGTTCAGGTGTTCCTTGTTTACCTTAGATTAAAGTCCATTAGACGATAACCCTGAGTTTAAGCATGTTTCAGAGCTTTAATATTGTTACCATTAATTCAAAGAGCCCCTAGCAGCATAAAATGCCACCAGATTTATTAACAGAAATATGATTAATATATTGGCTGGTTCTAAATTTATAGTAAAATTATATGATATATATATATATATATAGAGAGAGAGAGAGAAAGAGAAAGAAAGAAAAGAAAAATTAGGTATTTTAGAATAGAAATTTCAAATTATGTTATAATGAACACTATTACTTACCCAACTGTTTTTCATTGTATTTATACATACCATAATAAAGATGAGGACAACAGTCCAAAAATCAAAATTATTCACATCAAACCTCGTCTCCAAAATACAAATAAATCAGTTCAACTTCTACAATACATAAAATATTTATCAAACTTTTGATACAATTCCTGATAATCTATTCCCTATGTTAGTGCTAATACCCTTGGGAAAGGTATGAATCCATATATTCTCCTCCAGCTATGGGTTAAAGTGGAGGCATGTGGGCTAGTGGTTAGTCGTGGAAAATGGACTTGTCGATTTGAGTTCAATTCCTAGACGAAGCTGTTGGCATTTCACATAGTGCTAATACCTTTGGGAAAGGTATGAATCCATATTTTCTCCCTCCAGCTATGGGTTAAATAGTATGGCAGACTGGGCCCTTCAGCCTTGGGTAGGTAACCAGTCTAGGAGAGGGATAACTCTGAATTCAAAATTCCTGAGGTCGGTTGTTGATTGGGTTTGTGGCAACCCTTGATGCACCAATTCTTTCCTATTGACTGTGCCAAAAAGTGTGGATGGTCCAACACAAGCCTTCACCACTATAAACAAATCACTGTGGATGTTCATTGTATGAACACTCGTACGTCGATCGACAGGAGAGTCCATCATTCCCTATGTAATTACAAAAATACAGTAGGTTTTTTTAAAACATCAAATAACTATGGGAGACCAAAAGAGTAAAATGGAAATCAAAGGAATTCATAGATAAAAATTAAAAAGAAAAGAAAAATAATGGTTGAGAACTACTGCTTTAAACTATTATGTTGTAAACTTCTACAACTTATAAGACTATTTTCGTTAAACACTTCTTGATGCTTAAGGACGGAATCCTGGTTGATGAGCAGTCCATGACATGCAACACTCCAATTAGACCCTTACTTAGGCGAGACGGGTGGTTGGAGGGCTCTCTCTGATCAATCATCTGGTCAATCAAACCCTAGCACCTATATGATTGCCCCAACCCTTTTTATCATATGGATGTTAGAAGGCGGTGGCTGAGGGTTTTCATGTCCTGGGATGACGTTAAACTCTCCCCTTAAACCCTTACTTGGGCTAAATGGACGGTAAAAAGGCTCCCTCCAATCAATCAGCTGGTCATGTCAAGCCCTAGCACCTATATGATTGCCCCAACCCTATTGCCCTTATGGCAAGCCCCAACCTTTTTTATCATATGGGTGCTAGAAGGTGGTGGCTGAGAGTCATATCCTGGGATGACGTTAAACTCTATCTGATGGTGAGGTTCCAGTTCTGGAGGTCTAGGGAATGTGGAACACATTCATCACCATTGCTCCGAGGTCCACTCTGACCCGAGTGGTAGTTAGAGTCCCATCTTTGGGTTTAGAATTAATTTGTTTCAAAACTTTGTCGGCATTAAATGACCCACTGAGGTGGATATGCCATAAAACAAAACGAACTAACCAAACCAAATCACTTTTTGAAGACATAACCACTGATATGAAGGAAAAATTGCACATCAATATTTTAATTACAAGATTATTCAATTACATAGCTTAGGTGGGTTGTATGGAGGATGAGCTGTCACCCAAGCAGCAGATCCCCTCTTTCCACATTGCTACAGTGGTCCCAAGAAAAGGCAAGGAAAAAAACAACAGTTTGGTAATGATAGTATCACAGGAATTGATGGATAGCAAGGCTCAACATCACACCACCTTTAGGGACTCCAGCTCCGGATTTGATTTTGACGTTCACTCTCTTAACTTTCCTCCAAATTTATATCCACCTTGTCAGATGGGGCTGTGGGATATGCTAACTGGAGGTCTACGCTAGTGATATATATATATATATATTTGGCAATATCTCTTAAGTAAACATATCAAATGTTGTAATAATTAAATTATCATACTGTGGTATATCCACATGTCCTGCTAGTTATTATTACCATTATTATTATGACTATTAACCTCCTAGAAACTGTACAGAGACGTGCAACCAAACGAATACCCTCCATCAGGCATCTGCCATACTCTGAACGTCTCGCTGCCCTGGGAATAGATTCATTGAAACTTCGGCGTCTGGCAACTGACCTGGTAAACGCTCATAAGGTCATTAATCATCTTAACAACAGCAACCTTGAGCACTTTTTTGATCTCCATCTTTCTAACACACATGGGCATGCCTACAAAGTCAGAAAACAGCACTGCTCACGTGACTTTCGGAAACATTTTTTCACGCTCAGAGTTGCAGAGACATGGAATAAACTGCCCGCGTTTGTTGTAGGCTGCCGAAGCACTGAGTCTTTCATGCTTCCTGTAGTCCGCCGACACTATACCTGATGCCACTCTCCACATACATATGCACTCACGTGCACACATACATGCATATTACTAATGTAAACTGTTCATGTTCCTGACACTAATACATTATTCTGTGTACTTGACATGAGACTTTGATGAGTTGTGGTGCACCTGAGCACTGTACACAATAAATTTCATTATTATTACTAGCAAATATATGCACCCTCCTGGGTGCAAGTATTTCAGTTTTTGATATAATAAAATATTGTATAAATTAGAAACTATTTAGAAAAATGATAAACTGAGGGGGTATAATCGAAAAGAGAACAGCTAACTCTTCCATCACTCCCGTCTTTCATTTTCCTAATTAACTATTTAGTTAAAATATGAAGTAAAGAAAATTTACAGTTATTTCTTCTTGTTAATCGATTTCTTTTAAGATTTATCCACAAGATTTTTGCTGATTCAATAAGATAAAACCAAACAATTAGAAATCAATAATACTAAGCATATATTTATTAAATCAAATTTTAAGATCAATATGCTATTAGCTTCTTGTTCACACTGTGAACCGCTATTTTATTGTATATAAATACAATTGCATGTTATGAGTATGTAGATTATGTGTTAAAAGGTTAATTTTAAAAATAATTGATTTTAAAAAAATAAAATTCATGGAGAATGTGACGTCAATAACTAAGGGAATTGTGACTTGATAGTGATTTAGTTTGGTTACAGAGGGACACAATCTCCATTATAATAGATTAATATCAGCTACCATTAGCACATTTCCCTAGGTAGATGTGATATTTTTTCTTGTTTCCTACATTGAAAATTCATCTCAAGAGTAATATCCCAAGTTGCGGAGAAAATTAAAACAAAATCAATGGTGCATCTTCACAGAATATTGGATGATATGTTCCAGAAATGCTTTAACCAATAAAACTTATTATAAAAGTTACTCAGTCAGTTGTGTACAGGTCTTCATTTAAATTTTAAATAAAAATAAATAGTTTCAAGTTTTTTTAATCTTATACTTTTTCATGACACCCCATATATTGATACGTACATACAAGGTGTGTTAAAAAAGTATTGAGATTTTTTGTACTTTTTGACACACCTTGTATTCTGAAAAAAAATTACCGAATGGAATTTTTTTTTTTTTTTTTTTTTTTTTTTCAGAATACAAAATTTACAAAAATTTCAATATTTTTTGACACACTTTGTATGTATACATAATAGTAAAGCCTGAAAGGTTGGGCAGTGGATGTTTTATAACAGACTTTTCCTTGTCCTAGATGGGTGACCAAGGCTAAGGAGCCCCATCTACCCAATTAGGGGGTTTATGTGAGTAGTTAGTTACCTCACATCCCATGTATGTGGGTATGACACAAGGTCATTTAATATGGAACCATCCACAAACCGAAGCTCATAGGATAGAAGGTGCAAAAAATGCATAGATCAAGTTGGCATTCCTACTCAGGGAAGGCGCCTCAGGCAACTGGGCAAGAAACCCAGCCTGCCTCTTTAAACTAGGGAAGGTGTTGCCTGGGGGGGGGGGGGATAGCCCCCTGGGATCATTAACAGCATAGGCCCTGAAGAGCCCATGTTATTAACGATTTATGTTAGTAAGTACCCCAATGCTACTACTATCAGTGTGAATAGCATATTATACATTTACTTTTATAGTCCAGGTTAACGAGAAGAGTTTTGGTAAATGGGCTAGGTTTTGGCCTGTTTACAAAAACTTCTCGTCCCCAATGATACCTGCATCAGAAAAAAATAATGTTTAGCTTCAGGTTACCCATACCGGGTTTTTAACTTTTAAGTTTATAAAATTCTGTAACTTAAGATTGTTTTCGCTGAGTATTTATTTTAACAAGTAAAGACAGAAATTGAAACAAGAAAAAAATTTACACATGGAGTTGTCTCCCTTGGTCAGACAGCCAACCTTATAGAAATGGTGAGTGCAAATGCAGACATTGGTATTAAGTTGGAAATTTCGGTAATCTGAACATTAGCTACATAAATGAGAGTAACCTCCCTTGTTTCTTTCATTTTGATTAAGCCGTGTGTTTTGTTTTGTAAAAACACGGATTTTTCGACAAATTGGGTATACCTATACCTTTCTAATATACAGGTACTCATAGAAATATTAACATCTTTTTTTTTTTAATAACCTGTGGGAGATTCTAAGCATATGTTGACAGGGATGATGAGCATGTGGAGACTGTTTGAAAATATATTAAAGGTATTCCTATAAGGATGTTAATATTTTTAAATCGATTTAAAAAAGAAAAAAAGATGTTATTATTTCTATGAGAGTACCTGTATATAAGAAAAGTATAGGTATACCCAATTCGTCAAAAAATCCGTGTTTTTACAAAACAAAACACATCTCCTCAAAGTGAAAAAAACAAGGGGAGGTTACTCTCATTTATGTAGCTAATGTTCAGATTACTAAAATTTTTTTTGTCTAAGAGCATTTTCCCACAAAATATCATTTCTGCTTTTTATCATAACAAACTGCATACAAACATTAGATTATTACTAGCAGGATCTGTGGATATACCACAGTATGATAGTTTAATTATTACAATGTTTGATATGTTTACTTAAGAGCTATTGTCAAGAGTGTTTCCCCTTTTTATGTTAGAATTATAGGAAATAACCAAATAATATATATATAAAAGTAATTGGTAATTTGCTTGAAGCATTAAGTATGTTATATTAATGATTTGAAAAAAAAAACATCTTTTTGTTTTTATTTTTATACGCATTGTAATTGCCTTCAAATCATTAATATATTATATATATTATAATATATATATAAGAAAGATTCTGTCTGTACAATGACCAAGCGCACATCCTTTTACAAAGGAAAACTGGTAGAGTAAAGACCAAAGTTCAATAAGATCCCCCCCCTATTTTTGTCCAAATATAATAACGGTATAAATCAATGATATATTTAAAAAATTAATTTAAAAAACGATAAAAAGATAAAGCAAATTAATAAATGATAAAACATAATAAAAACAAATAAAACAAGAAATAAAAGAGATGAATAATAAAAATAACAAAAACAATGCCAACGTTTCGGCCGATATGCCCTCCGGCCTTCTTCAGGTATTTCTTGTCGGACTCAGGAACCTTCTTTTCAAACTCAGGAACCTTCTTGTCGTAATCGGGAGCCATCACGGAACTTTGAACCTAACCCTTTATTTAGTCCACAGGAGTATCCTGTTCTTATTCCGCTAACCATAGCTGGGGTAGGAGTTGTGTTAATTATTTTTCTAACTGCCTCTACTCAGGATTGAACTCGGGATCCAGAGATAACTGTCACTTAGAACTGTCTCCACTAGGCCATGTGTCCAATTGGACAATTGTGTGTGAATTTTGGGAACTTATAAACCTAATGTCTTGATTTGGCTAGAATATCTACCTATTTACTTATGTATGATTTTTTACCTAGACTGATATTGTGTTTTTTTTTTTTTTTTTTTTTTCCCAGAGTCCGACAAGAAATACCTGAAGAAGGCAGGAGGGCATATCAGCCGAAACATTGTACAGATAACAATGAAGATGGGGACAATAGTCCGAATAACGCAGATAATACTAATCTTCAAGCCTCATCTCAAACATTCAGAGAAACAATGCCAACATTTAAAAAACGTTATTTCCTATAACTCGAACATAAACAATGTAGATGTGTGTGTAAGCAGTTTTGTTCAAAATGTAAAGAAAAAATCTTTGTTATTTTTTTATTAAAAAAAAAAAAAAAAAAATTGCTGCAAAATGTGTTTTATTGCTAAAATGTGAGCACTTTATCTAGTGAGATTTGTCAATATAAAGAATCTAGTGGCTATATTTTTTTGTAGGTAAATAAACAAGAATAACCCAAGTAATCTTTCTAACACAACTGGGCATGCCTACAAAGTCAGAAAACAGCACTGCTCACGTGACTTTCGGAAACATTTTTTCATGCTCAGAGTTGCGGAGACATGGAATAAACTGCCCGGGTCTGTTGTAGGCTGCCGAAGCACTGAGTCTTTCAAAGCCTCCATGCTTCCTGTAGTCAACAAACCCCATACCTGATGCCACTCTCCACATACATATGCACACACGCGCACACATACATGCATATTACTAATGTAAACTGTTCATGTTCCTGACACTAATACACTATTCTGTGTACTTGACATGAGACTTTGATGAGTTGTGGTGCACCTGAGCACTGTACACAATAAATTTCATTATTATTATTATTATAATACAAACCTCTCTGGGTTATTTCCTATAATCTAACATAAACAAAGGGGAACAACTCTTGACTGATAAATTATTTATTTATTTATTGATCTACTAGGAAAAAAGAAGATGGTGTTGGGTTTAGGGTTAGTTTAATGGGAAAATAAATAAATAATTTATCAGTCAAGAGTGGTTCCCCTTTGTTTATGTTATATCTATAGGAAATAACCCATGACTGTCCTACAACAACACCTACTATCAATAGAATTAACTTTGAAATTAGTGACAATATTCTAAAATACTTTTAATAAATAGAAAAAAAATTTTTCTAATCACATTAGAAGTATTTTTTAAAAATGAACTTATTTAACACACACAATAAGTCCCGGGCCTAACTAATAAAACAACAACTTTTAGGCAAAATTCCACTTTATTCATCAACAGTCTCCTTCTAGGGTTATACTCCAATGCTTCTCTAACAATTCGATGCCTTTTTTGTAGAACGATTTTTCTTTGTCCTCAAAATAACCTCAGTTTCCGATATCACTTCTTCATTGGAGCAAAATCTCTTTCCATGGAGCATTCTTTTGAAGTCTGCAAACAGCCAGTCGTCACTAGGGGCCAGATCTGGAGAATAGGGTGGGAGCGGAAGCAATTCGAAGTGTAATTCATGTAGTTTTGCCGTCGTTGCGATCGACCTGTGACACGATGCATTGTTTTGGTGAAAGAGCACTTTTTATCTTCTTTCAAATGCACTAATAATGCTATATAATATTCGTTTTGATAGTTCTTTCTTTCTAAATCAATGAACAAAATACCTTGCGCATCCCAAAATATGGAGGCCAAAACGTTGCCTGCTGATGTTTGCAACTTTGGTCGCTTTGGACGGTTTTCACCTGCTACTGTCCACTCAGCTGACAGCTGATTTGACTCCAGAGGGAAGTGGTGGATCCATGTTTCATCCATTGTCACATATTTACACAAAAACTCCTTTTTGTTGCAAACAATACTCTGAATTGCCAACGCATTGTGTTTTTGATTGACTGTGAGCAAATGCGAACCCACTTTGATCATAGCTTTCTCATTGACAATTGTTCAATGCAAAATGGTGAATACACTGCCTTCTGATATCTTCAACTCCTCTGCTATCTCATGCAAGTTCAATTTACAATGTCCAAAAGGAGTTTGTGGATTTTTTTTTTTTTTGTTTTCTCCGGGACAACTGCCGAATTTGAGCGACCTGAACGTTCAGCATCATTTGTGTCTGTACAATCGCATTTAAAATCAGCATACTGTCTCTTAACCGTTGTTTCTGATGGAGCAAAGTCTGAATAACACTTACCAAGCCATTGTTTTGCTTGAACAGAATTTTTCTCATCAAAAAGCAATGCTTTATCAACACACAAAATTCAGATTTTTCCATTGTTTTGAAAATTTGCAACAGTAGCTTCACATAAATAACTGTAATTTGTAAACTAATTATCCAATTGGGCTCAAATTTTGACACGTGCCATTTGAAGGTTAGTACTTTATAAAAATCATGTAGATTTTTTATTAGTGGTGCCATCTATATGTCAGACCTGGGACTTAGTGTTAGTGTCACCTTAGTAACAAAAACAAAATAATAGTTTAGTCATATAATAAACGGGTAATTGATAATTATAGCTTAGAAAATAATAAACAGCCTTGATAATGGTTCATAAAAAAACTGAAAAAAAAAAAAATTGGTTCACTAATGATAATTCTTTCAGACAACTGATTAATGCCTTTCAAGATGACATAATAAAAAAAAAAATTGTTAGAAAACTTGAAAGAAAAAACTTGAAAACAACAAAAAAAGAAAAGTGGTTATTTCCGACAAGTCCAATATAAACAAAGGGGATCCACTCTTGACTGATAAATTACTTATTTTCCCATTAAACTAAACCTAAACCCTAACCCTAACCCCGTCTTCTTTTTTCCTAATAGATCAATAAATAAATAAATAATTCATCAGTCAAGAGTAGTTCCCCTTTGTTTATGTTGGATTTATTGGAAATAACCAGAAAAGTTTTGCACACTAGTTAGGATTCAGTTTTTCAGCAGCAAAAAGGGTCTGAACTTCATTGCTCCTTTTTGTCTAAGTTTTTCTTAAGTAGCAAGGTCTTCTCTCAGCAAGGTGTTCTTATAGTGGCAAAGATTTTCTTCTGTCAGTAATTCAAAGTATTGTCTTCGTTCTGGATATCCTGACTCTATGTGTGTCTTTAAAAGCCTTGGCGTGTTTCGTAATAGGTCAGCCAGTAATTATGTATGATAAACGGTTATGAAAAAACACAAGAAAAATGATTGACACTTTTTAACCCTATGTTGACCTCTTCTTCCATTTCACCGACGCAAATGTGAGAAAGAGTTTAGAAAAGTCAGATTTTAGTTGGGCAATGAACAGAACGGTCACAATGGTGATCTGTCTGTTGAAGCTAAATTCTCACACACGTGTTTGATTTAATCTAGATCTTATGAAATAATAAAGAGCTCTAAATTTTAATTTTCCCCTTATGATTTATGTAATAAAAATGGCGTAATGGTTACTATCATAGGAAAGGAACACGACGAGACAAGTTCAAATCCTGGACAAGGCGGTTTGTATTTCATCTTGCACAAATGCCGTTTGGGAAAGGTATGAATCCAACTATTCTCCCCTCAGCTATGGGTAAATAGAAGGGCAGATTAGGCTCTTTAACCTTGGTCAGGCAACCAGTCTAGGGGAATGAAAACTCCGAATTTAAACCTTATGAAATAATAAAGAGCTCTAAACGAAGTAAAGTCTTGTGTTTGTTATCTAAAAACTCCATAACAACATAAGCTGTCCCAGTATCAAGTTCAGAAGATCCAGCCCAGAAGATCCAGCCCAGATTAAGAAGAACATCTACCAGCCCAGATAGCAAGATAGAAGATAACAGATGAAGCCATCTACTTAGAACTATGGAAGAAGATATACAAGATAAGGGTTATTTCCTATAAGTCTAACATGATCAAAGGGGAACCACTCTTGACTGATATATTATTTATTTATTTATTGATCTACTATGAAAAAAGAAGATGGGGTTGGGTTTAGGGTTAGTTTAATGGGAAAATAAATAAATAATTTATCAGTCAAGAATGGTTCCCCTTTGATCATGTTAGACTTATAGCAAATAACCAAGATAAGTATAAAAAAGATAGATATATCTGTATACAACTATGGATATGCAGGTATACTCTTCTACACTATATGTAAGATTCAACTCAAGATTAGTATGATATGCAACAGGAGTCTATATTCTATTTAAATAAATTGTAGATCTAAACACCTGAGTCCTGTTGACTGGAGCTTTAGAAAACACCAACTGCACCTCTGCAGAGGGGTAGGACCCCCTCCCATAGGACCACCTGTTGGCATGGGTGGCGACCCGTGATGCTTAAGGATGAAACTCTGGTGGCTGAGCACTCCATGACATGCTACACTCCACTTTGGCCCTTACTAAGGCTAGATGGGCAGTTTAGAGCCCACCCCCCGATCAATCGGCTAGTCACGTCAAGCTCTAGCACCTATATGATTGTCCCAACCCTAGTGCCTTTATGGTAAAAAAATGAGTTTAAAAACAATAGTTTAAAAAAATTTGAATACCCATCAAGGATGAATAAAACAAAAGTTATTCGGCATAAAATTACCCAATAAGAGTTGACATGCCGTAAAATCCAACCAACTAGCCTAAACACCTGATTGGTCAGCCAATTATGGATCATGTCATACTGCACTTCAGTGGCCAACCAATGAGAACCTAGTTTACATTGAGAGGTAGGATGATTGATCACATTGAGAGGAGGAGGAAGAGCAACAAATACCTTGTTTGACATTTCAATGTCAATTGGTGCAATTTCCGGCTTCAGAAAAAAGTTATCGAACATCCCTGTCAGGCAAGTCACACCTGGGACTTTTGACAGTTTTAATAAACTCATCAATTTAGTAGCTGCAGTGACCTTTGATTGAAATTGTAAACTCAGCCGGAAGAATTAACCTTTATCTAACATTTTGGTTTTAATGTGTTTTTTATTTTAATGAAATTACTTCTGACTTAAAAAAAGAAAAACTTTTATTTTCTCGTTAATAAATTGTAAATGCTAGTATTGTGTCACACACCTGTTTGAGTCACCACTAGAATCTTTGATGTTACTCTCTCAATGTCTAGGTTAACAGAACAGATCACAGACCCCCCCCACACACACAAACACCTACAGAACTTAGAGAGGGCTCAAATCTTTTGGGCCCAACATTGTTTTAAATTTTCCGGACCAAATGACCTTTAGGCACCCCTTTTGCAATCTCGATTCATAAGTACATTTATTTCATTTACACTGTCAACATCCGGTTGTTTGTTAACAGATGATTTTTAGATTTTTAAAAAAAATTATAAAACTAATCCCTAACCCTAACCCCTAACAAACAACCGGATGTTGACGGTGTAAATGAAAAAAATGTACTTAGGAATTGAGATTGCAAAAGGGGTGCCTAAAGGTCATATGGTCCAATTTTCTATATATATATTAATACTTGTGTTCCTTAATTTTACAACCATTATCATCTTGCAACACCTTCTAGTGTTTTATTGGCCCACATTGCTATTGTTTTTTGTTTTTTGCAGTCACATTTGTAAATATTATATATTACATGGTATTAAGGGCCGGTCTAGCTCAGTCAGTAGAGTGTTTGGCTAGGAATCAAAAGGTTCTTGGTTCGATACCGGCCCTCGCCAACTCAGCATATGAGTAGCACAGGGATCTGTTCAGTAAAGTGAGGAGCTGGTGGTAGGTGTGGCACTCCACCTCAGATGCTAAAATAATCTCCTTGGTCTAGCGCTAGTGAAAAGGGGATAGACTATCCACCTACCATCAACTTCCCAGATGTTTTATTGCACAAATCAGGGTTATTTCCTATAACTCCAACATAAACAAAGGGGAACCACTCTTGACTGATAAGTTATTTATTTATTTATTGATCTACTAGGAAAAAAGAAGACGGGTTAGGGTTAGTTTAATGGGAAAATAAATAAATAATTTATTAGTCAAGAGTGGTTCCCTTTATTTATGTTGGAGTTATAGGAAATAACTCAATCAAATTACCAAGCTGTGCTACAGTAACCAACCTGGAACATTGAGATTCCTAGACAAATACAGAAAAAATTGCCTTGATTTGCGTCAGTTTCGACTTAAAAAACGACGCAAATCAAGTCAAATCTTTCCATTTAGATTAATTTGTTTCTTCCAAGAACAGATTAGTGACTTAATGTCAAAATAAAATATAGGCTGTGGTGCATTTACGCACCACAGCATATATTTTATTTTGGCTTTTTTCAAACATAAATAAAATAAAACATCCAATAGCACTTTCTACAAGGGAGAATACTCTTAATGTTTAGAAAATTAAGTTACCTCCCTTTGAGTTAACTTCTTATAGATATTAGTTTCTTTGTTTAATGACAAATCAACCTTCGTGGGTTAATTACTACGGAAGAAATAAAAAGAAAAGCAGTAGTACTATTGAAACCATATTTTTTTTTGGGGGAGGGGAGGGGGCGAAGAGGTTCATACCTTTCCCAAGAGTATTAGTCCGAAAGTGAAGATAATAGCGCAACTCGAGTTTGAACTCATGACAATGTTTCAGTTTAGCATGTTAGCCACTATGCCATATATATTAGAGAGCTAAAAATCGACATAACTCTGCCAATTTTTGGAATTGGAAGCTCAAATTTTGGGGATTGTCTAACTTTAACATAATCCACTCCTGGACAAAATTCAGAAAAAATTAAAGTGGTTGAGTGACATGTGTAACGTAGTAATATATTCACAGTACCAAAACGGATATATGTAATGTTCTAGTATCGATATATGTTGTATAGTGGGTCTTGTCAACGTGCCTCCAAATTCACGACACTAAAAAGGTGTTCGGCACGTGGCGGTCATCTTGTCGATAAAAAAGTACAACGCAAGAAATATATCGTCACAAGCTGCTTAGCTTTTATTTCCAGGCTCGTCTCGTCTCGTGGGTTGTATCGGAAGAGGAGGAAAGGCAGAGAGAAAGAGAGAGAGGACACTGTTAAATTACTGTAATCCCACACTAGGGACCAGAGGCCGGTCCGTACCCTATGTCTCGGAAAGCAAAAAGAGGCTGGTATTTTTCTTCGTCGTTCCACATCACCACGTGACTTCCGGTTCTGGTCAACACCCAAACTTCCGGTTGGCTTTCAATTCTCCATTCGGGGGGTCACGCCCCGGTCAAATTCACGACAAACCGTTGTATGTTCATCACTTTTTTTTAAAACCTTTACTCCCTCTTATTTCTTCTTGATCCTTTTCTAATAGTAGTCCTCGCAAAACTCAGGACCTTCACCATCTTGCTACACATGGCCTGGATCATTTGATATGGAATTCCCAAATGGAACATACTAAAGAATGCTAGAGTGGCAGTATACACGTCACAAATAATCAGCTAATATTTTTGATTAAATTCTGACATGCACCAAAACGATTAGAGTAAATTAACAAATAATTCACTGCTGAGCAGCTTTATATGATCCTGAGGAAAGTCTAGGGGAGTAAACCCTGAAAACAAATCCGGAGCTGGAGACCCTAAGATGGTGTGACGCTGAATTTCACCATTACACAGCAACTCCTGCGATACTGCCATTTCCAAACTGCATTGGTTCCTTACCTTTCCTTTGGACCACAGCTGCAGTGTGGAGAGGGGGAATCTGCTGCTTTGGCAACAGCACATCCTCTGTATCAACCTGCCCAGGCTATGTAGTTAAAAAAAAAAAACAATTTTGGACACTACTCCATCGTCTTTCGAAGACGGAAGGATGCCAACCAACCAACCAACCAACCAACAAACATGATACATTACAGGATTTTAAACACACTAA
>CM042157.1:76838809-76878809 GCA_023376005.1 Doryteuthis pealeii
TAAAAGAACACTTGTGTATATACCCAACATGAGTATATGTGTATGAGTATGTAACACAAACAAGGTTTGCTTAGGTTTACAAATTTCAACAGGAAAGAAATATTGATAAATCATTAGGAAAATCAATCATTAATAATTCATGAGGGAACACCTTTTATGTTAATATAAGTACACTCCTGAGAATAATGAGTGATAGGGATCGCTGGAGAGAGAATGTCATGGATATCTGTGCTAATAGCATGACATGATGATAATGATGATGATATATATATGGATGTACAAATTCACACGCCTTGCTCAGATCAGAGAAAATTCTTTAAAAAATCACCAAAAATAAATTAATAAACCAATTTTAATAAAATATTTGGTATATGAAGTAATAATGCTAATAGCATGACATGATATATATATATATATATATATATATATATATATATGATATATTAATATTCTGAAGGCCAGTACAATGCGTATGAAAAATAAAAACAAAAGATGTTATTTTTGTCTTATCGATTTTGAAGCATGAGCTTCATCATCAGAGTTTATTTTCAGAAAATAAACTCTGATGATGAAGCTCATGCTTCGAAATCGATAAGACAAAAATAACATCTTTTTGTTTTTATTTTTCATGCGCATTGTACTGGCCTTCAAAATATTAATATATCATAACATACTTAACAATGCTTCAAGCAAATTACCAATTGCTTATATATATATATATATATATATATATGTGTGTGTGTGTGTGTGTGTGTGTGTTGTATACCCATAAACATATATGTTGTATACTCTCTTTACTTCTATTATTCTTCTGATCGTCTTTTGGTATCTTATGTTCTTCTTCTAGCGTCTGGACTTCATCTTGGGGAATTCGTGTCTTGTCTTCTATTGGAGGTTTCTCCTTATCAGAAGCCCTGGGTCATTGGTAATTTTTAGATAATAACCCAAGACTTCGATTTGCTTTAGATCATATTTTATTCCGAAATCCCCACCAGACCACTGCCCAGATTGAGTCGGTAGCGGGCTTAACGCGACTTGCTCCCTTCGTGGTTCTGGCCAATCTGACTAAAACTAACTCTTTCTAATCTAAACTGGAAGAGAGCCTTCTCCATCAATTCTCATGGTATCCACCAGAAGGGGGATCAAGATGAGGTCAACCCGTGTCACTCAATCTTCTATGACATCGTACTGTAACTTATAACAGGCATTTTGGTTTCTACATTAACTGTACATAAGTGTTAGGGTACTAACAATTATGTAACATATGGATGTACAAATTCACACACCTTTCAAAAATGGGGATCAGAGAAAATTCTTTAAAAACTCACCAAAAATAAATTAATAATCCAATTTTAAAAAAATATTTGGTATATGAAGTAAGAAAAGCTTTTATAATAAATAAATGTTTACTTTAAATAAAAAAACGCTAAGTATTTTTTTTGTTAGTTTTTGTTTTGCACATTGATCCACATATAGTTGTTAGTAGCGATATGGTCACAGTACCAAAAGTGATATATGTTATATAGCGGGTCTTGTCAACGTGCCTCCAAATTCATGGCACTAAAAGGTATTTGTTATGCGGCAGTCGTCTTGTTGATAAAAAAGATACAACGCTTGAGATATATCATCACAAGGGCTTAGGTTTTAGGGCTCATCTCGTGGGTTTTTTTCCGAAGAGGAGGAAAGGCAGAGAGAAAGGGAGAGAGGACACTATTCAACTACTGTAATCCCAGACTAGGGACCAAAGGCCTGTCCGTACTGTATGCCGCCGGAAAGCAAAAAGAGAGCGATCTCGTTGTTCGTCGTTCCTCGTCACCACGTGACTTCCGGTTCTGGTCAACATCAGAAACTTCCGGTTGGCTTTTAATTCTCCATTCGGGGTTCATGCCTCGGTCAAATTCCCGACAACCCATTTTGTGTCCATTACTACTTTTTTTTTTAACCTTTACTTTCTCTTATTTCTTCTTCCTCTCTTTCTATAGCTGTCCGCCTAAAACTTTGGACCTTCATAATCCGTTATATAGTGAACAATAAGTTTCTTTGTAATTTTTTTGTGTCTGAAAATGAATTTTATATTTTTGGAAAGAGAATTCAATAACGGAACATGAGTAAAACATTAAAAAAATCGATATTTTGATAAAGTCAGTAGTAGGATGTCTTACATTTTGAAACTTAAGTCTTGTGAATAAGGAAAAATATTGATCTTTTTTTTCTCTTTTTTTTTTTCAATTGTTAGCTTATTTTCTAAGGAATGTGATATTAAAAGTTCAACTTGTCTACATTTGTATTTTTTATTTTAGAGATGTTTTAGAATTTATAAATGTAATATAAGTTCTGCTATTCACTGCCTGACAAAGGCGTATTTATTTGATTAAAGAAAAGATTGTATTAAAAATATATAGCTAAAAATAATGAGATTCAATTTTGATAGTCTTTATGAAAGAAATATTGAAAATAATTTTTAAAGTAAAAAATTTGTTACAGAAGTCGTATACATCATAAATGTGTATCTCTAGTGCAGACAACAGCTGGTGCTACTGCTGCTGATAATGTGGTAAAAATATCGAATATAACCAACCATAGAAAAGAACACTACCTTATATTTTGGCGGGAAATATATGAAAAATAATAAACAATTCATCGAAATATGATTTAAAAACAATAAAAACGTACATTAACAGATTTTCTTTTTTTAAGACATAAACTTAGAATTGTTTTAAACGTAAAATAAAACAGTAAAAAGATAATTTTCCATTTCTTATTAACGAAAAAAACAAAACAAAAAAAAACGCACGTTTTTGTTCAGTTTTTTTATTGTATATTAAAGTTTATGCATAGAAAGAGTGCTCAATCCTATAACAGCAGAGCAGGTATAAAACCTAAAATTATGGATACTACTATATTTCCGTTAAATGAGGATAATAATGAAATGTGTTCGTTTTATAAAAATTGTTATGAACATCCAAATAAATAAAATAATATCTAACCTTCTCAGCATAAATAAGTTAGTTTACTTAAAAGAAAAGTAGTCGATCGTCATATAAATTAATCTTGTAAAATAAAAATAAAAAAGAACAAAAATTTGCTGTGTCACCGGTTTGTTTACATCTATTCTCAACATGTTTTAAGAAAAATAAAATATTAAATTATATATTCTATATTACATCCGGTTATAGTTCACATATTATGAGAACTAATAAATAAGTAGAAGTTTTCTGTGTTCTATATTCCTATCCATTTATTTACTGATCAAACCGCCAAAGGAAAATTAGCGAAGCGTGGTTCGTAGAGCAGACACCGATACCAGATGTAAAGCAAATTGTTGACGTGTGCCATTCAAGCTAGTAGTTTCGTATTTACATACAAGGCATTCTTCATGCATATGTTTTTGTGCGTTTTAGATACGTATGCAGGAATTATTAAAAATTAAACAAAATAATATTTGTTCTTTAAAATATTCATTTACTTTTAAAAAGAATTTGAAGTCGTCAATATTTTGAAATAAACATTTCGGTGACAAGGGGTTCGCTAAAAATTTCAGAATACGAAACTAAGGAAATGCATTAGCTTTGCACTTGATGCATCACCTGCTTTTATGGCCACTTGTCGTCTTCCAGCGGAATTGTAGGGGGCTGAAAAAGATTGGAGGGAATTACTTAAATCTCTATATAAAAAAAGAAACAAATTTTAAGAGTCCCCTAGAGATAAATCTGCCTGTTTCTACTCCATATTAGCAGATAAAAAACCCACGGACACCGGTAGAACAGGCAAACCTTACAAAAAATCAACACAGGGAAGACACCACTTGTATGTCGTATTTACCTTTAGTGTTTTTGTGCCGCTAGATGAAACATTTTTGTTTTTATTCAGTTCATTTCTGATTTATTTCTTGTTTGTTAGATTAACTTTTTGTTCAGTCATCAAGTTTGTTTTATTTACCGCGTCGTTTAAGTATTTCCCTCCCTTTTTTTTTTTTTTTCGTTGTTGTTGTTTTCGCTTTAATTATTTTTTTCGTGGAGGGACTTCAAATCCCGTTAAATTAATTGTGAATGACTCAAGAGGGCAGGGATCTGACTAATGTTTTACTTGAGTCCGATGCCGAACCAAGTCCTGTGGTCGGTGATGGGAACCTCCTCCCTTCTTCCAATGGTGCGACGACCCTCGCCAATGCCGACGACGACGATTTAGGCATCGAAGTAAAATTCGCTCCCGCTGGTCCTTACCGTCCAGTGGGTGGCACTGTTGTTGCTCCTGGAGCTGCAGGCATGGGCGGGGGACATCCCCGATCTCCTACTCGGGGTACTGGAAATAAGGAAAGCTCCCCTCTGTTGAATCGAGTGGACTATGAGTACGGCTTGTTTGACAATCATTTTCCTGAAGATCCCGAGTTTCACGATTATATTCGGCAAGCTGAAGCGGCCATTGAACAAGGAAACTTACCTGAGAGAATCTCCCAGGGATCCAGCGGCAGCTATTTCGTTAAACATGGTGATGATGTACAGGTAAGTTAAAAAGAAAGTGTCCGTGTGAATGTGTGTGTATGTGTATGTAAACTGGCTTCATATATATATAAAAAAAATCAAAATCCAATACCTACTATGCACCTTTTAAATTCCTGGATACTAAACCCTGAAAATTTTCCTTAAAAAAGCATTTAGATATGGTGATGAGGATCATTGCATGTTGGATTCAACTATAACGATACAGGTCATCTGTAGTGAAAGCTCGGTGTGTCTTCTTCCAGGTATGGACGGACAGAGCAATATAGTGAATAAATGAAGGAAAAAACTTTAAATTTGCTTAAATTATTATTACCCGAAGTAAATGTAAAGTTTTTTCCCCTTCATTTATTTACTATATATTTAGTCAATGAATTTCTCAGAGAAATGAGACAATTATTGTCATGTTTTACATAGATTTTCCCTTTTCCTTAATCTTAGAAACAACAGGAATCCTGAAAAACTTGGAGACTAAAATTCATAATAACAGATCGACCCGTGAACCTATTGAACCTCCTTTGTAACAGCTGTCCGTGATTATATTGATGCTTCTATTAAGGAAGGAGGAAACTGTTTAATTAACATTTCATAGTTATCTCAGTTACATCAAGAATTTGAACGATTAACAATGCCGTTCAACGCGAATGTAGATTCCTACAAATATCCAGTGGAAAATCGCGTTACTCTCTAAGAATGTGACATTTTTGCATGGTATTTGTTACACTCCGATATAACGAACATTTTGATTTTAATTAACGTATTCTTCGTGATCGTATTCTTCAGTATACACGCCACTATGTAATGATATGATTCTCATTATGTTTGTAATGCAAACATAATAAGAATCATATATTACATAGTGCTTTATTACATACAAACTTTGTATGAACACTGTTCATTGAACAGATATGTTACATATCATATGTATGGTGTCGATCTAACCCTAAGTAAAAGCGGCTCATCAAAGCGATATCTATATTTATTTATCTATTATAATAATAAACTTTAAATGACATTAAAAAACAAAAAAAAAAACAACTGTTACTTAGTGTATAATAGTTGTGTATATTTTTATTTCACAAATGAAAAACTTAAGTCTTAGAATTAAAAAAAAAAAGCGTCTAGAAATAATCAAACAAGCAAAGTTATGAATTATTAATAATATCTAGTTCTTCCTTCAGACAGAATAACTTACGATAAAGTGTTAATTAATGTGACAAGGCAATTAGTGATCAATCTATGTAAATTGGATTATTTAGTCGTAGAGTGGATATGAAGAGGAAGTGTATCAACTTTATAGCCTTTTCGATTTTCTCATTTGGTATTGAATTGGAATAGAAATGAAAGAAAATGTGTTTAGTTTCCCAGAAAGAAAAAAAAACCCTTTAATGTTCCTTTTATTTTTAATCCAATAATATCATCTTTTTATTGTCCTCTTTTACTTTGATTGAAAAATATCTTAAAATGAACCTTATATTAGTGAAAATAGACCACTAATTAGGACAGCATATTCTCTAGTGACCACCCCAAGCGAATTTAACAGGTTTTAATTCAGTTCTCCTTCTTCTAGATTGGTTGCCTAGCCAAGGTTAAAGGGCTCAATCTGCCCTACTATTTACCTATAGCTGGAGGGAGAGTAGTTGGATTCATACCTTTCCCAATGGTATTAGCATTATGTGAACTGTAGCTTCGTCCAGAATTTGAACTCGGGTCGGCGAGTCCATTTCCTACAATTACACAACGCACCTCCTTATATCAGTAAAGTACAAACTATTTCTTTAATTTTAGTAATGTGATGTTCATAACAGACTGTCAGTTGTACCTGTTAAACTTTTCCCAGAAAGTGAGACACATTCATAAATATCTGAAATTAAAATCTATTTTCAATTATTTTGACTTAAACTGTAGTGAAAATTCGCGCATTTGTGGGCGTTGATAATTTGAGTAAGTGAAGCAGATTTGTTTGGTAGGTGTCAAAATCTTGGAAACTAATATTGGAAAGCTCTGATGATGACTTTAAATCGGCAAACTGAAGTCAATACTACAGATTAGTTGTGCATTAGTCTCTGACACTTGTTTGAATAAAAGAAGAAAAATACTCTCAAACTGTTTGAAATAAATAAAATAATGACGCTAATGAAACTTTTAGGTAGTTTTAAAAAAATTTTTTTTTCACTAACTCAACTGATTGTAAATACTACTACTACTACCAATATTTGTGATTCAGATTTAGTTAAGTAAAGAATATGTTATTACGTTTTTTATGGTAATGCCAAACGTCTCTTAATAATACTGATCGCGAAATAATTTTTCATGACTCTTTTCTTCTTACCAATGAAAATTATTTGTTTTTCTTAAGGATATTTTATTTTGTTGATTTATTTTATTTTATTTTTTGTTACTTCATTTTATTCACGATTTCTTTTAACAGCCCAAATATTTCTCTCTCTCTCAAAAAAGTAGCAAAATCACAATTTTAAGCTCAATATGGACATAATTTTTACGATAATGTTATCATTTATCGGTTTATAGTTAAAAATCAGGATGACCATTAGCAACAATACATTTGTTTTTATACATGATCACAGCCGGCCTTTAAACACGTGAAAATAGGCCATCAGCATTGATGCTGATTGCCTTCCGTAGTTTTAAAAGTTGACCGGTCACAAAATCAGCCGGTTTTCTAAGCGACTCCCCCCAGAAAAATCTTCAAAATTTAACCGGTGTTGCTTTTATTTATTTATTTTGATTACAAGATGAAAATCAAATCCTATGTTGTTGACTGCAGATTCTGTAAATATTTCGATTTTAAACATTCTTTTTGGGAAATTTTATACGTGGAATGTGTAACGTTTGATTTATTGAAGAAGGAACCATTATTCATCCATAATTTGAACTTCCGCCTTCTTCCAGAAATGAATTGGGGGGAAAAAAAAGAAAAGAAAAAAAAAGAATCATTTAAAATAAAGCTGTCCAACATGTTACTTTCTCTAGGGGAACACTTTCGTTTTTATTATTGCCTATATCGTCATATTATGGATAATTTATTTTCTTTTCAAAATCGATGTAATATGAGAGATTTCTATGTACGTAATTTTGATAAAAGTGAAAGAAAAAAAGAATGTTTGAAAATAAGGCGATTTTTCTTGCTTACGGATTAAGTTGTGTGCGATCACATGACTAAGGATACACACCCATATTTTCCGCGTGTTGTCTACCAGCTTCTTTTATTAATTTAAAAAAAAAAAAATTCATAATTTTCTATACGGATAAATACTGTTGAAATTAAGGTGTGTAAAAACTAAAAAAAAGAAAAAAAAAAAAAGTTTTTTTTTGTGTTGTAAAAAATAAAATAAAAATATCTTCAATTGATTCAACAGTTTGACATAGATAAAAAATGCTGACTAGTTAATTGATCATGTTTTTTCGTTTTCAATTTAAGCAAAAATTATTTTCCAATCTCTCTCTCTAAAGTAAAAAAAAAATAAAGTTAATGTTTCTTTTATGGTTTGAAAAACAAAAAAAACAAACTTTAAAGACCAGTCCACGTTTAATTTTGTCTCTATCGATTTTGGTAGATAAAAAAAGAAGAAAAACACCAGTTACATTATTAAACGAGGATGTTAAATCGATGAAAAAAATTACCCCACTAAAAAAAAAAACAAAACAATTACTTCTCGTATGAATTTTCCTCTTTTTAAACGAAACACACAAATATCTGTCCTTTTAGTTTGTATCCTAGTATTTAGATTTGTTTTAAAATGTTCTGAATTGTGGGATATACTCATGGTATTTTCTGGTTTTGTCGTCCTGGTCTCCTGCCCTAAATTACGCTGTGTTTTTTCTTAATTCTATACTAAAAAAAAAAAAAAAAAAAAATGGGTGTGATCGGAGAGTATATTATGTAAAATTTTGTTTTCTGCGAATTTGTCACTGAATAAATCTAGAAATAAATGAGAAATAAATAATCATAGATGTTTTTTTTATATATTTACGAAGAACTAAGCTTAGCTTAGTTATGACACAAGACCAGTGAGAATCGGGCTCTAGAACAATAGTCAGCTAATAAAGCCTGCTAACCACGTGAGGTGCCTATAGATAGATAGGAACAGACTGAAAAAAACAAAACCGCCTTGTCTGTGGGGTGTTAGAATGTACCGACTGCACCTCTGCAGAGGGGTAAGACTGCCTCAAATGGTGCCACCTGTTGGCTGTGGTTGGCGACTTGTGATGCTTAAGGATGGAGTCTTGGTGGATAATTTATTTCAAATCTTAATCAGCATTAAATGACCCACTGAGGTTGATATGCCATAAAACAAAACAAACCAAACTAAACCAGACTGAAAAAGGTAGAGGTGAACAGATATTTACTTAGCTTAGTTGTGACAAAGGCTGGAAATATGGGACACCCAGTGAGAATGGAACTCACAAACAATGGTCTGTTAATCTAGCTTGCTGACCATCACACTACAGTGCATAAGGTAAAAAGTTATATGGGTGGCCTAATGTCGGTATCAGCCAGTCAGCAATGGAGTCTATCCCCTTTTCACTAGCGCTAGACCAAGGAGAGTTTTTTTTTCTTTTCAGCGTCTGAGGTGGAACGACACACCTACCATCAGCTCCTCAATTTACTGCACAAATATCTGTGCTACTTATACGCTGAGTTAGCGAGGGCCAGTATCAAACCCGAAACCCTGTGATTCCTAGTCAAACGCTCTCTACCGACTGAGCTAAACTGGCCCTCCTGTGTGAATGTATAAATAAATATGTAATGGTTATAGAATAATCTTAGCAAGATATTAAAATACTAGCTGGACCTGTGGATATATCACAGTATTATTATTAAAATATTGTTTATGAAAATCAACCCCGTAGCAGAAATTGTTTGGGTAATCGGGCCATTTCTTTGATATTCTTTTGTTTCCTTAATGTTTCGGCTGATTCATTTTCCAGCCATTGCCAGGTGTATATTTTTGCTTGGATTATCCACCTGGCAAAGGCTGAATGAAGGATGGATCGGCTGAAACATTAACACACATCAAGAACATTGAACAACTATATCTGGAATGTTAATGACTCTCCTCAAAGTTATCGACAATAAAAAGAAATCAATTTAGCTAAAATTGGAGCTGTTGGATTATTTCGGCAACCCTCTGCACGAGCAGGATGTGACACAAGGTCAATTTCTTAAGCGGAGTTCAACAGGTTTGAATTCAGAGTTTTCCTTCTCCTAGACTGGTTGCCTAACCAAGGTTAAAGAGCTGAGTCTGCCCTACTATTTATCCATAGCTGGAGGGAGAGTAGGATTCATACCTTTCCCAAGGGTATTAGCGCAAAGGAAATGCAATTATCACATCCAGGATTTGAACTCGGGGTGACAAGTCCATTTCCCATGACTTTAACCATTACACCATGCACTTCCTACATTATTTCGGCATATAAAGTGTGCTGGAATCTACCACTTAATCTTGTAGACTCTGTGAGTGCGTAGATTAAGGCCAGCCAATCAACAGCTCGAATACGTGGTTAGTTAACTATTTCATCGCAGAACTTGAAAGCCATTTATTTGCACATATTCGACATTGATGAATCGACCTGCACACAAGGATTTTGTCCAACACGTAGGGACACCAAGGAACAACCAAAGGTTTCTTCACTAATTGTAGCATAACGATAGTCACCGTACAAGAACAGTGTTTGTCACATAGGCCAACTCAAGTTGAGGTCGTAGTCGTCGTTATCAGTAGCTGATATGTCAGAAACAACATACACGCAAGTTGTATAGTCACAAGGGGCTTTGTATTTATTTCTAGGCTCGTGGGCTCTTTTTCAGAGAGAAGGAAAGACACAAAGAGAAAGAGAGAGAGGGTACAGTCAAATTACTCTGTTGTACATCATGTTCACTACTGCTGTCCCAAACCCAATATGAGGGACCGGCACACACGTCTGCTCTTCCCAGAGCCCAGTCGAAAAAGAGGCAGTTTCTTTTCCCCCATTTCTCATTCCAGCGTCACAACCGTTTCCGGTCAAAGCTCAGAACTTCCATTTTTATTTTTAAGTCTATTCCTGGGGTCATTTATCGTTCACATTACTGTCACCCCGTTTAGTGTTTACTCTTCCCAATTTTAACCTTTCTTTGTTCTTATTTCTTTTTCCTCTCGTTCCCAGTCAATACCCAAATTCTCTGTAGACCATAATAATTACGCTACATAATGTTTAGCCTCTACTTAACACAAGGGATCTCCACTGTAAAGTGCTCTCGCTTGAAGTCTAAAAATGGCCACAAAAATCGTAACAGGAGCAAAATTAAAAAAGAAAGAAAGAAAAAAGGAAAATCTAGCCATGACAGACCCAGCTCATCTAGTAAACACTGACGACCAAGCAAAAATAAAAATAGATTTAAAAATGTTTTTTAATCATTAAAATTGAATGCCTTGATTTGTTGACAGGTTTATTTTTGTGGTGGATATTTGTGAATATTTGTTTGCTATCTAATCTAAATGGATTACAGTACACGAGTGCAATGTGAATTTCTTAAAACTAATAAACAGTTTTTATCAAATTGCTATAAAGTTTGAACCCGTGATTTTTTATCACCTTTCTCTGTTCGTCCTAATTTAGAGGCTACTGAGAGTTTTTTCTTCTTCAGTTTTGTTGTAAAATCGTTTTATCTTTCTCTTTGTGTATGTTGTCTGTCCCCTACAGAGGGGTAAGACATCTTACAAAAGGGGTGTCCTGTATATGACACTAAACTGCATCTGGTGGTAAGGCTCCAATTTGGATCTTTGGGGAGTTACCATTCAGGTCCACTTTGACCCAGAGTGGTAGTACTTGTTCCCATTTATAGTTTGGTTTAGTTTGTTTATTTTATGGCATATCAACCCTTTTCGGGTCATTTAATCAGGGCTTAACATTAACGCCGTCCCGGGGACGATAAAAATTATATCTGGGACGATCAATATGTCACTGCTTCAGCTTTTTTTAATGTTTTATTACATGTTATTATGCTACTGATGACTGACAAGTATAGATGATGCTAATGAATTAAACAAAAATATTTTGATTTCGGGACAGTCCAAACCCCATTTGGGAGAGTTGATAATTTTTGTTTGGGGCGGTCATGAAAAAAGTTAGTGTCGGGGCCTGCATTTAATGCTGAAAGGGCTGGTTTAGCTCAGTCAGTAGAGCATTCAACTAGGAACCACAAGGTTCTGGGTTTTTTATACCGGCCCTTGCCAACTCAGCGTATGAGTAGCACAGGGATCTGTGCGATAAAGTGAGGAGCTGATGATAAGTGTGGTGCTCCATTTCAGATGCAAAACAATCTCCTTGGTCTAGCGCTAGTAAAAAGGGGATAGACTCCCTCGCTATCTAGCTGATACCATCTTTAGGCCACCCCGACGACTTTACTTAATGCTGAAACAAGTTATTTGGATGAAAGTTTTTTTCAAGTTTTTAATGTCTTCAAATTGGTATAAATAATTTTCATTAACTTGGTTTGGTTTGGTTAGGTTTGGATTAGTTTGTTTAATGGTATAATAATCCTGTGGGTTATTTAATGCCAAAAACTGTCAGAGCATGAAACAAAAGTTGGCGCTCAAGCTCCCTTTACTTGTGTAATTTTTGTGGATGTATTTCATGGATGTATTTTATATCTGATTCACAATTTTCTACACCTTTCTATTTCTCCCAAGAAGGACAAAATGTCATCCATGTCAGGATTCTCAAACATTCTTATATTATTTGTATTGAAATATTTCTTTCTAATTGAAATGAAAACTCCTACACTTTCAAACATTTCCTCATGGAGTGTGGGAATTTTCGCTCCAATGAGAAAAATTTCTGATTTATGGATCAAATAGATTTATTTCAAAATGAAACGTATTGTATAGGAATATTTGATAATCAGACAACTGTGTGCAAAACCTTAAGAAACTATACAAAAAATATAAATGTACAATGTGCATGCCCTAAACTCTAAGCATAAAATAACCCTAGATGGGTTGATATGCCATTAAAATCAATCAACATTTAAAAAAAAAATATAAATGTACAATGTATGCCATTCCCTAAACTGTCGGCATAAAATAACCCTAGATAGGTTGACATGCCATTAAAATCAATCAGCATTTTAAAAAAATACTGTCAGGATTGAATTAAGTATTAATTCTTAGGTTGTCAGGGAATAAGGTTTTTATTCATATTGTGTGATAAATTTGATTTACCAAATTTTCAATCAATACATTTCAAATGGATGGCTAAAATTACCCAGTAGAATTTTTTATTTTTTTTTTTATTTAGAATTTAACATTGTTTAAACTATGTAAAAAAACAAAAAAAAAAACCTGAGGTGATCACTACTAGAATAGGCTCAGTCTTAATTAGTGATCATCCTCCACACATTACTACAAGTTACATTACGTTTTTTTGATTTTTGTTTTATGTGACATTGTTTATATTGTATAATGTGTGAAAATAAACCATTGTCTTGTTTAATAACATTCTCTTTGAATGCAATATGAGTTAAGGTGAACTCTTCAAACCATTTTCCAACACTAAAATCTATGGCCTTAAATATATCACAGGATCCTGCATCAACGATTGGAATACACTAAAAAAAATATTTCCACACATTGATTTCACCAAAATGTTTGCTCACCAACTCAAATTATTTATCAAAATAGAAATTTTTAATATGTATAAGTTAACTTATCAACTTTCAAACTATGTAAAAATATCCCCCCCCCAAAAAAAAAAACAAAACACGATTGAGGTGGTCACTACTAGAATAGGCTCAGTCTTAATTAATGATCATCTTCCACACATTACTACAACAACCAACATTATGTTTTTTTTTGTTTTTTTTATGTGACATTGTTAATATTGTGTGATGTATGAAAATAAACCATTGACTTGTCTTGTCTATAATGAAATAAGCAAGTAATTAAAACATCTTGTGAGAACCTGGATTTGGATGTTGGTCTATGAAAGTTGGAAGGAAAACTATCAGTTGCCCATGCTGCAAGTTTCTCTTCTTCTCTGTGCCACTGTCCAGCCTGTCAGCTGGGGCTTTAGAATATGCCAAATGCACCTCTGCAGAGGAGTAACCGCCCCCCCCACCTCAATGGTGCCACCTGTTGGCTGTGGGTGGCGACCCGTGATGCTTAAGGATGATGGCTGAGCAGTCCATGACATGTAACACTCACTTTGGGCCTTACTTAGGCTAGACTGGCAGTCTGAGAAGCCCCCTCTGATCAATCGACTGGTCACGTCAAGCCCTAGCACCTATATGATTGTCCCAACCCTATTGCCTTTATGGCAACCCCCAACCATTTTTATTATATGGGTGCTAAAAGGTGGTGGCCGAGGGTCTTATTTTCCTGGGTATGATGTTAAACTGATGGTGAAGTTCCAGTTTTGGAGGTCTGGGGAATGTGGAGCGCCCCTTTATCACCATAGCTCGCTGGTCCACTCTGACACGGTAGTACCTGTTAAGGTCCCATCTATGGGTTAAATAGAAAAATGTGTTTAAAAAAAAAAGAAGAGTATCCATTAAGAATGAATTTACTTCAAAACTTTGTCGGCATTAAATGACCCACTGAGGTTGATATGCTTCTACTGGTTCTAACTCGTCGGCCACTTTCTCTGGACTAACTTCTCTTCACTGCTTCTGCTGGGGGTTGATCTTCTTTGTTCTATTGATTTCTTCGGGCTGTCATCTCTTGTTTTTAAATATTCAATTAACAAACAAGACTTGGTTGTTTTCTTGATAAAGTTTTATTTCCAGAACCCAGCCCATGATTCTGCCGCGGGGGAGATACTGACTCAGAGCGGTGACAATAGCATCCATACTCCTTGAAAATCGGGTCATATCTGAACTAAACTAAACTAAAACTTATTCTCAGGCCTGTACTGGAAGGTCAGTTTGGATCATCGTCATATCAATCATAACCCCAATGGGTATGGAAAATCCCCCACCTGATTTTAAAAATCTAATAAATTTTATTTGAATTATTCTAACTACAGTTATGCACATAATTTATAAGCTGCTCATAAATTATGTAACATTTGAATCTCCCATAGATCTTGTAAATACTGGTTTTAATGTTTTAGTCAATATTAAAATATCTTACACAACTTAAATAACCCGTTGGTGGGGTTAGAATATGCTGATTGTATCCCCCTGCAAAGGGGTAATACCCTCTTCTTTAAAAAAAAAAAAAAAAAAGGGAATGTCCTGGGTATGACCCTAAACTGCTGGTGAGGCTCCAGTTCTGGATCTCTAGGGAGTTTGGAGTACTACATTGCCATTACTCTGATCCATAGTGATAGTTCTGGTTAGGGTCCCATCTATGGATCAAATATATCTGTTGGAAAATTATTTGAGAATAAAGCAATTTTTAATCTGATTTTCCATTGTAATAATAGTTCGGGGGAGTTGCCATGGCGTAGTGGTTTATATGTTAGACAGCAACATCGTATTTTTTTAATTTTTTTTTTTTAATTTTTTAGAGTAAAATAGATCACTAATTAAGACTGAATCTATTCTAGTAGTGACCACCCCAAGCAGATTTAACAGGTTTAAATTCAGAATTTTCTTTCTAGACTGGTTGCCTAACCAAGGTTTTTGTGTTTTTCTGTCTGTAACCAAAATTATGTTACTACTCAAGTCACAATTCCCTTAGTTATTTACATCACATTGTCCATGATTTTATTTTTATTTAAACCTCAATTATTGATAAAATTGTTTGACATTATTGACCATATATATATACTAATAACATGCAAATATGTATTTATATATACAACAAAATAGCGGTTTACAGTGTGAACGGGAAGGCTAATTTGCATATTGATATTGATAATTTGATTTTAATAAATATGTGCTTAGTATTATTGATTTCTAATTGTTTGTTTTATCTTAATGAATATGAGCAAAAATCTCTTCAATAAATCTTAAAAGAATTCCGTTAACAAGAACAAATAATTGATTTTATTCTTTACTTCCTATTTTAACAAAATAGTTAAATTAGGAAAATTTAGCAATGAAAGACGGGAGTGATGGAGGAGTAAGTTTCAGTTGTTCTATTTTCCGATTATACCCTTGTCTGTTTCAAATCTTTTTATTTTCATTTCTATATAGTTTCATTAGCTTTTCTAATTTAATATGATATTTTATTACATTAAAACTTAAATACTTGTACCCGGAGTGTGCATATATTTGCTAGTAATAATAATGGATGCTGAAAACTGGCATTTAAGTGAGTGGATTTCTATTAATAATTTTTATTCTGGATTTATATCTCAAGTATCAATTATAACAATATGAGAATCTATTTTTGAAAACTATTATCAAAATGATAATTATGTGTTGTCACTTATTTTAATTCTGTTGTTGGATGTTTTAATTTTATCAGGATTTTTAGGTGACCACAAATGTATAATCTCTAATAATAAATGCATGTGTCAGTGTGTCACATTATTTCAACTTTACTCCCAGTGGCTGTAGCCCAACATATTATACCATTTTAAAATCAGGCTGACTCTGTGAGCAAATCCAAACCATTTGGGGCCGTAACCGGATATTTTTTATTTCCTAACGACTGAGCTAAACCGTTTAGCTCAGCCAGTAGAGTGTCCGACTAGGAACCACATGGTTTCAGGTTCGATACCGGCCCTCGCCAACTTGGTGTATGAGTAGCACAGGGATCTATGCAGTAAAGTAAGGACCTGATGGAAGGTGTGGTGCTCCACATCAGACGCTAAAATAATCTCCTTAGTCTAGTCCTAGTGAAAAGGGGATAGACTCTCTTGCTGTATGACTCATACCGACATAAGGCTGCCACAACAACAACAACAACAAAAATAAATGCAGTGTGTCACATTATTTCAAATTTGCTCCCAGAGGCTGTAGCCCAACATATCGTACCATTTTGGAATTGGGCTGATTCTGTGAGCAAATCCAAACCATTCTGGGCCAAATCTGGATATTTTTGATTTCCTAGTTTTAATTACCGCGATTGTTTTCAGGAGGTTTAGCTCAGTCGGTAGAGCGTCCGAATAGGAACTACATGGTTCCAGGTTTAATACTGTCCCTCACCAACTCAGTGTATGAGTAGCACAGGGATCTGTGCAGTAAAGTAAGGAGCTGATGGTAGGCGTGGCGCTCCACCTAAGACGCCAAAACAATCTCCTTGGTCTAGCGATAGTGAAAAGGGGATAGACTCCCTTGCTGTTTGGCTGATACCAACTTTAGGCCACTCCGATGACTCTGCTTACTACTATTTTTCTTTTAACATGATTATTTGTGAAAAATCTTTTTGTACAGTAACAAATTTTATAGATTTGTTTAGCTCAGTCGCTAGAGCGTCGGACTAGGAACCACAAGGTTCTGGTTTCGATACCGACCCTTGCCAAATCAGCGTATGAGTAGCACAGGGATCTGTGTGATAAAGTGAGGAACTGATGGTAGGCGTGGCACTCCGTCTCAGACACCAAAACAATCTCCTTGGTCTAGCACTAGTGAAAAAGGGATAGACTCCTTTGCTGTTTGGCTGATATCAACTTCAGGCCACCCTGACGACTCTCTCTTTTCTTTTTTTTTTAAATTTTTTAGAGCGGCTTTTAAGTTAGTTTAAAAATATATTTCAAGAAAGTAATTTTTGAACTATGGTTCTATAAGTATTGAGCGCAAGGTTCTTAGTTTGATACCGGCCCTCGCCAACTCAGTGTATGAGTAGCACAGGTATCTGTGCGGTAAAGTAAGGAGCTAATGGTAGGTGTGGTGCTCCACCTCAGATGCAAAAACAATCTCCTTGGTCTAGCGCTAGTGAAAAGGCGATAAACACCCTCGCTGATTGGCTGGTACCAACATTAGACCACCCCGACGACTGACGATGTTAAAAAACTTGAAAATGCAACAATACCATCGCCGACTGTAATGAGTCTGTTCAGTCTAGCAGTACTGCAAATATTTTAAATTTGTGGGTTAGAAAAGAAGAAAGAAAAAAAAAATTGTTTCTGCCATTTATCCATGAGTAGTGTTTGAGGTGTCTAAGCTATTAATGCCAGACACAATGAATGAGCGTATATTTTAAAAGTCTACTAGTACAAAAATCATGTGCGTTATTATGTTGCCTGAATTTTACTGATTTAGGTCAGTCTGGTTGGCTGATTCAAATCAAATAGAAAATGACTGAGTTTGGGAAAATATGTAAAAGGGATTTGAGTGCTTCTTTTAATACTCACTCTGTTGGCAAAAGCTTAGACTATGCCAGTTCCATCACTTTCAGAGGTGTAACCCCACCCCCATGCCTCCCCCCAAAAAAAGAGTGTCTTAGATATGGCAATAAAACTGCATCTGGTGGTGAGGCTCCAGTTCTGAAATTTTAGAGAGTGTGGATTGTCATTACTCTTAGGTTTACTCTGACTCTGAGTGGTAGTGTTGTGGGGGTAGCAAGGGGTTTAATGTTTTAGGGTGAAAGGTAGCTGGTTATTCTTGGTGTGTGTTCGTAGGGTTTGCTTTTAATCCCATCTTATTTGGTTGTCGTGCTGAAAAGGAAGGAATTCAAGGAGCAAAAAGAAAGAGACGAAGACGAAAAGTAATTTTATGATTTAGGCTTTATTCACGAGTAATAGCCACCATGTGGCAAGGAAATTTCTCCCTGGCAAGTAGTAGTGTCTTGTCCCATTAAGGCCTAAATTCGAATGGCCGAGAGATTCTCGGGGGGGGGCGGAAGTGGGTCCTTTTTCCTACACATGCTCAGAGAGTTCTTCTGGTGAAGGCTCATAGGAGTTTGATATTTTTTTTTTATTTTAATCCCCACAGTGTTTGACTGTATCCCCTACAGAGGGGTGACCTCCATTAAAAAAGGTGTCCTGGGTAGGAATTTTCACAATTATATGGTTTGTATTCTTCTCTAATAGTAAGCTCAGTCGGTAGAGCGTTCGGCTAGGAATCATAAGGTTCCTAGTTCAATACCGGTCCTCACCAACTCAGCATATGAGTAGCACAGGGATCTGTGTGGTAAAGTAAAGAGCTGATGGTAGGTGTAGTGCTCCACCTTAGATGCCAAAACAATCTCCTTGGTCTAGCACTATTGAAAAGGGGATAGACTCCCTCGCTGACTGGCTGATACCGACTTTAGGCCGCCCGACGACTTTACTTATAAGGTCTGAACTAACCATAATCTATTAATAATCATTTGTATATTTATACACAGTTATATAGTTTTAAGTATTCCTATCTATTCTAACCCCAGTAATTTGCAAGCAATTATAAGGTTTCAAGTAACTAATTGAATTAATCCTTAGTAAAAAAAATTGTAGCTTCAAGTTACTATATGTAATAAACAAACGATAACACCGATAGACCTTGGATAGCTTTATTCTACTTAGAATAATTGGTACATTTATTAAGAGTTTATATAGTCTTGTATTCCCTAGAGTTTTCCAAAGGGTAGGTAATCATAAAGTAGGGGAGGTAACTCTTAATTACTTATTACACTATACTTAATACAAATAATTTGCACATGTATGGTATTAAGTATTCTAATACTAATCATTTTCAAACAGATCTATTTGACCCATAGATGGGAACCTAATAGGTATTACTATTCAAGTCAACCTGGCGCCTCCTCGTCAGGCAGGGAACAAAAAGAAGTGAAGTAGAGTGGAAGAAAGCTGCCACATAAAAAAGAGCTAAAATAAAGGAGAAACAGCAGCACCCCCAACACCTATAGAAAGCATCACCTTTTGTTTGCACCCATTGCACCAGAGACTGACATTTGAGGATCGGTCTGTTCAGCCACTCACATGGCTGTAAGTGAGTGAAAAAACAAAACAAAAAAACAACAACAAAACAGAAAAAAAAACAAAAAAAACAAAACAAAAAAAAAAAAAACAAAAAACAAAAAACAATAAACAATAAACTACGCCATCATCTAAAATAGACGGAAGGTTGCCAACATTCAAGCCAGAATGGACCTGGAAGTAATGGCAATAAAATGATACTCCACCCTCTCCAGAATTCCAGAACTGGGGACCCACCACCAGATGCAGTTTAGTGTCATACTCCTGGGACCCCCTTTTTTGGGGAGGGGTCTTACTACTCTGCAGGTGATATAGTCAGTATATTCTAAGTTTCACATGTTTTTTTTAGTAGAAGTTCTGAACTTTTTAATTTACCCCTGGTTCATGGCACCAGAAAGCTTTTTAATTTAGTGTGTCCTGGGATGCATGTATTTGATTTTAATAAGTTCCTGGAAAATTTGATGGGTCCCAACTAAAGTTTCTTAATAAATTGTAGAGTTTTTATCTATGAACAACTAAAGCCATCTAACCCTTATCTTGTACCCCATAGTGTGTAGTTCATTTCCAAGAAAATATTGAAATGTATTTACAGTTAGCTTGAAATGGTGGGGGAAGAAAGTAAAACACTGGGACGCATAGATATGATTTTACTGCGTCCTTTTAGACTTTTGTGCGCCAGAGACACAGTACGCGTACCTATCAGCATCTCTGTGGTACAGTGGAACCTCAATTTTCGAATGACTCTGAAGTCGAACAATTCAGAGTTCATACAAAAAATTTGAGTAAAAAAAGGCCTCAGGTGTTGAACAAATTTTTTGACTTGAACACATGAGTTGAGCCGATGAAAACGGAAGTCACGTGAGTGACTGGCGATGCAAACTAAATGATAAAGATTTAGGATAAATATTACTTTTATTACCCTTTTCTTTTTTGTATTTACATTTTTATGTGTAATATGTTGTTTAAACACACTTCTTTCCATATTATATATAACTGTAGGCACATAAATAGGCAATCATCTTAGTGATGCTGATAGCTTTTTAATTTAGTATCTAGGACGGATGCATATATTTGTTTTGAATGAGTCCCCGGGAAAATTTATGGGTCCCAACTAAAGTTTTTTAATAGATTGTAGGGTTTTTATTTATGATCTGGGGAAACAACTAAAGCCGTCTAACTCCTACCTTGAAACCTATCCTGTGTAATTCATTTCTAAAGAACTAATGAAATGTATTTACAGTTAGCTTGAAATAGGGAAGAAAAAAGAAAACACTGGAACACTTGGATATGATTTTACTGCGTCCTTTTAGATTTTTGTGCATCAGGGATGCTGATAGGTACGCGTTCTGCATCCCTGACGCACAAAAATCTATATCCATGCATTCCAGTGTTTTTTTTTCTTCCCTCACCATTTCAAGCTAACTGTAGATATATTTCAATAATTCCTTAGAAATGAAGGGATGCAGAATGTGTACCTAATATTATGAACTATTATCTAAATAAAAACTACAGTTTTATCTATAAAACACTGGAACGCATGGATATGATTTTACTGCATCCTTTTAGATTTTTGTGCATCAGGGATGCTGATAGGTACGCATTCTGCATCCCTGATGCACAAAAATCTAAAAGGACGCAGTAAAATCATATCCATGCGTTCCAGTGTTTTATAGATAAAACTATATATATATTTCAATAGTTCCTTAGAAATTAAGGGATCCTGAACGCGTACCTAATAGCATCACTGCATCTGATGGCCAAGAACGAATAGTCTACTTTACACTATATCTTATAGGAAATATTATTTCAGTTTTCAAACAAACCTATTCTTAAACATAATTTTGGAATGAATAGTTCGAGAACCGAGGTTCCACTGTGGGTTTTTTTTCAATCTTTTTTTTAATTTCTTTTTTTTTTAATTTTTTATTTTTAAATCTTTTTTTTTTTAAATTTAAAAAAAAAAATCTTTTTTTTAATCTTTTTTTTTTTTTTTTAAATCTCTTTTTAATAAGCCTGTCTGTCAAATGTGGAATTTCAGCCAGAGATTCTTTTAGATATGAAAGACATAATGAAAACTTTGCAATTACATTTTCTTGAATTGTATGTTTTGGCAACTTGACAATTTCTCATAGCTCTCTCCTTTTTATTTATTTATTTTCAAAAAAAATTAAACAAAAATGCCAGGTTCATTAGCTTGATGATTTGCCAGACTTTTAGTCTGATTATGTCTTAGGTATGAAAAAAGCCAATTCTCTCTCACAAAACAGACAGTTATTCCTAAAGAGTTCGCTGTTAGGTGCCTCCTTCTCCTCTTCACTCTGCAAGGGAGAATGTAGAGATGATATATCAAAGGGTGTGTTTAATCTGTAGCTGATGCAGTCATAAGGGATGGAAAAGATTTTATTTATTTATTCTTATTTTTTCCCTACAAAACTTTGTAATTTCTCTTTACTTCTCCATATATATATATATGTGTGTGTGTATATATATATATGTGCACACACACATATATATATATATATACACACAGACATATATATAGACACACACACACACACACACACACACACACACAGACATGTATATATAGACACACACACACACACACACACACACAGACATGTATATATAGACACACACACACACACAGACATGTATATATAGACACACATATATAGATACACACACACACATATATAGATACAGATACACACACGCACATATATATATATAGATAGATAGATACACATACACACACACACACATATGCATACATATAAAAAGACACCTATTCTATTTAAATAGTTTTGGTTGACTACTACAGAATACTTATTCTTGATGGTTTTCATTTGCCCTCCTGTCATTTTTCATATATCAGGGTACAAATGTTAGAGAAGGTGCCTCATATTTTTCCTAAGCACCTTCGACCACATCCATGATCATCTTCAGGGTAATTATTTTATTTTAGACGTTGTTTGTTTTTTTTTGTTTTCAAATGTGAGTTGTTTTTTCCCTAGAAGCATTTTGCAAAAAAGATAAAAAAACCTAATATAAATAAAATAGCATTTAACACGGGCACCACTATATCAAACATGTTTAATATCTAACACACTAACCATAGCACCCCACATAAACCCACAATCACACACACAAAAAAATAATGAAACGCAGAAAGAAACATTCAGTGATATTCAACCAAACCTGTTTAAATAATAATTTGCTGTTGAAATATATATATATATATGAGGTGTGTCAAAAAATTATTGAGATTTTTTGTACTTTTTGACACACTTTGTATTCTGAAAAAAATATAACGTTTCATTCATTAATTTTTTTTTTTTCAGAATACAAGGTGTGTAAAAAAAGTACCAAGTTTAAAGCTGTATTTACTAAGAATTAATGGAACGATTTTTTTTTTTTTTTTTTTTTTTTTTCAGAATGCAAGGTGTGTCAAAAAGTACAAAAAATCTTGATACTTTTTTGACACACCTTGTATGTATGTATGTATGTATGTATATATATATATATATATATATATATATATATATATAGGTCAGTTTCTTAAGTGGCTTGAATTCAGTTTTTCTTCTAGACTGGTTGTCTCACCAAGGTTAAAGAGTCCAGCTGCTCTACTATTTATCCATAGCTGGAGGGAAAAATAGTTGGATTCATACCTTTTCCATAGGGTTATGTGAAATACAAATAGCCAGGATTTGAACTCTGATTACTGTGTCCATTTCCTATGATGATAACCATTACACAATGAGCACCTCCAGTATCTTTTACTTTGTTGTGTGTGTGTCTGTGTGTATTTTAAATACTGACTTAATTTACACTTGTGTAATTTATTATATGATGACTAGCAGGTCTTGTCTTTTTAAAAGAGCTGACTGAATCTTTTAAGGTTTTTGTTGAGTGACAACAGATAATCTTACACTCTTTTCAAATGTCCTTTTATTAGAAGATAATTATAGTGAGTTGGCTCCACTCATATCTTAACCTGAAGTTGAACAATGGAAAAAAAAAGAAAAAAAAGACCTTTCTCACCCCCCCCTTTTCTTTTTTGTATGTCAGGTGACTTGTTGCTGACAAATGATAATTCTCTCATTTTATTCAGCTTTTTTTCCCCCTATTTATTTTTTTTTTTTTTTTTTTTTTTCGTTAACTGGTAATCCTCCAGGCCATGTCAGAATTTAATCAAAAATATTAGCTGAATATTTGTGACGTGTATACTGCCACTCCAGCATTCTTTAGTATGTTCCATTAGGGGAATTCCATGTCAAATCATCAGGCCATGTCACTCATCCACTTTAATTTTTCTGAATTTTGTCCAAGTATGGATTATGATAAAGTTAGACAATCTCCAAAATTTGAGCTTCCAATTCCAAAAATTGGTGGAGTTATGTCGATTTTTAGCTCTCCAAATTTGAGGGGGTTCGTGAAAAATGGCCACTTTTTGTAACCTATTTTTGTCACTAAAATGAGTTCTAGAGCTTCCCTACTCCTAAAAAATTGCCTTTTTGCCCAATAAATCCAAAAATGCTATCAAAAAGTCTTAAACTCAACCAATTTTAAGTTATTGATGATTTCTGATTGGGGATTGTCTAATGTTAACATAGTCCACACCTGGAAAAAATTGAAGGGGGTGGGTGACAATTTTACTTTTTTCTGGATGATTTGACATGTAATTACCCAACTGTAAAAACTGAATATTTGGTCGGACCCACCATTTTAATTTGAATGTTTGTTTTTGTTTTACTAGAAATTTAATTTATATTACAACATGAATGGAAGCATGTGGTGTAATGGTTACAATTGTTTGGAAATGGATTTGTCAACCCGAGTTCAAATCCTCGATGAGGCTGTTTGCATTTCACATAGCACTAATACCCTTACGAAAGGTATAAATCCAACTACACTCCCTCCAGCTATGGGTAAATAGTAAGGCAAACTGGGCTCTTTATCCATGGCTAGGTAACCAGTCTAGGAGAAGGAAAACTCTGAATTCAAACCTGTTAAACTCCACTTAATAAACTGGCCTTGTGTCGCATCCTGCTCATGAAGAGGGGTTGGTAAATATATATATATATTACAATATTAGCGTATATTTTTAGTTTAGGGGTCAGTAAAATGAGTTGTAGCAATTGTCTGCCCCTGCTGAGATGGACTTGTGTCCAAAAGGGTTATCTTCCCTTACCGCGAGGGTTTTGCCAATAGGTGACACTACTAGCTGGGTAGTTAAACAGCAGTCCAAGAATTTCTCACTCTTTTTCTCTTGGTCTAGCATCCACAAAACATTGACTAGATGCCTGGTGTCTCTGTCTATTAAGTAGGGGGCTTTGCCCCCCCCCAACTATCAGTAAGTGTCTCTCATAGTCTTTATTAACTCCCAAAGGACCTTCATTCTATCTGTTTTGTATCTCATATTGTATTTTATGTATGTCATTCACCCTTATACTCAGACAATAAAGTCTGTATTGTTATGTTTTATTTCTTTGTTCGGATTTAATTCATATATATATATATATATATATATATATAAGATACATCTAATGAGTCAGACGAACCTACTAAAATGTTTCGCTTAATGCTCTTCAGGGCTAAGATTATTTGCTCTACTTAGGTATTGAGCACTTTTTACTTATTAGCTTTAGTCTCCTGGCGACTTTGTATGTATATATATATCTTATATATATATATATATATATATATGCATATAAATTGTTTTTTCTTTTGGCAAAGATATTGTGCTAATAGATTATTTTTTGTTGGTACGATTATCTTGGTCTTTTCTTTTTTACAAAAATGTTTTTCTTCCCGGTTGATGTTTGGTAGTATATTTTTACAATCAAACTATTTGCTGGGTTTTTTCTCACCGCGAGGATTTACCAACAAGTTTGGTATATATATATATATATATATATATATATATATATATATATATATATATATATATATATATAATTCACCTATGTTAGAAGTTTACTCTGAGCCTTCTAACATATTATAAGAATCAACCCCCATTTCAATTCTTATAGAGTGTTAGGATCTTCATCTGCAATCCCAGTTTAGTAAAATTTGTTTGGAGTGGCAAAACTATAAGTAGTCAGGAATTCTGTACAACCTCATCTTGACAACTCCTGACATGACACTAATTGTAATTTGCCCTTCTCTTGTTATAAAGAGGGGAGACCTCCAGCATGGGCAACTGCCATTGTTATCATTGGACCATAGCCAGACTTATGCTAGGATCTGAGTATAAATCCACAATTTTATTGTTACATATATTTAATCATTAGCGGGACCTGTGGATATACTACTGTATGATAATTTAATTATTACAACATTTTGATATGTTTACTTAAGAGCTATTGCGAAATAGTTCAATATGTAAAAAGTATAATAATCTTGATTTAACTCTTTCTCATTCTTTTTTTTTTTTTTTTCATTATTTCCTTTTCATTATGTTCAATTGAACCAGATTAGCATTATTGCTTCCACACACTCATCCCTCTCTCTATCTTTTTCCTACTCTTTTTTTTTTCTTTCTTGATATACTTTTTTTTATGTAACATGTCCTTTCTTTCCCTTTCTTTATAATAATAATGAAATGGTTTATTATTAAGCTGTGGTGATGACACTCATAAGAAATAAGAATTTGGTGGATAAGCAACACTAGATAATCAAGATTTCCATTTTTGCATTTCATTTTGGATGATTTGAACAGTCTCATTTTTAACCAGAGGGTATTATAGAATCAACATCATGCTCACCTGCACAGGAAGGCTAATACAAGCGTCCAGTCACCAGACAAAAAAAAAAAAGACAGTGTAACCAAATACACTCTGTACAAACTGCCAGAACACAGTCAAGTATTTGGCAGATATGGATACAAAATATCCACACTAAAACCAGCAGCCAATGAGAATCCTGGGAATGGACTTGGTCCAGATACATAAGTGTAATATCTCAACCTGCTATTGAAATCACCTACCAAGTTAGGATTCTCAGAAGAGACTCAGCTTGCAACAGAGTTGAGTACAGGTCACTCAACATGAATCTCTACAGGTGTTGCAAGATGATAACGGTTGTACTTTTAAGGAACATGAGTATTATTAATTAAAATATAGATAGATGGTGACTCAAGATCAAGGTTAATGGTAACCCGAGCAAATTTTAAGTGAGTTTCTCTGAGATTTTAATCTGTTTATAATCTTATCAAACCTGAACTTTATTCTGCATAAAATAAAACATTCTCTCCTTATTCATTGTTATTTATGAAAGTGACTGGTAGTCACTGCTCGAGATTAACAGTGTCCTGTTGTTCCTAGAATATTGTTTGTTTTGTTTTACGGCATATCAACCTCAGTGGGTCATTTAATGCCAATAAAGTTTTGAAATAAATTCATTCTTAATGGATACTCAATTTTTTTATTTTATAAACACATTTTTCTATTTAACCCATAGATGGGACTCTAACAGGTACTACCACTCAGAGTCAGAGTGGACCAGGGAGCAATGGTGATGAAAATGCGCTTTACATTCCCTAAACCTCCAGAACTGGAACCTCACCATCAGATAGTTTAACGTCATTCCCAGGACATATAGACCCACAGCCACCGCCTTCTAGTACCCATATGATAAAAAGGGTTGGGGTTTGCCCCAAGGGCAATAATAGGGTTAGGGCAATCATATAGGTGCTAGGGATTGACGTGACCAGCTGATTGATCGGAGGGGGCCTCTCCGATTGCTCTTTTCAGAGTGACTGGATCAACGCAAGGTCTTTTTTACGTAGAGATTTTAATGGGGCATCCAACTCACAATTCAGTAATAATGGATCTGCGGGTAGCCACTTCTAGTTATTTATAGAAAAAATAGATGATTTCATTTTCATCATTTTCATACTCTATATGATAGAGAGACAATATGCTGAATATTTAAAACTGAATCCTGTTTAATCTTCCTGTTTTAAAAGTCAAGCATAATAAAGTCATCATATACTGAGGCAAATGTATTGAGAAGTGATATTTATGAACTGGCATGACTCCAAGTAGAGCAATAGTTGGCATTAACCAAATAAAAACGGGTAAACTTGCAAATCGTTGTCAAAATTAAAATAGAAAATTTATGCCCCTGAATTCACAGTCTACCTCATTTATTTTAATATTTACTAACTAGCAAAGAGATATCTGTTCGAAAAATTTGGTAAACATTAAACAAGAAAAACGAAAGGAATAACTATCTCTAAATCATGGATTTAAATTTTAAATAAGAAACAAAATGAAAGAAAATATATAGCTTTCCAAAATAAACAAAAAGAAATAAAACTGGTACATTTTTACAACAATATTGAACTTGAAAAATAAGCATTTTATTTATTAATTAAATAATAAATAGCAAATATATAAGCATTTTTTTACAAGTAAAAATGTATTAAAAGTAAAAACCTGCAGACTAAAAACAAAGGTTAAACTTGCAAATCGTCGTTTCTTTCATTTTCAGGGGCGTAAATTTTCTGTTTTAATTTTGACAACGATTTGTAAGTTTAACCATAAAAACTTGCAAAAAAGAGAAAAATTCCTGTGATGAAGGTGATGATTATCTAAAAGCTGAATCTGTGGTTGTTTTCAAAGGAGGAGACAGCATGCTTAGTAGTAAGATGCCACGCATTACGGTTCTCAGCTAGGTTGGACCATGGAAATAGTTGATGTGACAGGCACCAAGGGTTTTTTTTTTTTTTCAAGCAGTCCTCTTTTAGATAACCTAATGCATTATAATTAACTCTTAACGTCCTATACCACCTCATTCCACCCGGCTGGAAGTCATATTCATTTTCCTAATCTACCCCAAATGATAGCCTTTATTTAAATGTAATATTAAACATATTTAGAAGTCTTTGATTTAAGGGAAATAACAGGTAATTTTAAATGAAAAGGCTATTTTTAGCCATCTTTTGATAAATCCTTATAATGGGGCTCTGGACTTTGTTTAAATGTAATATTAAACATATTAGAAGTCTTTGATTTAAGGGAAATAACAGGTAACTTTAAATGAAAAGGCCATTTTTAGCCATTTTTTGATAAATCCTTATAGGAATGGGGATATGGACTTTGTTTAAATGTAATATTAAACATATTTAGAAGTCTTTGATTTAAGGGAAATAACAGGTAACTTTAAATGAAAAGGGCATTTTTTGATAAATGGTTATAGGAATTGGGCTGTGGACTTAGAAAATTCTCAACAGGATGTTAAGAGTTAACGAGTGTTAGCTACTGAGTTAACACCTTGCTAATTCTTATATAAGCAAATTCCTGGCCCTGGTAATAACAACAATTATACTAAACGCATCTTTAATATGTAGAATTAAAATACAAAATAAGATTTTTATAAAATGAGAAGAATTATTCCGTTGAAATATTTCTCTCTTTCTCCAGACTTTTTTTTTTAGTTTTGGTTTGGATTAATCTAAACCCATAGAAAAAGTCTAAAAGAAAAAAATATTTTGTAGGTCATTAATGACTACTAAAACTGTGCAATATAACAGTGCTTTTTTTTTCTCTTTTTATAGAAACAAAAGAGATTGTTCATGTTCAAAATTTGATTGTATTGTATTAGAATAATTTTGTCCAAAACGAATTTGCTTTTCTATTTGCCAACACATGACTCATAGAAGTCTATACAGTTCTTTTTTTATTTTTGTTTAAAACATCCTATACCGCCCCATTCCGCCCAACCAGAAGTCACATTCATTTTCCTAATCTACCCCAAACGATAGCCTTTGTTTAAATGTAATATTAAACATATTTAGAAGTCTTTGATTTAAGGGAAATAACAGGTAACTTTAAATGAAAAGGCCATTTTAAACCATTTTTGATAAATCCTTATAGGAATTGGGCTCTGGACTTAGAAAATTCTCAACAGGATGTTAAGAGTTAATCAAACTAAAACTGCAGCATTATTTCTAAATTCTGTGTTTCTTATAATTTTGTTATGTTTTTACATCTTATTATAATGGAGATTGTGCCTTTTTCTGTCTGTAACCGAAACTATTTCACTACTCAAGTCACAATTCCCTTAAGTTATTGACATCACATTTTCCATGATTTTATTTTTATTTTAACCTCAATTATTAATAAAATTGTTTTACATTATCAATACTGTTAACCATATTTACATACTAACAACATGCAATTGTATTTATATATACAACAAAATAGCGGTTCACAGTGTGAACGGGAAGGCTAATTTGCATATTAATATTAAAAAATCGAATTTAATAAATATGTGCTTAGTATTATTGATTTCTAACTGTTTGGTTTTATTTTAATGAATATAAGCAAAAATCTCTTCAATGAATCTTAAATGAAATCCATTAACAAGATAAAATAACTCATTTTATTCTTTACTTCCTCTTTTAACTAAATACTTAAATTAGAAAAAATAACAATGAAAGACGAGAGTGATGGAAGAGTAAGTTTCAGTTGTTCCATTTTTTATTATACTCCCTCTGTTTCAAATCTTTTATTATACTCCCTCTGTTTCAAATCTTTTATTATACTCCCTCTGTTTCAAATCTTTTATTATACTCCCTCTGTTTCAAATCTTTTTATCTGTATTCTTATTTAGTTTCATTAGCCTTTCTAATTTAATACAATATTTTATTACATTAAAACTTAAATACTTGCACCCGGAGGGTGCAATATTTGCTAGTACAGATAAAAAACGGAACACTGAATGAAAATGCAAGACCAGGTTGTTGGAAATTAACAAGGTTTTATTTAACACAGGGTAGCGAATACTTCTACCCTAAAAGTGACTTATCTAACTGAACTGTGCTGTGCATGTGTGTCCACTCGGTATAAATCCCTAACGCACGAAAATCTAAATGGACACAGTAAAATCATACCCATGCATCCCACTGTTTTTCTTTTTTCTTCCCTCACCAGTTCAAGCTAACTGTAAATACGTTTCAATAGTTTCTTAGAAATGAATTACACAAGATATGTTACAAGGTAGGAGTTAGACGGCTTTAGTTGGGACCCTTATATTTTCTCGGGGACTCAAAGCAAATATATGCGTCTCAGGACACACTAAATCAAAAAGTTATCAGCATCACTGCTGGGGTAATTTTTTTTTTTTCAAATTCGTCCAAATCTGTGAAAAAGTTTTTCTATAATGGTTTAAGGAAATTTTTTTTGTATTTTTATTTTTATTTTTATTTTTATTTTTATTTTGGTTTGGACTGTTGTTAAGCTTTGATATGAACTAAAACCATAATAATCAGGTTTTATCTAATCTCTTATGCTCTGTACTTTTTGTATCATCAATTAAAAATATTGTTTTGGATTTTTTTCAATTGCTTAAAAATTTGCCATAATTTCACACAAGCTAAAAATTATCTTTATTTTTAACTCTTAACATCCTGTTGAGAATTTCCTAAAAATGGCCTTTTCATTTAAAATTACCTGTTATTTCCCATAAATCAAAAACTTCTAAATGTTTAATATTACATTTAAATAAAGTCCAGAGCCCTACTCCTATAACCATTTATCAAAAATGGGTAAAAATGGCCTTTTCATTAAAAGTTACCTGTTATTTCCCCTAAATCAAAGACTTCTAAATGTTTGATATTACATCTAAACAAGGGCTATTGTTTGGGGCAGATTAGGAAAATGTAGGTGACTTCCGGTCGGTGGAATGAGGTGGTATAGGATGTTAAGAGTTAAAATAAAAACCTTTCTTGTTTAATTAATGTTTCATTATTTCTTTAAAAAAGCCCAAAAAGCCCCAAAAGAAAAAAAACACTATTATTAATTTTTTTTTGTTTTGTTATTTTTGTTGGAGAAATGATAAAACTAATATGCTGGACTGCAACATTGTAGTAAGTAAATTCAAACTTCACACTTGTTATTATGTTCACCTTCAGCCTAATACCCTTGGTAAGGTATGAGACCCCCTCATCCCCTAGCTATGTGTTAAATTGTACCACTACTATTCATCTACAAGAATGGCTTTGGAATTTATTTAATGCTAAATACCTTTGGGAAAGGTATGAACCCCCTCATCTCCAAGCTATGGGTCAAGGTTTAGCTTGGTAGAACACCCACTGAAGAATAGCAAAGTTCCTGGTTTGATACTAGTCTCTGCCAACTCGGTGCATGAGTAGCACAGATTGAGTAATCTGATCTGTGTGGTAAAGTGGGAAGCTAACGGCAGGTGTGTGTGTGTTCTTGAGAGAGATTCTGACATTGTTCAAAACTGTACCATGCTATGTGAGCCTTACTTCTCTCTCATCACAGGAAAATAAGTTGAAGAAATTCAATTAAAAAATAAAACAAAGATAAATTAATTACATTTGTTTTTCTTTTTATGTTTGTTTTATAAACCGACTCTTTTTGTTTACTCATCTATTATACTAAATGGAAAATTTCTGTGGTTCATTTCTATTATCCACTGCTCATTAGACTAATTAGATAATTAATTGTGAAGAAAATAATTTAGTGGAGAAACAAATACATACAATCCACTTAATAAAAGCATTCTAATTTAAGAAATACGTCATGTAGAAAATAAAATTTAATTTTCTTTCTCTGAGGCTATCAGCTTTTTACTTGGAGCAATTGGCTGAGTAATTTTTTTGGTTTATTTGTTTAACAGCATATCAATTCCTTATAGGTTATTTAATACCGAAATTTGATTCTCTGTAAAGGTTAGATTGTAATAATTATATTTTCAATGTACCATTGTTTTTTTTGTTTTTAAATAGAACTTTTGTCGAAAATCATTTGTTGCATACATGGTTTCACATATTTCTATCTAATCTATCAATAATGGAGATTCACTTCTGGTTTTTGTCTGTAACAAAAATTATGTCACTGCTTACGTCACATTACCCAATATCGTCATAACATAGAATAAATACACTCAAAATTTGAACATGCAGCATTAGACAGTCCTCATTGTTTTTTTTTAAAACAAGTTTTAATAAATACATGACTGGTATTATATATCTATATATAGTTTGTTTTATTTTAATACATATTTAAAGTTTACATTTCAAATTGTTTTATTTTTTAATCCTTTAATGAATTTGATGATTTTACTTACTTAGGGTACAAACTCGCTGACATTGAATTTTTTACTCCCACCCCTCAGGCAATATGTTTCAAAAATCTATTTTTATATCGCCCGGAGGGTGTTTTTTTATTTTGTACTAGTATTAATAATTTATATACAATTATATGATTTAAAGTAACTATTCCTATTCAATGATATTTGTTTACACAGTTATATGGTTTCAAGTTTCCTATCTAATATTAATGATTACAGGGTGATTGTAAAGTATCTCCCTTTCCTATTTTAAATATCTTATATATTTCTGAATCATTATTTTTACAAAAAATGAATATGAGAAGAACACACATAACATGGAGTCTTATTCTAAATTCTGTATGGGTACCAGCATTCACCTCCAGCCTCTCAGGAATTAGAATTGAATCTAGACATCTTTATAGGGCTTTGAATTTTGAAACAAAATAATCAATCTGAAAAGAAAAATAACACAGATTTAATTGCTATATAGTAAGGAACATACATTAAAGATTTGAGAAAAATGTAACTGCATATAAAAAACATTATAGATAGTTTAAAATAGGGAGTTACTTTTCAATCTTTATACACAATTATATGGTTTCAAGTATTTCTTTCTAAGCTTATTAACTGAAACCAATAGAAATTCTATGATTCAATTAAAAACAATTGCCAATGACTACAGATCAATATGACATTTTTAACTTGTGCCACAAAACTCATTCATCAAACATTTATATTTTAGGTCCCACTAATGTCCCATAAAATCAGATGGGACTTTTATATATAATGAATATTCATGAAACATTTCTATCTATATAAATAAATGCGAATGTCAGTGTGTCACATTTTTTTCAACTTGGCTCCTAGAGGATGTAGCCCAACATATCATACCAATTTGGAATCAGGCCAACTCTGAACAAATTAAAAACATTATAGACTGAATCCAGACCTGCACTTTTGAATATCCAAGATTTATTTACTGTAATCGTTTTTTTTAATGTGATTTTTTTGTGCCAAATGTTTTTTGTAAATAATAATAAAGAATAAAAGATAATGAATAAACTTATAGAAAAAGAATGTTTATATATATACTATCCTAGCTTATATCAATTGATCTATATCTATCTATCTATCTATCTATCTATCTATATATATATAATATATATATATATATATAGTATAGTGAGAAATTTGAAAAAAAACACAGGTTTAAATAAAATGAGTGGTAAGTTTATTCAGCCAACTCTGCAGTGTTTCAATCTGTTTTGTAGATCTTCTTCAGGGCTTTTGTCTTAAGGAAAATAAATTTATCACAGACAATAAGGAGATTGTGAGTCTTTTGTTGATCAATCCACCTAAAAATACTGAGTGAAAAACTAGCGTTCATAGATTGTTTGAAATTATGAAACGCAGAGACAAACGGTTCTGAAGCTGACACAAAACATTCTCTTAAGTTGTGTGTGTGTGTGTGTGTTTTCAAATTTCTCACTATACTACATACCGTCGGATTCACTTCCATTTCTCTTCACACACACACACACACACACACACACACACACATATATTTGCTTTGAATGAGTCCCAGGGAAAATTTATAAGTCCCAACTAAAGCCATCTAACTCCTACCAGTTATCTATCCTGTGTAATTCATTTTTAAGAAACTATTAAAATGTATTTACAGTTAGCTTGAAATGTTGAACGAATAAAAAAAGAAACAAACAAAAAAAAACACTGGGATGCATGGATATGATTTTACTGTGTCCTTTTAGATTTTATGCATCAGGGACGCAGGATGCATACCTATCACCATCTCTGAAACTGACAGTCACCAAGTGCTGTTGATCCTATCTATGCTATCCTAGCTTATATATATATATATATTATCTATTATTATACTAAAGCTGAGTTAACTAATGATTGTTTGCTAAAGGCTTTTTTCCTATTTAGTTTAATGATACAAAATTCTTACTAAAATATTCCTTGGTTTTAGGATTAAGTTATGTTTGAAAAAAATTCCATTTTGATTGGTTTTAATTAGTTGTAATTTGCAATTAAGTCAAAAACTGACCTGTCTCTAACTCACATTCTGCCTGTCACCCCCCCCTTTATGTATATCTTGATTACCTCCTCGTTATATATATTAGTTTCTCAGTGAGTGTAAAGAGAGATTTGAGAGTATGAAACGTATTTGTATGTTAGGTTTCTTAAGCACCCAGCCCATAGCTTTTCAACATCTTTAAATTAGGTCAAACGTTTCCTTTCTTAGAAATCTTACAAAATGATTTTAATGTTTTTTTTTTTTTTTTAATTTATTTTTTAAAATTCTCCTGCCATATTTATTTATTTAAAAAAATTTAATTTGCTTAGCAAACTCATTTTTCCCTAGTCCCAGTTGTCTACACAGAGCTTAATGGGTGACCCAACATGTCACATTTTGGCTAGTGTATATATATATATATATATATATATATATATATATATATATATATATATATATATAAATGTAATGTAATTGTAATCAGCAAAATGGTATATCATGGTATTTACCTCGTACTCCATGTGTATGGGTTAGGCACAAGGCCCTATTAATGTGGGACCACCCACAAACCGAAGCTCATGAGTGGTGGGTGAAAAATTGTGTTGATCCCGTTGGCATTCCACCTCAAGGGGGGGGGGCGCCTCAGGCATTAGGCAATAAACCCAGCTCTGCCCCTTTAAATCTAGGGAGCAGGTGTTTGCCTGGGGGGATGGCCCTCTGGGATCAACGCTATTAACTTATAAAGATCCAGGGCTGAACCCACTGGATCCCCGGCGTTGGCTGGATCTACATACAACCATAGCAAAATGGTATATCATACCAAAATTTTTTTTGTTAAATTACTCTCTTTATCATATGGATGCTAGAAGGCGGTGACTGAGGGTCTACATGTCCTGGGAATGACGTTAAACTCTGTCTGATGGTGAGATTCCAGTTTTGGGGGTTTGGGGAATGTGGAGCACCCCTTCATCACCATTGCTCCCTGGTCCACTCTGACCCAGAGTGGTAGTACCTGTTAGGGTTCCATCTATGGGTTGAATAGAAAAACAGAGTTGATAAACAAAATTGTATTATCCATTAAGAATTGATTTATTTCAAAACTTTATTGGCATTAAATGACCCACTGAGGTTGATATGCCACAAAACGAAACAAACAATTATTAAATTACTAAATTAAAAAGAAGTATTAGTATCATCATGGACTGCTATGAGTTGTTTAGTATCAACTCATTTTTTTTTCTTTTGGCTTTTGATTATATATTCAGCAAGAACAGATGGTCTTTATCTGTCTTTTATGTATTCTATTTGAGATAGATGTTAGAAAACACGGTACCACTAAGTCTATAACATTGTTAGACTAAAGACAGAAAAATCGTTGTTTAAATACAATTCATAATTTACCTATATGATATTATTGATTATTTTTCCATATCGGTCAATGAGTATGCAGAAAATCATGATTTAATAATTCATAGAAATGGTTTGTTATTAACTCTACAAATTGTCTTGCGTTTTTTTTTAATATATAAAATAACTATAATAACTAACAAGAATATGCGCTCTCTGGGTGTAAGTATTTAAGTTTTAATGTAATTTATAAGTCCCTACCAAAGCCATCTAACTCCTACCAGTTATCTATCCTGTGTAATTCATTTTAAAGAAACTATTAAAATGTATTTACAGTTAGCTTGAAATGTTGAAGGAATAAAAAAAAAAAAAACACTGGGATGCATGGATATGATTTTACTGCGTCCTTTTAGATTTTATGCATCAGGGACGCAGGACTCATACCTATCAGCATCTCTGAAACTGCCAGTCACCAAGTGCTGTTGATCCTATCTATGCTATCCTATCTTATATATATATATATATGAAAGTAAGTTTTTGGTATGTACGTGTCGACATATGAGTTCAAAACGGGAGGTCACTCTGATTCGAAATCTTGCATACATATTAATATCCTTCTAACTAAGAAACACGCCAAATTTATTTATTGATTTTTACTGATTAGGGCCCCCCCAAACCTTAAGAAACACCTACGCAAAAAATGTCAGTATTAATGTACAATGAATGTGATTCCCTAACCTCTACATGAATTTCACTATTAACGACTTGTATGAGACTGTCATGTTATTACCACAAATTCTATTAGGGTAGTCACTCTATGGTTATTTATTCTTTATTCATACTGAGATGCTGATAGGTACACGTACTGACCTGCATCACTTCACTGATGCATAAAAATCTAAAAGATAACAGAAAAATTATATCCATACATCCCAGTGTTTTTTTGGTTATTTTCTAGTTGAGTAACATAAGTGACCCAGAAAAAAACAGAACCCAAATTATTTTTTTTATTTTCCCATTAAACCCTAACCCTAACCCTAACTCTTGTTGGACTTAACTTTAAAAAAAAAAAAAAATTAAAATTAACAGTTTTATTACAAAATTTGTGGGTTCTGTTTTTTCTGGGTCACCCTGTAATATTATGTTACTCAACTGGGGGGGGGTAGGTTTTGTGTTGGGGTTTAGGGTTAGTTTAATGAGAAAATAAATAATTTGGGTTCTGTTTTTTCTGGGTCACCCTGTTACTCAACTTGGAAATAACCGTTTTCTTTTCTTTCCCACCCAGCTTACTGTAAATACATTTCAATATTTTTTGGAAACGAATTACACTGTATTGGGTACAAGGTAGGGTTAGCCAGCTTTAGTTGTTCATAAATAAAAACTCTACTATTTATTAAGAAACTTTTGTTAGTCCCCATCAAATTTTCCGGGACTCGTTCAAATCAAAACCATGCGTCCCAAGACGCACTAAATTAAAAAGCTATCAGCATAACTGTTCATACTAAATTCTAATGGCTATAGACTGACACTGATTAATTAGTATAAAAAGCAACTAGAATTAAGAAATTAGTGGTAGTATATGTTAGGGTACCATGTATGGGTCAAATAGATCTGTTTGAAATTAATATTCGATAGGGCTGTTTTGTAGTAGTAGTAGTAGTCATAGTATCTTTATTAAGCGTCTTCTTGCAGTACTCCCTGGCCTCTAAAATGTTAGGTTATTAAATAGTCATTGAGTAGGTAAGTATAAAGGTGGGTACTCCCTGTAGACACCCACACTACTTACTGGAACAGTCCACTTCTACTCTACAGCTGTGTGAAAAAAAAAACCCATATACCTTAAGAAACACCTACACAAAAAATGTCAGTATGAACGTACAATGAATGCAATTATTGACATGCCGTAAAAATCAATCAATCAGTTTGTGTCTCTTCCATTTTTCTGCACCAATAACTGTTATCTAACTGCACATAAATATCCTAGAATAGCAAATTATTTGACACTACAAAATATACTGACTCGAAACCCAAAATTATTAGATTCCTTCATACAAAATGGCAACAATACTGGAATAACAACATCAACAATAAACTCTTCCTAATCAAACCCACTCTGGGAGACTGGAGACCAACTTAAGGAAGTCCAGAAAGGAACAAGTCATTGTGTCTGATTACGCATTGGTCACACAAGACTAACACAATCCTATATACTCAAACAAGAACAACAACCACAGTGGGAAACATGTCAAATACTTATAGAATGCAGGGTTTGGGTTCACATCAGAAACCATATTTTAATGCAAACAATATGAAAGATCTATTTGAAAAAGTCAACATAGAAGACATTCTGTCCTTTTTGAAGAAAATGAAATTATATCATAGAATATAGACATGAACCTAATCAATATCATACAACATGATCCCCAATGATGCTAACACATTGGTAAAACCAATTACTACAAAAGTGTAAATATATTACTTTCTAACCGCTAGACATGACATAAGCCCAGATGGGTTGATATGCCATTAAAATCAATCGACCAACCAACAAAAGTGTAAATAGATTACTTCCTAACCGCTAGGCATGACATAACCCCAGACGGGTTGATATGCCATTAAAATCAGTCGACCAACCAACAAAAGTGTAAATATATTACTTCCTAACGCTAAGCATGACATAACCCTGACGGGTTGATATGCCATTAAAATCAATTGCCCAACCAACAAAAGTGTAAATATATTACTTCCTGACTGCTAGGCATGACATAACCCCAGACGGGTTGATATGCCATTAAAATCAATCAACCAACAAAAGTGGATAAGTATTAGTAGGATGTGCATGGCTGCGATACAACACTTGATGAACTGCAAATGCAGTTGGCAAATAATTAAAGATGTCCTCACTTCTTAAAAAAAGAAAAAAAAAAAGGGTTGAGAGTTTGTTTCTAATTTTTGTTTCTCACATCTTATATTTCCTATTATCCTTTTAATATCTTATATGTATGTCAACACATCAAACACATTTCTTTTCTTGCTTATCTCTTTCTTTATTTAAAAAAAAAAGAAGAAAATCCTGTCCGATCAATCAGCTGCTATTGTTAAATCTATGATCTTATTCCTTTGACTAATCTGTGGATTATTTTATCAACCAGATTACTGAATGTCATTCTTTGGGGTTGACCCAGGATTTTCTTTTTACTGACATTTATTTAAAAAAAAATCAACTACTGAATTTTTTGATATTATGATTGATTGATATATATATATATATATATCAATATATATATATATATATATAGAAGGAGATTTTAGCTGTAAAATACATGTATATATATATATATATATGTTAAAGGCCGTCAGAGAGAGCTCTAGCTGTAATTGGAGAGCCTTGCATTATATTTGTTGGCATCCTTCTGTCCTTTGAAGACGATGGTGTAGTGATATTTTTTTTTAACTGCATCTGCACGAGTATATATATATATACTAGCAAAAGTACCCGGTCCATGACCAGGCTAAAAAAAATAATTTAACACCAGGTAGGGAGTGGTTAGAGAGATAAGAGGAAAATAATTTATAGAATTTAAAAAAAAAAATGTAATTCTTAACTTTTGAGTGTTTTGAAATATAATTCTATTTTTCAAAAACTAGAAAAAAAAGGAACTTAAATTCAGTTTCTAATTGCTTGTTGTATTAAAGTGATAAAAAATATTAATTTAAATTATTTTCTTTTTTACTCCTAAAACGTAACAATTAAAAGGAGCTAAGTATCAAACATGTGTCCTTATTTATTTAGCTGTATCGGCTGAGGCTGTACACTATGCCAACAGCATCTCTGTTGAGTAAAACCACTTTCCAATTGGGCCACCTATTGGCCGTAGATGATGACCCGTGGTGTTTGCTGAGCAGTCCATGGCATGCATCATTATTTGGACTAGACGAGCAGTCGGAGAGGTCCCTCCAATCAATCAGCTGGTCACGTCAAGCCCTAAGCACCTATATGATTGTCCCTACTGTATTGCTCTGATGGTAAAACTGAATCTAGGGGTGAGGTTCCAATTATGGAGCTCTGGGAAGTGTGGAGTACCACTTCATTGCCATTACGACTATAACAGAACCCATCTATTAGTCTAAATAGATAGAAAAGGAGTTTTAAAAAAATATGTTTAAAAAATGAATTAGAAATAATTTGAATACCCAGTAATAATGAATAAAA
>CM042157.1:76883809-76888809 GCA_023376005.1 Doryteuthis pealeii
TTCTATGATTGTGTGTTATTGGGCTAGTTGGATTCTTGTTGGGTGGCTTGTTGGTTTGTTTTATGGCATATCAACCTCAGTGGGTCATTTAATGCCGATAAAGTTTTGAAATAAATTCATTCTTAATGGATAATCAATTTTTTTTTTTATAAACACATTTTTCTATTTAACCCATAGATGGGACTCTAACAGGTACTACCACTCCGGGTCAGAGTGGACCAGGGAGCAATGGTGATGAAGTGATGCTCCACATTCCCCAAACCTCTAGAACTGGAACCTCACCATCAGATAGAGTTTGATGTCATTCCCAGGACATGAAGACTCTCAGCCACCGCTTTCTAGTACCCATATAATAAAAAGGGCTGGGGCTTGTCATAAAGGCAATAGGGTCGGGGGAATCATATAGGTGCTAGGGCTTGACGTGATCAGCCGATTGATCAGAGGGGGCCTCTCCAACTACCTGTCTAGCCCAACTAAGGGCCAAAGTGGAGTGTTGCATGTTATGGACTGCTTGTTGACCCGTGATTGAGGATTGTTGGGCGGCTTATTGTCCCGCGACCAAGGATTTGTTGGTCAGCGAGTTGTTCCATAACTAAGGGTATTTATTTTCCTGACCTTCCACCAGGCTGGAATAACAAAGTTTTTTTTTACATGGGGAGCCACACACAAACCAAAGCTCATGCAATGGCCAGTGCAAAAAATGCGTTGTCCCATTGGCATTTTCTTGAGAAGCGTCTTCGGGACTGGGCAATAAACCTGGTCCTTACAACTTTTAGGTGAAGGAGTAGGTGCTACTTGGTGTGACGGCCCCTTGGACTACACATTTTTTTTTTTTACCTCACCTGTCATGAATCCCATGTTGTTGAGGTGGTTGGCTTCATACTTGTTGGATCCTCTACTGATTGGAGGTTGTTGGAGTATCAACAAGGCTGTAAGGACCTGGACATTCTGTTCTTCTGTATTTCAGTGAGCAAAGTTCCCACCTCCTTTCTAAGCATCATTTGATAGGTAATATAACTGAGTTGCACAATACCAGGTAACAGGAAGAATCCCTGACCTGATTGAAAAATATGCAGGTAATTATATATATATATATATATATTTACGAACACCTCCGCACGAGCAGGATGTGACACAAGGTCAATTTCTTAAGCAGCGTTTAACAGGTTTGAATTCAGAATTTTTCTTCTCATAGAATGGTTACCTATCTAAGATTAAAGAGCCCAGTCTGCCCTACTATTTACTCATAGGTGGAGGGTGAATATATGGATCCATACCTTTACCAAGAGTATTAGCTTCATTTGAAATGCAAACAGTCATGTCCATGATTTGAACTCAGGTCAACGAGTCCATTTCCTCTGACTATAACCATTACACCATGCACCTCCATTTGCAGATAATTATAAGTGAGTGTATGTCTGCCTTTACTCGCTTGCCCTTTTCTTTGTAGAAAAAGTAGCATGACAGGAAATTTATTGTTTATTGACCAATAATACACAACACATTTCTAATTTTAACTCAAGTGATACATAAGAGTTCCAAGTTTCTGTTTCAAATGTCAACCATAACTTAATGAATTGAGGGACACATGAATTTAACTAACCAAAGGAAACACGTTTCAAATTGTCCATTTCTCTAGCAATTATCTATAACATAACATTTTGTTGTATAGCTGAAGAATAATCAAGCTAAGTTCCAATTACTGTCGAATTGATAAGACATGGCAACAAGCGGTTGTAACTTATTACAAACCCGTCTTGTTGCAATTCTACTGCAGAATGACAGGGTATTTATGAAACTCCACTTCATAGAAACCAAGCAGCCAATCAGAACTCAAGGAATGGAATCACCCAAATGCACGAATGGATCATTCTTGATTTCTATAAATACCAACTGTCTTGGACACTGCTTCATGCTTAGCTAGTTGCTCACTGACTGAACACTGACTGACTTAGTTCGTGCTTAGCCAGTTGCTGTTGTTCAAACCAACAGTAGACTGACTGGTTCAGTTGTGCTTAGCCTTGGCTGGTTCAGTGTGCTTAGCCAGTTGCTGTTGTTCAAACCAACAGTAGACTGACTGGTTCAGTTGTGCTTAGCCAGTTGCCTGACTGGTTCAGTTGTGCTTAGCCAGTTGCTGTTGTTCAAACCAACAGTAGACTGACTGGTTTTGCTTAGCCAGTTCTGTTGTTTATGAGCAGCCAAAATTATGAACGTACCTGTAGTAGAATTTTGAATTAGGGTCCATTGTATTTAGAATAACGGGGAAAGTTATTGACAGTTGTAACAGTTGATAACCTTTGAGCCCTTGAAAAGGCACACGATTGGACGCGTGGGAAAAGTTTTAGTTTAGTTAGTTAGATTCAACCCAGTTTGCAAGGAGCTTAGACATTGTTGTCAGCTTCTGGGGTCCATCTACCCCCGTGGTGGAATCAATTATTATTAAGAACACCAAGCCTTGTTGTGGTTATTTCCTATAACTCCAACATAAAAAAGGGCAACCACTTTGATTGACTGATAAATTATTTATTTATTTATTGATCTACTAGGAAAAAAGAAGACAGGGTTAGGTTTAGGGTTTAGGATTTAGGGTTAGTTTAATGGGAAAATAATGGGTAGATTAATTAACAGATAAAATTCATTCAGAGGTTCCCCTTTTTTAGGTTGGGGTTATAGGAAATAACCCCTGTTGTTAAGGGAATACTAAGAACAATGTCCAGCCCAGAATCAAAAGAGAAAACCAACCCAAAGAAGCCGACAGATCACCTGATGAGATGTAGAAGCATAGTGTAAAGTAAGAAAGACCACCTATCATCTATAATATATCTGTCACTTTCCTCTCTTGCCATTATATACCTGACATATGATGTGGTTTGGTTTGGTTTGGTTTGTTTTGTTTTACGGCATATCAACCTCAGTGGGTCATTTAATGCCGATAAAGTTTTGAAATAAATAAATTCTTAATGGATAATGTAATTTTTTTATAAATACATTTTTCTATTTAACCCATAGATGGGACCCTAACAGGTACTACCACACCGGGTCAGAGTGGACCAGGGAGCAATGGTAATGAAGGGGTGCTCCACATTCCCCAAACTTCCAAAACTGGAACCTCACCATCAGATAGAGTTTAACGTCATTCCCAGGACATGTAGACCCGCAACCACCGCCTTCTAGCACCCATATGATAAAAAGGGGTTGGGGCTTGCCATAAGGGCAATAGGGTTGGGAAAATCATATAGGTGCTAGGGCTTGACGTGATCAGCCGATTGATCGGAGGGGGCCTCTCCGACCGCCCGTCTAGCCGAAGATCATATGATGTGGGTATATATGACTATATAACAATTGGAATCTGTAATGTCAGTGTGACTTGGTGATGATGATGATGATTAGAATGAAGTTATAAATGTTGTTTGCCTTTTGATAGGGGAGTTTATTATCTAGTCAATATCAAGACTTGTTTTGGCTGCCTCCTCACGGATTTGTCCAGCCCTTTTAGATCAATATTACAACACCTGGCAGCCCAGGAATAAAGCGGTGGGGTGGGGGCTTGGGGTCGCAAAGAAAATAATCTAAGTTGATAATGAATATCTAGCAAATTCAAAAGAAAGTGTAAATATATAGAAACATGTTGGTGACAGTGCAATACAGATTTATTTATTTCAGGTGAAATATTATATCTGTAGATCGAGTGTCAGTCATATGGAAGTCCGATCTCACTGACAAGTTAGTGACAATTCTTCCAAGCCATAGTTGTATCAGTGCTAATGTATAGCTGCACCACAGATGCATGTGGCATAATGGTTAGAATCGTACAAAATGGACTTGTCGACCTGAGTTCAAATCCTAGACAAGGCTGTTTGCATTTCACATAGTTCTAATACCCTTGGGAAGGATATGAATCCATATATTCTCCCTCCAGGGAGGAAGCATGTGGTGTAATGGTTAAAGTCAAAGGAAATGGACTTGTTGACCCAAGTTCAAATCCTGGACGTGGTAAACAGGTTTAAACTATAAACGCTAGGTGAAGAGTTTTCACTTAACATTTGTATTCTTTCCCAACAACCAGGTCATTTTTTAAAAAGTTTCATATATATTCAGACCTTGTTTACATTTGCAGAGATGTTTAAGGTTTAATTTAAAGGACACTGCAGCACTAAATCTCCACTAACCAGTAATCTAAAGTTGACCCATGACCTTATTAGATGTAGGGTAATTTTCTGGGAATTATTAATGTTAGCATGCTTTGTTTGTTAGAGGTTTAGGAAAAACTTCTCTACTGTTTTCAAAATATTAAAATGCCTCCTTAGAAAATAAGCCAATTCTTTTTTTTTTCTTAAAAAAAAAAAAAAAAAAAAAAAAAAAAATTCCTAATAAGTCTAGTTGTAAAATTTCTTGAAAAATGGTCCGATAATTTCCAAGTAATGTAAAACACTGACAGGAAATTATAGATTAGATTGGAAGTAGATTTAATCTCAGATTGGGATTAAAGAATGATTAGGTTGAAGGATAAAGAATGGAAAATGGCTTAGTGCAATTTGCATAGAAATATATTCAGATTTCTCATCTATTCTGAAGAATAAGATGGGTGGGTAGCTTTGTCTATTTGGGGGTGGGGGATGGAGGTTGAGGTACATTTTGTATGTCTGTCTCCTTTGTCTAAAGAATCTTTATGAAATAGCCTCTTACATAACAAAGACAAAACAAAATCAGTTTCAGCTTTGTTTTCTAAGATGAGATACTTACTCTCTGGCTGCCAATGTTTTTTTTTTTATGTATAAATATATACATAATACATATCTTATATCTATACAAACAATTCTTGTAATATATATTTATGCATATATATGTATGTATGGGTTTGTGTATGTGCGTATATATGTATGTATGGGTTTGTGTATGTGCGTATATATGTATGTATGGGTTTGTGTATGTGCGTATATATGTATGTATGGGTTTGTGTATGTGCGTATATATATGTATGTATGGTATTTGTGTATGTA
>CM042157.1:76891309-76927814 GCA_023376005.1 Doryteuthis pealeii
ATGTGTCAGAAATGGATGGATAATGGATGTTTTTCCTATCGAAGTCGGATGCTGAGGATTTATTAACAACCCAAGCTTTGCATTTTTGACTAAACTTGGTCTTTCTCCACCAGACAAGAGGAAATACATCAAAAAGATCCAGTATAAAGCTCTAACCGTGTCAATGTGGATATGTCAATCCCACAGTGTAACAACAAACCAACAAAACCTGGTGGTATTGTGAGATACTGCTGGGGTGCTCTTGGTTAGTGGTAATGATGCTTTGGCCCTGAAACCATGCCTGAACCCAGAGTCATCATCTGTTGAAGGCCTAGTTGGATGCAATGCTACTGTTTAAACAGCAGTTGTTTTATGAAGTTATGTCTGATAAGTCTATGTGTGTATGTGTGTGTGTGTGTGTCGAAATTTACTTCTCATCAGTGCGGCTCGACATTTTAACAGCTACCTCTAGCCGGGATCGAAACCCGACAGAATTTTCGTCTACCAAGTTCCTTATGCTTGCGGCTATTAGTGGGCCGTTAGTCTAGGGTGAACAATTAATTGCTACATACTTTACGGCGGTATGTTTTTACAATCACCAGAGAACTCAAATCTGTAAATAGACAGGTCAAGGCTAATGCCAAACGGTGAAGTTACAATTAATGTCCCCCCACAGTGCTCAACCATGGGAGTGGGAAACATATATATATATATATATATATATATATATATATATTTCCAAGAAGCTTACATGGACTGAACAACAATATCTCATATATATATATATATATATATATAATCTGTTGGTATCATGAGATACTGCTGGAGTGCTCTTGGTTAGTGGTAATGATACTTCGTACCCGAAACCATGCCTGAACCCAGAGTCACCATCGGATGAAGGCTTTGTTGGATGCAATGCTTCTGTTTAAACAGCAGTCATTATATGAAGTTATTGTTAGTGAATGAAATGGAAAAACCACATTATTCTTTTGATTTGTTCTGTAGAGAAAACCATAGATTTTTTTTTTTTGATATCATAGCCATCTGTTATCAATATTTCATCTTTTTGTTTCTCTTCTTTTTGATTCATCCAATATTCAATATATATGACAGGGTTTAAATATTCAATAATTGTGCTATGTACAACAAGGAAGTAGATCAATTATTGCTATAACAAGCCTTTGTTATTTCTTTCTTTCATTTTATTAAAAACAACCATCAGAATTTGAATTGACTATTACAAATTTACCCTGACTGTAAGTCTCCAAGTGCCTAAAGATGGTCTCATAAGTAGAACAAACGATGGTTTGATTTAATTGTTTGTCTAACCATGTGTAATGGTGATCTTCCTTCTCCCTCGCTGTCTTGAAAAAAAAAATCACTAAGATCTAACAGGAAGTCTTATAGGGAATATGAAATGAAGAGATGAAGAGAAATAAAAAGACACAACTGTTTCGAAGTATAGATGGAGACTTTATTGATCAGACCATTAACTCTGGATGCCAGAGTCCAGACGCTCAGAACTTTTTATTTATTTATTTAATTTTGATTTAATTTAATTTTATTTAAATCCCCACAGTCTCTTATTGACCTTACGGTCTTGGATCTATTTTAGGGTGACCCTAACTATATATACAAGGTGATTGCAAAGTAACTCCCTATTTTAAAAATCTTATAATTTATTTCTGAATCATTATTTTTACAGAAAAATGAATGTGAGAAGAACACACATAACATGGAGTTTTACCCCCTCTCTCTCTATTTTTCCCTTACTCTCTTTATTATATTTTTTCTGCGTAGCATGTCCTTTTCTTCCCTTTCTTTCTAATAAAAACGGAATGGTTCATTATTTAGCTGAGGTGACAACACTTATTAGAAATAAAAAAATTGATTTTTTTCATTTCATCTTGGATGATTGGGACAGTCTCATTTTTAACCAGAGGGTGTTGCAAGATGATAATGGTCGTATTTTTTAGGCACATCAGTATTATTATATAAATTGGTGTATGATTTTGTTGAGAAGGTGCACTAAGGACAAAAAAAAAAAAAAAAAGGATTCACTGTGTGTATTTTCATGTATCACGCATTATACAAAAATGAAACAATTAGCAACAAAGAATATATATATATACACATTAAATATCACTGGAATTTGTGCAAAAATTTGTGCAAAAATGATAAAGATTTGATTTATATTCAAAGATAATAGAAAATTAAAATATACATAGAAATAGCATTGAAATTTTACTTAAAAATATCTAGCATTTGTAAACCTTAAAAACAAGCAAATCAATACAAATACACCAAGGTTCCTCCACTCTATCCAGGCGACCCCGGGTAGTCTCTTCTGGTTACATTGAAGAGTCTAGAGTAAAAAAAAAAAAATGAATTTAAAAAAAAAAGGTATTTGTATCTCAAAACTGAGTGATTCACATTGTTGTCTAAAATAAATAGGTCATTGGTTTTGTGTCTCATCGATTCCCAATTTCACAGTCCTAATAATACATCTGCTGCTGTCCACTATTCTGTGGTGTTACACTTTGCTACTTTTCATACATTTATAGGGATAACAAAATAATATGGTAACATTTCGATGAATTCAAGATATTTACAGTTGCTCTGAATTAGAAAGTCTGAATAGGGATGTTTTCCCAGGAAAATAAAAAAATAAAAAAATATATATATATACATATATATAATACTAAAAATATTGTTATTAGAGGAAAAATAAAGGGTCGACCATGGTTTCAATTACATCGACTTAGTTAACGTAGGGTAGGGTCCTGAAGAAATCATTTCAATTTGATTGAAACCATGGTAAACCCTTTATTTTTCCTCTAATAATAATATTAGTAGTATTATTACTATTCTGTATTTCTGATATATTGAGGACTTTTGGATTATTTACTGATGCCACTGTGACAGAAATGTTAAAGCGGCAATTGGATACTATATATATATATATATATATATATATATATAGTGAAGCTGGTAGATTTTTGATTCGTTGCATTCTGGAACGCACATATTTGCTTTGAATGAACCCCTTGGAAAATTTATTGGACCCAACTAAAATTTCTTAATAGATTGTGTAAGGTTTTTATTTATGATCTGGGGAAACAACTAAAGTTGTCTAACTCCTACCTTGTAACCTTTCCTGTGTAATTCATTTCTAAGAAACTATTGAAATGTACCTTGTAATCTGTCCTGTGTAATTCATTTCTAAGAAACTATTGAAATGTATTTACAGTTAGCTTGAAATGGTGAGGGAAGAAAAAAGAAAAACAATGGGATGCATGGATATGGTTTTTATGTGTCAGGAATGCAAGATGCATACCTATAAGTATCTGTGTGTGTGTGTGTGTGTGTGTATGTATGTATATATATATATATATATATATATATATATATATATATATGAAGAGTCTGTATATGTGTATATATTGTATATTTGAAAAAATAATTTCTGGTTGTTATAGAAGCATGAAAAATATGAAGATCAGAAACCAAATGATGAATATTGTGTTCTGAATCTTATTCATTTACCAATATTTTGAGGTGCTTCCTACTGGTAAATAAATAAGATTTTGAGCACAATATTCATCATTTTGTTTCTGATCTTCATTTTTTTCAGGCTTCTAAAACAACCAAAATATATACATGACTCATCAGATAGACTGACAATATATATATATATATGTGAGAGTACACAAACAGTTTGTTTGAGATGGCGATAGCCAACAATTTTTGGGAGAATATGTGCTTAATTGAAGTCATACCTAATTTGAAAATTAATTAGTTGATAATTAATGAATTAGGCGAGTATATCTGTTCAAATGTAAGGCGTAAACAAATTGAGAAAAAATCGATCTCTGTATGTACATTTCAGCATATTATGCCTCATCAGCAGAGTTATAGACAGGGAACTGCTTTGTGTGTGATTCGAACCCTAACTGCCAGGCTGGGATTCTAACCATTACACTAGCTTTTTTTCCCAGATTTCTCGTTTGTATTTAAACTGATATATCCTACATTTTTTGGAGACTTACTGCACGACAGTATGAGAGTACACAAACAGTTTGTTTGAGATGGCAATAGCTGACAATTTTTGGGAGAATATGTGCTTAATTGAAGTCATACCTAATTTGAAAATTATATATGTATGTATATTTTTTCCTCTCCAGTTGTCCCATCTTCCATATATTAGTATTTCCATCTTTACTATTTTAATCATTTACTGATAATTTCTTTTGAAGACATATCAGTTTATTTTATATGTTAGTGTATTCTATATTAATTGTGTTGTACCAAAAATTATATATATATATATATCACACAATGCTGTTAAAGAAGAAAACCATTTATAATAATATAATTCTTCTTTAACAGCATTGTGTGATGTTTTCATTCCACCTTTTCATACTCATATATATAGATATATATATATATATATATATAATGTATGTATGTGTGTGTGTATGGTAGTACCTGTTAGGGTGCCATTTACGGGATAAATAGATAAAAAAAATGAGTTAAAAAATATTTGAATAATCAGCAAGATTGAATAAAACAAAAATGTCTTCAGCATGAAATAACCCAATGGTTGACGAGCAGTAAAATCCAACCTACCAACCTACCTGACCCTTTGTTAAAGAGACTCGTTGAATTTTGAAAATAGTCCCTTCCCAAATAAGTCACATTAACCTTTGCTCCAATTTATTGAATGAAACACTTAAGTTTCAACTTACCATGGAGCTATCCTTAATGGCATTGTAATATTGCTTTAATAAGATTAACTGGTTACTTTGACAAAAGCAAAAGTGGAACATGTTTTCTCGGCTGTGACCTCAACTTGTTTGGCTTCCTTTTCAATTTCTGTTTCATTTTTTTTTCTATTTTTTACAAATGTGATGTTAAGCATTTATTTTGTTACAGTGTATTAACATAAAAAACATTTACATAAAGAAGTTTTTCCTATTTGCCTGAACAAAAAGCTGTGCCTTAACAATAACATAATTTGGTTATTTCCTATAACTCCAACATAAACAAAGGGGAATCACTCTTGACTGATAAATTATTTATTTATTTTCCCATTAAACTAACCCTAAACCCTAACCCTAACTCTGTCTTCTTTTTTCCTAGTAGATCAATAAATAAATAAATAATTTATCAGTCAAGAGTGGTTCCCCTTTGTTTATGTTGGAGTTATAGGAAATAACCCAAAATTTACTCTAAAAGGATTTGCAAGTCAGATACAACCAATTAGTATATTCTTTGAATATGGAGGTGCATGGTGTAATGGTTAGAGTCGTAGGAAACGGACTCATCGACCCGAGTTCAATTCCTGGACGAAGCTGTGTCTATTTCACATGGTGCTAATACTCTTAGGAAAGGTATGAATCCAATTCTCCCTCCAGCTATGGGTAAATAGCAGGGCAGACTGAGCTCTTTAATCATAGCTGTTAAACTCCACTTAAGAAATTGACCTTGTGTTGCATCCTGCTCATGTGGAGGGGTTGGTGTGTGTATATATTCTTTGAATACTTTCAGTTACTAGATAAATGGTGGATCTCTCATTATAATGGCAGTCCATGATGATATTAATGCTTCTATTTAGGAAGGAGTGAAAGATTCTGTTGTATCGTTGAAGTGAAATGATACATAGAAGAAATTGATTGCTTAATATATTTATTCAGCACCAGTATCTGGTGTTAATGGATACATACAAAAACACAGAACAATAAGTTACAAAACAATTAACAAGACAACTTACAAGAAATAGAGGAGGGTCAAATGTGGTATAGCCAAATGCAGTAAGATCAGTCAGAATATTAATCAGCTGTTGAAGTCCTTAATCATAGACAGCCCTGTTGGCTGGGGCCTTAGAATACACCAACTGCACCTCTGCAGTTCCCAACCAGATGGCCTGGCTCATAGTCCCCCAATAGTCCGAATAATCCAAATAATTATTGTATTGTCGAGGTGAAATGATACACAGAAGAAATATATTTATTCAGCACCAGTATCTGGTGTTAATGGATACATACAAAAACACAGAACAATAAGTTACAAACAATTATTAGTTCTGGGTGTCTGGGGAATGTGGAGCACCCCTTCATCACCATTCCTCCAGTGGTCCACTCTGACCCGGAATGGTAGTACCTGTTAGGGTCCCATCTATGGGTTAACTCTTAATGTCCTATACCACCTCATTCCACCCGGCCGGAAGTCACATCCATTTTTCTAATCCACCCCAAATGATAACCTTTGTTTAAATGTAATATTAAACATATTTAGAAGTTTTTGATTTAGGGGAAATAACAGATAACTTTTAATGAAACGGTAATTTTTACCCATTTTTGATAAATGGTTATAGGAATTGGGCTCTGGACTTAGAAAATTCTCAACAGGATGTTACGAGTTAAATAGAAAAATGTGTTTTTGTTTTTTTTTTAAATTTGAGTATACATTTAAGAATTAATTTATGTCAAAACTTTGTCAGCATTAAATAACCCACTGAGGTTGATATGCCGTAAAAAAACAAAGTCTGAGGACTATTTAGTGGCCAGCTCTTGGTAGAGCAGCTTAAGAGCAATGTACAAACGTGTACCGTATTTCTTCTCAGAAATAAAACTTCTTGTTTGTATTTACCCACGTATACATGTTAGGCACAAGGCCCTAACTATTGAAGTAAGTCAGTTAGACAGTCAACAATTGGTTTGAGCAATGTGACTGGCCAAGCACAACTGCACCAGTGTCAAGACAGCTGGTATTTATGGGAAGTCCACCCATGCATTTGGGTGAGTCCATTCCCTGAGTCCTAATTGGCTGCTTGGTTTGTAGGGCCCTCTGAGGCTCCATAAATCCTGCCACTTTTCAGTGGTCTTTACGGCATCTCAGAATCGTATTGAGTTACGACTGTTTGCCGTCTTGTCTTGCCAATTTGACGGTAATTGGACTTAGTATTCTATACTAACCAAAAGCTAACCGAAGCTCATAGGTGGCGGGTGCAAAAAATGTGTGGATCCCGTTGGCATTCCCACTCAAGGGGGTCGCCTCAGGCACTGGGCAATAAACCCAGCCCTTGTTACATTTACATGTGTGTTGACCTTCACTGAATAGACGACACAACACTTGCAATCCTATATTCTAAAGATTTAATTGCATTAAGTTACAGGTCATCTAAATTGCTCTAGTTGTAGCAGTTGTATAAAGTCATTATTGGTGACTGTGAGTATCTAGGATATGCAAGTGGAAAGCTGATACTTTTTCTACAAACATTCAGTGCTATTCGTAGAATTCCATCCCGGCCTCCTGCCTTAAAAAACACTAGGCGGTGATAGCTCAAAAAATGTAATGCGATATTTTACTTCCTTCAGACTTTTTCGACTAGTAAATGTAAATATTTTAAACCTCCCCCTCTTTAAAAAAAATTTTTTTTTGGAGGTGGGGGGGGGGCTAAATATGTACATTTGTTTGTCGATAAAAAATATAGCTTACTTCTAACGCCTTCAAACCACTAAAAAAAAAAATCTGTCCATAAAAATGCCTCCTGCCTTAAAAAAATGCTAGCTCAAAAAACGTAAATGCTATATTTTACTTCCTTCAGCCTTTTTTCGACTAGTAAATGTAAATATTTTAAACCTCCCCCTCTTTAAAATATAGCTTACTTTTAACACCTTCAAACCACTAAAAAAATTAATTTGTCCATAAAAATGCCTCCTGCCTTAAAAAAAATGCTAGCTCAAAAAACGTAAATGCTATATTTTACTTCCTTCAGCCTTTTTCGACTAGTAAATGTAAATATTTTAAACCTCCCCCTCTTTAAAATATAGCTTACTTTTAACACCTTCAAACCACTAAAAAATTAATTTGTCCATAAAAATGCCTCCTGCCTTAAAAAAATGCTAGCTCAAAAAACGTAAATGCTATATTTTACTTCCTTCAGCCTTTTTTCGACTAGTAAATGTAAATATTTTAAACCTCCCCCTCTTTAAAAAAATTTTTTTTTTGGGGGGGGGGGGGGCTAAATATGTACATTTGTTTGTCGATAAAATATAGCTTACTTCTAACGCCTTCAAACCACTAAAAAAAATAATTTGTCAATAAAAACGCCTTCAATCTGCTTAAAGAATATTTTAGTTATTTCAGCATTTTCATTTTTTTTTCCGACGATCAATCAATAAATAAAAAATAAAAATATTTAGATATTCTATTTTATTTTAACTAAAAACAAGTTAGGGACTTCATTCATCGCTGTTGTTTTTAGTTAAAATAAAAAAAAACTTGTAAAATATCGCATTTATGTTTTTTCACCTATCACCACCTAGCGTTTTTTAAGGCAAAATAAAAAAGAATAGTAAAATATTGCAGGAAGCCTTTAGTTAAAATAAAAAAGAATAGTAAAATATTGCAGGAAGCCTTTAGTTAAAATAAAAAAGAATAGTAAAATATTGCAGGAAGCCTTTAGTTAAAATAAAAAAGAATAGTAAAATATTGCAGGAAGCCTTTAGTTAAAATAAAAAAGAATAGTAAAATATCGCATTTACGTTTTTTCACCTATCACCGCCTAGCGTTTTTTAAGGCTGGAAGCCGGGACGGAATTCTGTGAATAGTACCAAACATTCAAATAATTCTTCTTATGCTGTTGCATTAACAAAGTGGTCTAGGTCTGTGATAGGTGGGTAGGTGATTGGCGGCTAAAGCTAACGTCTATTGTGAACAGCTGATGAACTGAGTTAATTGATTATTTATGACAAAAATCAGTTGCTGAATAATTCTTGTGAACCTTCACCAGGTGGTGCTCTCACTCTCTCACTAACTAACTGACTTTCTCTGTGTTGTGTTTGCTTCTTTCTTGAAAAGAAGATAGCTCATCAGTGTTGATGCAGGGTAGTGTCATCAAGAGACAAGATGAAAAGTCACCAGATAGCTGAGATGCTGATAGGTACACGTCATGCGTCCCTGATGCACAAAAATCTAAAAGAAGGCAGTAAAATCACTTCTTCCAGGGCTCATAAAATTTGTGATCTTAGAAAAAAAATTTAAAAAGTAAAAAACAAAAAAAAAAAAAACAATATAAAACCTAAATTAAAAGGAATTAATTCCTGTTGTCTGAGCCAGCAAAAAAATATATATATCCAGAGATACTGACGCACAAAAATCTAAAAGGACGCAGTAAAATAATATCCATGCATCCTAGTTTTTTTTCTTTCTTCTTCCTCCACCATTTCAAACTAAATGTAAATACATTTCAATAGTTTCTTAGAAACTAATTACACAGGATAGGTTACAAGGTAGGAGTTAGATGGCTTTAGTTGGGACTCATACATTTTCCTCGGGGACTCATTCAAAGCAAATATGTGCATCCCAGGAGGCACTAAATCAAAAAGCTATCAGCAAAAATCAAATCTGGAAAATAGCTTTTTTGGGGAATCACTCATTTCAGGCTCATAAAGTTTGTGACCGGAGAAAGAAAAAAAAGGATAAAAAAACAAACAAAACTTAAAGGAATTAATTCCTGTTGTTTGAGCCAGCAGAATAAATGAGATGATATCGAATGCAATTGTTTTTGTGAGATAGGACAATAATAAAGGAAAAAGGAACATTCTCTTTTTCTTTTTGACCATTAACTTTTATTACTCATCCACTTGAACTGACCACTTAAAAAAAACAACAAAATAACACAAATCAGAATACAGTGATGCTGGTAGCTTTTCTAATTTAGTGTGTCATAGAATGCATGGATTTGATTTGAATGAGTCCTTGGGGAATTTGATGGGTCCTAACTAAAGTTTCTTAATAAATTGAATTTTTATCTATGAACAGCTAAAATCAATTAACCCTTACCTGTACCCCATATAGTGTAATTTGTTTCCAAGAAAATATTGAAATGTATTTACAATAAGCTGGAAATTTACAGTAAGCTGGTAATGGTGGGGGAAGAAAAAAAATACTGGGATGCATGGATATGATTTTTTCTGTGTCCTTTTAGATTTTTCTGCATCAGTGATGCAGGATGTGTGCCTATCAGCATCTCTGAGAATTTTTTTTTTTTGTGCTTACTAACTGCTTGTGTTTCTGAAAAGGATCCCAGTTTCCACTCATTCCATTATTGTGTCTCAATTACAATAATGTAAGGGAAGATATTTCCCCTACAAGATAGTTGGACTCATCCAACCAATTACAATAATGTAAGGGAAGATATTTCCCCTACAAGATAGTTGGACTCATCCAACCAATTACAATAATGTAAGGGAAGATATTTCCCCTACAAGATAGTTGGACTCATCCAACGGAACACATATAAAGATAATATGTGAAGTTATTCGTAGTCTAGTAGCTAGTCATACTGTTGGAGAACTGCGTGTTGACACTATTATTTATATTCCTGTATAAAAAGTAATAAACCTTTTTTTTTTCCGGATTTTCAATGTTGTATTTGATAAATTCAATCACAACAAATAATTTTTTGGAATTAATTCTAAGTATTTGTTTTTGTGCAAGTGTGGCTACAAGTATATACGTATAGTATTAATTAATTAACAAAATTAGGTATGACTTTAATTAAGCACATAATCTCCCACAAATTGTCGGCCTTTGCCATTTCAAACACATTGTTTGACTACTTCATACTGTCGTGCCATAAGTCACCCAAAAAGTGCGATATACATACCAGTTTAAAAAAAAAAACGAACGAGAAATTCTGGGAAAGCTAGCTAGTGTAGTGGTTAGAATGTCCACCTGTCAGCCTGACAGGTAGGGTTTGAATCACGCACAAAGCACTACCCTGTCTATAGCTCTGCTGATGAGGCCTAATGGGCTGAAATGTACATACAGAGATGACTTTTTCTCGATTTGTTTACACTTTACATTTAAACCGATATGCACGCCTAATTCATTTAGTTATAATTAATTAATTAACAAAATTAGGTATGACTTTAATTAAGCACATATTCTCCCACACATATACTATTATACAAGTATAATACTATGTATTCATATTTTGGATTGATGGATTGATTGATTTTTAATGGCATATCAATCTGCTTAGGGTTATTTGATGCTGTGATTGTTTTTGGAGAGGTGTAATGGTTATCATCATAGGAAATGGACATGGTGATCCGAGATCAAATCCTGGATGAGGCTGTTTGTATTTCATATAGTGCTAATACTCTTCAAAATGAGTGAATCCAACTAATCTCCCTCTGGCAGATGGAGCTTTTACACAGGATAGGTTACAAGGTACGAGTTAGATGGCTTTAGTTGGGACTTATACATTTTCCCCGGGGACTCATTCAAAGCAAATATGTGCATCCCAGGAGGCACTAAATCAAAAAGCTATCAGCAAAAATCAAATCTGGAATATACCTTTTTTGGGGAATCACTCATTTCAATTTGTGATTGTAGAAAAAAAAAAAAAAAAAAAAATATATAATATATATATATTATATATATATATATATATATATATATATATATATATATTTACCAACCCCTCCACACGAGCAGGATGCAACACAAGGTCAATTTCTTAAGCAGAGTTCAACAGGTTTGAATTCAGAGTTTTCCTTCTCCTAGACCGGTTGCCTGACCAAGGTTAAAGAGCCCAGTCTGTCCTACTATTTACCCATAGCTGGAGGGAGAGTAGGATTCATACCTTTCCCAAGGGTATTAGCACTAAGTGAAATAATTGCCACGTCCGGGATTTGAACTCGGGTCGACGGGTCCATTTCCCATGTCTTTAACCATTACGCCACGCGCTTCCTAAAAAAAAAAAATATAAGACCTAAATTCAACCTTGGTATGACTTAAGAATTGATCTTGTGTTGCATCCTGCTTATGGGTCAGTCAGTGGTTGGGTAAATACATACAAGTATATAGATAGAAATGCTTATACATGATGCATACCCTCTTTACCAGCACTAAATATCTATATGTTATATACCTCTCTTACGTCTTACTCTGTCGTCTATTCTTCTGGCCTGGTATATCTTCTAAGGTCTCGTCTGGTCTTCTATTGAGGATTCCGGGTCTGGTTTCTGTTGCTAGGGATTTCTTGTTATCAGAAGCCTTGTGTCATTGTTAGCTTTTAGTAATAACCACAAGACTTCGATTTACGATGATGTTACTTTATTCGTAGAACCCCAGACCAGACAATCATGCAGAGAGACTCACATCTTGCTAGCTTCGCTTCTAAGTTCTAACTCTAACTGACTGAGTTGCTTACTCCTTAAACCGGAAGGGGGCTTTCTATCGCCTTCCAGTTCTCACGATCATCCCCAGACCGCAAGGTCAGAGTGAGGTCAAGCGCCGTCACTCACCCTCAAGGCCATCAGCTGCACTAATATGATTTCTACACTATTGTCATAATCATTAGGTATCTAATGATTATGTAACATACAACCTTAAAGCTCCATATCGAGTGTGTATCCATCATCATCATGTTGCTCAATCAACACGTATATCCATGACAATCTCTCACCAACCTTCCCTATCATTCATTGTTTCAAGGAGGTCCTTTGCGCAGCATCCAGTATCCGCGCAGAGCTGGTCAACGTAGGTCCTTGCTGGGCGGCTCACACTAGCATGTCCATGTGTTGACTTCCACAGGAGAACGTCACTTGAGTACGTCCTTGTTTCTCCAGCAGTGTCCTGCATGTCTTGTCTGTCTCACTCGGATGGTTTGTGAGATAGGGGGCAAGTGGCTGTACAGCTGCTTCCTTGTGGGGTGTAGCCATAGCCTCATCATATGTCAATGACTGTTTCAGTTTTAATGGCAGGTAGATTTTATTCTGTGGTGTTGTTAGCCTCATTATCACCAAGGTTGTCTTTCTCCTAGACTGGTTATGTACCAGAACTAGAGAGTTTAGTCTGTTCTACTATTTAACTCAGAGGATATATATATATATATATATATATATATATATATATATACACACCAGCCCCTCTGCATGAGCAGGATGAGACAGGGTGTCAATTTCTTAAGTGGAGGTTTGAATTCAGTTTTCCTTCTCCTAGGCTGGTTACCTAGCCAAGATTAAATATCCCAGTCTACCCTACTATTTACCAATTGCTGGAGGGAGAGGAGTTGGATGCATAACTTTCCCACAGGAGAAGAAAAACCTATTAAACTTGGTTTTAAAAAATTGACCTTGTGTTGCATCCTGCTCATGCAGATGGGGTTGGATAAATACATATTATGTATTCATATTTTGGATTGATTGATTTTTAATGGCATATCAATCTGCTTAGGGTTATTTGATGCTGCATTTGTTTTTGGAGAGGTTTTTTTTTTTTTTAAATGTGATTTTTTTGTAATGATTTCATGACATTTTATAATTTGTAACGATTTCATGAAATTTTATAATTTGTATTTTATAATTTGTAACGATTTCATGACATTTTATAATTTGTAACGATTTCATGACATTTATAATTTGTAAATTTCATGACATTTCATAATTTGTAACGATTTCATGACATTTCATAATTTGTAACGATTTCATGACATTTCATAATTTGTAACGATTTCATGACATTTCATAATTTGTAACGATTTCATGACATTTCATAATTTGTAACGATTTCATGATTTCATGACATTTCATTTTTGTAACGATTTCATGACATTTCATAATTTGTAACGATTTTATGACATTTCATAATTTGTAACGATTTCATGACATTTCATAATTTGTATTTCATAATTTGTAACGATTTCATGACATTTTATATAATTTGTAACGATTTCATGACATTTTATATAATTTGTAACGATTTCATGACATTTTATATAATTTGTAACGATTTCATGACATTTTATATAATTTGTAACGATTTTATGAAATTTTATATAATTTGTAACGATTTTATGAAATTTTATATAATTTGTAACGATTTTATGAAATTTTATATAATTTGTAATGATTTTATGAAATTTTATATAATTTGTAATGATTTTATGAAATTTTATATAATTTGTAATGATTTTATGAAATTTTATATAATTTGTAATGATTTCATGAAATTTTATATAATTTATAATGGTTTTACGAAATTTTATATAATTTCATAAAATTCATGACATTTTATATAATTTGTAACGATTTCATGACATTTTATAATTTGTAACGATTTCATGACATTTTATATAATTTGTAACGAATTTATGAAATTTTATATAATTTGTAACGATTTTATGAAATTTTATATAATTTGTAATGATTTTATGAAATTTTATATAATTTGTAATGATTTTATGAAATTTTATATAATTTGTAATGATTTCATGAAATTTTATATAATTTATAATGGTTTTACGAAATTTTATATAATTTCATAAAATTCATGACATTTTATATAATTTGTAACGATTTCATGACATTTTATAATTTGTAACGATTTCATGACATTTTATATAATTTGTAACGAATTTATGAAATTTTTATAATTTGTAACGATTTTATGAAATTTTATATAATTTGTAACGAATTTATGAAATTTTATATAATTTGTAATGATTTTATGAAATTTTATATAATTTGTAATGATTTCATGAAATTTTATATAATTTATAATGGTTTTACAAAATTTTATATAATTTCATAAAATTCTATGAATAATTGAAATTTGATATATACTCAATGTATGAAATGTCATTGTTAGGTTAAAGACCCAATCAAGATCCCTCCATAGCAGTGAGATTAATTACCACCTGATAGGGTGTCTTTTAAGCAAATATGCCATATATTGGTCAGAATACTAAAAAAACAAACAAAAAAAATAACAACTCTTGCTATTTGCAGATATGACTCAGCAATAAACTTGTCAGTTGATTCTGGATTCTTCTATACTGTATTTTATTTATATTTATAATATAGAAGTATATAGATCAACTGCAGTGTGTATGTGTGTGCGTGCGTGTCTACACTCATTTCCTCCATGTGTCATCTCTGTGTATTCTGAAGGCATCATGTGATTAGGATCCAACAGTGACTCACTAATTCATTCACTGTGAGTTGTTCAAAACATACAAAGCTTTTTTTTTCTTCATTCAACTATTTACTATGTCATGTGCTTTACTTGTCCCAATAGATTTTAATTTAAGTGTCCATGTATGTGCTATGTGCAATGAAAGAGAAAGAATTCAACTGAATATTACATCCTGCATATTTATAGCTTTATTTTTTTGTATGTCTGTAACCATAAAAAAACTCTGGGAAAAAAAAACAAAACAAAACTTTTAATCTTTTTTTATGACCTACAAAGATTATTTTTTAACAGATTATATATATATATATATATATATATATATATATATATATATATATATATGATTATGGAAAAAAAAGTTCATATATATATAATATATTGAAAAATTGAAAAAACACAAGTTCATAAAACGAGTAATGTTTATGAACTTGTATGAACTTTTTTTTTCAATTTTTCACTATATTACATACTGTCAGATTCACTTCCACTTTCTCTTCACACATACACACACATACACACACACACACACATATATATATATATATATATATGTCACACATACACACATGTGTCAAAAAAGTATCAAGATTTTTTGTACTTTTTGACACACCTTGTATTTTGAAAAAAATTAATGTTCCATTCATTGTTCATTTCTATCTTGGTAAATACAACTTCAATCTGGATACTTTTATGACACACCTTGTTTATATATATATATATATATATATATATATATATATATATATATATATATATATATGTCACCCACAGACACTGTGTTTTGAAGTTTCATGTCTCTTCAGTGTGGCTATACTTACAAACTAATTCCAGCCGGGAGTGAACCCAACTAACTTTTCATCAGTCTGGTTCCTTAACGCCTTGGTCGTCTTCAATTGCCAGTAAGGAGCGGAGTTTTAACTGATAAATACATACATTGGTATATATTTTACGATCACTAGAGAGCTCAAATATAGCATAAAAAGAGAGCGTAAATAACAGACGAGTATGGCTTTTTTTACACTAACAGTGAAAGTCAGTTAAAATCCCTACAGGGTGATTGTAAAGTAACCCCCTTTCCTATTTTAAATATCTTATAATTTATTTCCGAATCATTATTTTTACAAAAAATGAATATGAGAAGAACACACATAACATGGAGTTTTATTTAAAATTCTATATGGGCACCAGCATTCACCTCCAGCCTCTCAAGCTGCTCGGGAATTAGAATTGAATCTAGACATCTTTATAGGGCTTTGAATTTTGAAACTAAATAATCAATCTAAAAAGAAAAACAACAAAACAGATTTAATTGCCATATATTAAGGAAAATACATTAAAACCGCCCTGTTGGCTGGGGTGTTAGAATTCACCGACTGCACCTCTGCAGAGGAGTAAGACTCCCCCAATGGGGCCACCTGTTGGCCGTGGGTGGCGACCCGTGATGCTTAAGGATAGAGCCCAGGTGGATGAGCAATTCATGACATGCAATACTCCACTTTGGCCCTATCTTGGGCTAGATGGGTGGTCGGAGAGGCCCCCTCCGATCAATCGGCTGGTCACGTCAAGCCCTAGCACCTATATGATTTTCCCAACCCTATTGCCCTTATGGCAAGCCCCAGCCCCTTTTTATCATATGGGTGCTAGAAGGCGGTGGCTGCGGGTCTACATGTCCTGGGAATGACGTTAAACTCTATCTGATGGTGAGTTTCCAGTTTTGGAGGTTTGGGGAATGTGGAGCACCCCTTTATCACGATTGCTCCCTGGTCCACTCTGACCCGGAGTGGTAGTACCTGTTAGGGTCCCATCTATGGGTTAAATAGAAAAATGTATTTATAAAAAAATTGTATTATCCATTAAGAATTGATTTATTTCAAAACTTTATTGGCATTAAATGACCCACTGAGGTTGATATGCCGTAAAACAAAACAAACAAACAAACAAATACATTAAAGAATTGAGAAAAATGTAGCTGCATATAAAAGAAATTATAAATTGTTTAGAATAGGGAGTCACTTTTCAAACACCCTGTATGTATGTTTATATGTGTTATAGGTGATATAACCTATGTACATAAATGGAATGCGCCGACTACTACTATAAGTAACGGGACAATTGTGGCTTGGGGCACAAGCAACGCGAGTCAGTTCGCCACTGTAGGGTCGGACGCAACTCCACTTTCTATTCTGTAATTTCTACTCATTTTTGTTCAATACATTTGTATCCATTTTCATACCAGTCGTTTGTCTTATTTTTTTTACCCTTAAAACCCCACAACAATATGTGTGTGTGTGTGTGTAAGGTATGGCTAAAATTTAACTTTATTTTAATCCCTTCTCCCCCATGAATTAAGCTTCAACAAAACTCCGAAAAAAATAAATGTAACTTAATTTTTTGCTGTGGAAAGGATTTAAAAAAAAAAAAAACACCAAAAAAAATTCAAGTCAAAATTATTTGTTTTACCGTCTTTAAAACAGGAAAATTTTATAAATTAAAATCTGTATTATTTTTTTTTTTTTATTAAAAAAAACAATATTATTGAATAGTTTAAGAAGTCCCTGGGCAGAATATCAACATTTGAGAGTTCAGGGAGCATTAGGATGATTGTCTTTAATTATAATCTTTCACTGAAATCCTACATGTACATAGGAAAAAACTCTAAACTTTGCAGGTTCATATCTTCTAAAGTAGACTCACAAAATTCTTTGGTGAACTTAGGCAGGCATAGTAGATGTTAGGAACAAAAATATTATGAAAATTGAAGAGGACAAATTTTCGATAGACTGACCGTAAGCTACATAGGTGAAAAGTTGTTGATTTTGGAGTCATGCACTTGGGTGAGCAAAATAAAATTTTCTATTAGGTATAGGGTTAGAATATTTGGATATTTGGATTCTACAGTCCTTATTTGCCCTACATACCAAATTTCAGAAATATTGAATGTATGAAAGTATTTTTTAAAATTTAAAAAAAAAAACACTGAGATTCTGTGACACCGCACGGCCTTAATTTTGAGGCAAAATAGGAAAATTATAACCCCCCCCTCTAAAATCGGAACGGTAAAGTTTAAGAAAAAATAATTTGGCACACTTTCCTAACTCATGAAGGGGAACATTTGTGCCAAATTTCAAGTAATTCGGTGTCGGTGGGTGTAACGCCCTGGTGAATTGACATGGAATGACCCATTAGTCAAATTGACATATTTCGGACATTTTTTTTTATCTCTTGATGATGTGTTCTTTTTATGTGATTTATTTCAGTGTTATAATTAAGTTCAGGCTCTTTTCTTAGGGGGGAGAAAAATGTGTGTGTGCATATATGTATATATATAATATATATATATATATATATATATATATATATATATATAGTCATGCTGATACTTTTTTTTGACTTAGTGCATCCTGGACTCTCTTCAATGTCTTAGAAATTTTCTCTATTTCACCCAAGCAAAAAATTGTCTTTTTTTTTTTTTTTTTTTTTTTTTTTTTTATAAGTAAAAACCTTCCTTGTTTAATTCATGTTTCATTATTTCTTAAACAACTCCCCCCACCTCCCCAAAAAACAACAACACAGAGACCAAATTTTCAAGACTAAATAGACCAGAATAAATATTATTTACTTCCTAAATGTTTTAATGGTGTTTTTATTATGCTACTAACAACTGTAGATGATAACCCCCCCCCCATACACTCAAAAAAAAAAAAAAAAAATGATTTGGGAACAGTTAAAATTGTTTTTTTGGGACAGTTCTGAAACTGATGAAAAAAATTATTTTGGAGTCCTGTGTACAATGTATGCATTTCCCTAACCTCTGGGCTTAAAATAACCCCATATGTGTTGACATACCATTTAAAAATAAATCAATTTATAATTATTTGCTTCTATATTTTTTAGATAGTAATATAAGTCGTCGTTGGGGTGGCCTAAAATTGTATCAGCCAGACAGCAAGGTAGTCTATCCCCTTTTTACTAGTGCTAGACCAAGGTGATTGTTTTTGGCATCTGAAGTGGAGCGCCACACCCTACCATCAGCTCCTCACTTTACCACTGAGATCCCTGTGCTACTCATATGCTGAGTTGGTGAGGGCTGGTACTGAACCCGGAACTTGTGGTTCCTAGTTGGATGCCCTACTGAATGGGGGTGGAGTAATATAAAGAGAGGTAGAATAATTTTGATTTTAGTGTTTTGGTCTATTCAGATTATTCCTTTCATATTTTTTTAAATAGTGTTATAAGCAAAATTGTTAGAATGGCCTATTGTCTGTATTAGCTGACCAGCAAGAGAGTCTATCCCCTTTTCACTAGCACTAGACCAAGGAGATTGTTTTTTTGCTGAGGTAGAGCGCCACACCTACCAAACAGCACTTCTCACGTGACTTTCGGAAACATTTTTTCATGCTCAGAATTGCGGAGAACATGGATAAAACTGCCGCGTCTATTGTAGGCTGCCGAAGCACTGAATCTTTCAAAGCCTCCATGCTTCCTGTAGTCCGCTGACACTATACCTGATGCCACTCTCCACATACATATGTACACATGCGCACACATACATGCATATTACTACTGTAAACTGTTCATGTTCCTGACACTAATACATTATTCTGTGTACTTGACATGAGACTTTGATGAGTTGTGTGGCACCTGAGAACTGTACACATACATGTATATTACTACTGTAAACTGTTCATGTTCCTGACACTAATTACATTATTCTGTGTACTTGACATGAGACTTTGATGAGTTGTGGTGCACCTGAGCACTGTACACATACATGTATATTACTACTGTAAACTGTTCATGTTACTGACACTAATAACTTATTCTGTGTACTTGACATGAGACTTTGATGAGTTGTGGTGCACCTGAGCACTGTACACATACATGTATATTACTACTGTAAACTGTTCATGTTACTGACACTAATACATTATTCTGTGTACTTGACATGAGACTTTGATGAGTTGTGGTGCACCTGAGCACTGTACACATACATGTATATTACTACTGTAAAACTGTTCATGTTCCTGACACTAATACATTATTCTGTGTACTTGACATGAGACTTTGATGAGTTGTGGTGCACCTGAGCACTGTACACATACATGTATATTACTACTGTAAACGTTCATGTTCCTGACACTAATACATTATTCTGTGTACTTGACATGAGACTTTGATGAGTTGTGGTGCACCTGAGCACTGTACACATACATGTATATTACTACTGTAAACTGTTCATGTTCCTGACACTAATACATTATTCTGTGTACTTGACATGAGACTTTGATGAGTTGTGGTGCACCTGAGCACTGTACACATACATGTATATTACTACTGTAAACTGTTCATGTTACTGACACTAATACATTATTCTGTGTACTTGACATGAGACTTTGATGAGTTGTGGTGCACCTGAGCACTGTACACATACATGTATATTACTACTGTAAACTGTTCATGTTACTGACACTAATACATTATTCTGTGTACTTGACATGAGACTTTGATGAGTTGTGGTGCACCTGAGCACTGTACACATACATGTATATTACTACTGTAAACTGTTCATGTCCTGACACTAATACATTATTCTGTGTACTTGACATGAGACTTTGATGAGTTGTGGTGCACCTGAGCACTGTACACATACATGTATATTACTACTGTAAACTGTTCATGTTCCTGACACTAATACATTATTCTGTGTACTTGACATGAGACTTTGATGAGTTGTGGTGCACCTGAGCACTGTACACATACATGTATATTACTACTGTAAACTGTTCATGTTACTGACACTAATACATTATTCTGTGTACTTGACATGAGACTTTGATGAGTTTGGTGCACCTGAGCACTGTACACAATTTCCATTATCTATTATATAACTCGTAGATGCTGCTTATCTGCAAGCATGCATTCAGATTATCGCAACGTGTGCTTATCGCTGCTGAGAGTCAAGGAGCCAGTCATCGAACCTTATTCATACTTCAGCATCCCTTAGTGCTATTCACTGAGACTGCATGACCAAGATTGATTCAGTCACTATATTAGTCATTACGCATATAAAAAAGGAGGTAGTGAGATAAATTTGTATTGGTTCTATCTAAATTATTGGTACTGTTCATTAAAAAATAAAAAATCAAGCTATACATAGTATAATAGGGAGCTATTGTATAATATGTGTATCTCCGGAGGAAAACTACTTCGAAATAATAACAATTTAACGACAAAGTAATATATATTACACAACAAAATATCACCAGGGCTTGTTTTCTATCCATATATAAAGGGCAGTTGTATATATGTGTATGTCCGAAGGAACTTCGAAAATAAAACAATTAACGACAAAGTAAATATATATACACAGAATATCACCAGGGCTTGGTTTTTCTATAGCATATTATAAAGATCAGTTGTATATATGTGTATGTCCGAGGAAACTTTGAAATAATAAACAATTAACGACAAAGTAAATATATATACACAAAATATCACAGGGCTTGGTTTTCTATACATATATATAAACGATCAGTTGTATATTTGTGTATTGCTCGGAGGAAACTTACGAAATAAAACCAATTAAACGACAAAGTAAATATATATACAACAAAATATCACCAGGCTTTTGTTTTTAATACATATATATAAAGATCAGTTGTATATAATGTGTATGTCCGGAGGAAACTTTGAATAAAACAATTGACACAAAGTAATATATATACACAAAATTAGTGGCACCTTGGCCTAAAGTGTGCTATGTTTATTGTCTATTACGTGATTATATGAAGTGAGTCATAGTTATAGTTAAGTTATGTATGTCTGTAGTGGTGCCGGAGGAAATCTTTGAAGATAAAACAATTAAGCGTTACATAAGTAAATTAGTATAACAATTCACCATGTAGGAGTATGTCGACACGCAACTACTCTGTCTGTACGGGTCTTGTTTATCTATAGCATAGTATACGAAGTTATCAGTTTGTATATATGTGTATGTCCGGAGGTAGTAACTTTGAAAAATGTAGAAAGCATTGTTAATGCGACAAAGTAAGAGGTATATAATACTACAAACATATCAGCCGAGGGCATTTGGGGTTTTTTCTAGTAGTCATAGATATTTATTAGAGGGCTACAGCATTGCTTGTATAGCTATAGTGTTACTTGTCCGGTCGGTAAAACTTGATCGTGAATAATAAATATCTAAGATTTAAGTGCGACGAAGGAAGAGTTATAAGGAACTATAACGTAGATGACGCATAAGAGAATAGTCTACAAGGGAGAATGTTGGTTAATTTGAGCTTATACTAAGTAATATCAGATTGATAGGGGTGCTATGTAGTTACTTGTATAATGATGTGTATGTCTGCTGGAAGGTAAACAATTCTGTATAAAATTAGGAAAGCAAGTTTTGACAGCGAAGGCATGAACTGTGTAAATATATAATGTACGTAGCAGGTGTCAAATAGAAATATCGTATTCTGCGGACCTGTAGTTTTCTATTACATACTACTGACCAGGGAGTTTTGTTATATGCTGCTGTATGTGCCAGGGAGTGATATACCTCAGAAGTGAAACTACCATGATACGTACTATAGACGTATATTATTTATACACCTCTACGGTGAAGTAACCGTAATGCACTGAGGTCGAAGGAAGCTTGGTTTATGTGCTAATACTATATATCACAGGGCAATAGTTTATGTAATATAATGTTGTATGTCCGGTAAGGAAACATTGTCGAAATAATATAATCTAATTAGACCGAAACTAAACTAGTGAAAGTGATCATTATATCACCAATAATACATATGCACTACGGACTTGGCTGTGTGCTTGTGATAAGCATATTAATAAGCAATGGGACTGAGAGGATTAAGTCAGGTATTCACATGCTGTTTAGTGTGCGCGGGTAAGGATAACTCATTCGGAAAAGAGGTTTAGTCGATCAAGACGTAGAAAGTTACTTAGAGTTGACTAAAGGGTAAGATGACGTATATTACCCTGACGAGCAAAGAGTTACTCTGAGCCAGGGTCTTGTTTAGGCTATAGCAGCTTCATTAAGTAAAGGGCAAGTTGATTTTATATTATGTGTACGTGTTCGGACTAGTAAGAAACATATTAAGCGGAAATAAAAAAGCGAAGCGAGAGGATCGTAATTTAATTGGAGTAGATATAATTATGAATAGCGTATACACAGCATTTATATTATATGCACCAGGGCTAGATGGTGTCTTTGAGGCTAAATAATACATTATGACGATTTGATTATATAGTTCGTGTATAGTATATCATATTAATAATATAAAATTTAGACTTGATAAACGAGTGCAGTCGGTTATTTTTAAGGTTTTTTTTCAATTTATATTTAGAGTAAGTGAGAACTATTAAGCTTAATTATTCTTTTCATTTAGATGTGTTAACTAGAGCATGTGATCAAGTGGCAAGGCTCTACTTTTTTTTGTAGCATAAGGGATTTAAATAAATGAGGCTGAAGTAAAAGCAGCTTTAGTTTCTAATCGTCACGTCGTAGTTACTACGTGAATGTGAGATTTAGGATGACAATGGCACTAGGGTTTCTTAGCAATTTAAAAGATAATGCGCAGCCCTCAGTGTATCCCAGAAGGTGCGTAGGCTTGATAGTAGGCTGCATTGCTGTAGTAAGTGAGTAAATATCCAATAGGGGGACTAGTGATGAAGTGAGGCCAAATTAATAGTCCAAATTAATATGGCCAAATTATAGACTTAAAGAAAATAAGATGGTCGTGATATATTCAGTTTTATAAATAGAAAAAAAACGAAAAAAAAGCAGTAAAAAATAATACAGAAAGAAAAAATGGATGCTTACTGAAGTCATATATGAACAATAGTCTCTGCAGATTTCACTGCGTTACTTACACTTAACAGTATCGTAGCAAGATTATATGCATGAGCTGTCGCTGTCTGATCTCATCATTAAATCAGTAAACTAAATTTGATTTTACACTTGTGCAGAGGGATGATTGAAGTTGCTATGAGGATGCAGGATATGGAATCTTAAGATATTCATGAGCAAGTACTATAAGCGAGCTTGCTATTTATGTATATAGTATGTACGCTGAGTCATGGGTGTCAGCTTAGCATAATATACGACAGAACTATATTTAAAAAGAAAATATTAGCCTATGTTGCCGATGCTAGTCTATGAGGGGCGCGCCCATTGTTATTATAGCCTTTGTTGGGCTGCGTCTGTCCTGTGCTCGATCATGAGTCGCTCGTATTGTTTTTATTAGCATCACAAGTAACAATTAATTGAGTTCGTATGGTGTCGGAAAATTCGTTTTATCTATTCTGTTTAGTTTTTCATTTAGCTTTAAGAAGAAGAATGCTGTGGCGCAGTGTAGATAACGAGTCCTAGAATGGTTAATATAATCGTTTTTAATTATTCTTTTCATTAGTATGTTAATAAATTCCTTAATACATCGGGCTATAATAAGTAAGCAGCAAATATTGTCAATCGCTGATATTTATTTTTTTTTATTTTGTGTTTCATTTTTGTTATTGCGAGAAAAATTTGAGTCTCCTGATAGGCGTCAGATATAAGTTGATAGTAATATGAGAAAGTAAGCTGGTGTATATTTTTGTATCCAAAGTATAGCTACTGAATATAGGTTCACATGTAAACAACGGTAGGTGGCAAGTGTATGCGGTACTATTCGACTGATGCGGTTAAAATCTGGTTGTGCAGCCGGCGTGCGTATTGATTAGGTCAGGTGTGACTCGAAGAACTAATTATCGCGTAATGGTAGTAATAGTCAACTACTGTTAGTAGTGCGAAGTCTTGAATACAAGTCGTTGTACTGTTTTTATGAAATACGTGTTAGTTCGATGCGATGGCAGGTGGCGATGCATGCGTGCAATATGTCGTGAGAGTCGTTGATTGTCGTAACTGTTGTGCTGCTTTTATACTGGAGCTTTTGTATAAGAAAAGAATCCTTCCTGACAATTAATTAATCACCTGATTAAGTTGAATTGTTTACACTGTGTTGCTTAAGTGTTAGAGTGACCAGGCGTATTCGAACTAGTTAAGTATGTTAGTAGTCAGCTATCGTTACCGAGTGAGTGTCGATGCGCTGGTGGTGTAGTGGCTGCTACATGGTATTGCTGAGGAGTATGTACTAGTGAACTAATAGGCAATGAAGTATGGTTGTAACAACACTGTTTGCTGAGCTTAATCGTTGAGTAGATTTGTCAACTTTAGGATAAAGTAAGTCTCGGCCTAGCTTGGGTATTAAGGTATGATACGGCCTTCTTGCCAGTGGTCGCTCAGGCTAATTGGCTCATGAGGCTATAAATAGGATTACAGTGTGCTATGTTTTAGAGTATTCTTAATGTGTACGAGCTTTACTGCGTTATGATTAATGTTGTCTGCAGTATGACGGTATTGAGATTAAATATGATAGGTCTAATGCTAATGCTAAATTAACAAAGGTTGACTTAGCGGCTAAGACCCACGTAGCCGTCTTGACATAGAGCAATTGTTTGTTAATCGTAATAAGTTAAGTAATGTAAATATTTCGTGGCGGATCATGATGCCATGATCATCATAGATGGCGGCACAATGAATTATTGAATTGTTTTCAAGATATATTGTCAGATTTGTCTGATTGTAGAGTGAAGTACTTTTATGCAGATCTAACATGTAGTATTGATTAGGGTTCGCATTACCGTTTAGTTTTACCGTCATACTCGATAACAGGGCATTGGATAAACTTCTAACATAAAATAAGTTATGATATAGTATATCGCGAGTCCGTAAAAAAGGTAATTATTCTCTAGTATACTACTATGCAGTCTTAGTATTATGATGTTAATTTAGATAATGTTTGTATATTGCTGCAACTAAGTAAACTTGCCGGTAAAATCAATCCTGGTTATCTTTGTGGGTAGCTAGAGAAAAATGCAGTTAATATAAAAACCGCCAAGATAGGACACTTTATTAAAATTGTAGAAAGTAAGGATATTTAGCTTCAGATGTGTATGGCAAGCGTACTGCCTTAATTGTAGCAATGATATACATTGCAATACTGTTTTGGTGCACTTGGTTTGAATGTGACATATTTTTCATTATATTTTTTATATGGCATGTTTTTCTAGTCAAAAGTTGTTTCTATACATGTAAATATAAATAAGAGCTTAACACTTTATCTACCCTTGAGTGCCACCAATAACTGCCAGATGATTAAATTTAGGTGACATTTCCTAATCGACTGCGTAGGAAAGGTCATCCAATACATACGTGAAAAGCTTGTCTCCAACTTAGGGATCATTTTGAAGCCAGCTAGCTAAGTTGGCGGTGAACGAGGTGGTTGAGAATAAGTGGTTTAAGTGATGATAGATGGGTATTTTGAAAACTGCTTTATGTGCTGGAGCTCTGATACCGATAATAGTCAGATATAAAATTTAGGAAAAAATAAAAATAAGATAAATGGTGATAGATAGGTCGAGTAATGCGAGCGGTTTCGATTAGAGCATATCGCGCTTAGATTGACGATACTGGTAGAATTTACTGTATGGTTGATTTATCTGTACGGCAAAGCATATGTAGCTGGCGTGAGCACATATAACCGTGATCTTTAGATTGAAAGCGTTCTAGTTTCGTGAGCTTAGAACCTGGCCCTTTTAATCAAGTGTGTATATATTTCTTCATGGCAAAATGGTGGGATTAAATTCGTATACATAGTATTACGCGTCATGAATAGTTAAGGGGTAGTCTATGAACTATTCTCGACATTATTCAGGGCTTTCATTTATTTAGTTATTATTTTTATAAGTTTCTGTAAGGTAGATTTATTAGCTGATGATAAGTGTTGGACTCGACAATAAATAGCAGTTTTTTTTCAAGCCAGACATTTTCTCATACTTAAAACGCCATTTAGTCTACCGAGCTGATTTCGCTCACCCGCCAATATGAGTAGGTCATATGGATTGACATATAGGGTCTGGTAGTATTTGGTATTGGTGATGCGTATTCACTACTGAGATAGAAGTGATACCATATATTGTATAATGTTCTTACTCCGGCGTTTGGCTAGCTCTGGTAAGGTATTAAAGTGTTATAGTGGGTCCGTTATGTATTTTTGTTAAATGTATAATCTATTATCTTGTCCGACTGCAAGTTATGCTGGATACGCTAGCGAGCATATAAACAATTAGATAACAATGTAATTAGGTTGATCAAGATATCATTGAGTTGGTGCTAGTTATAGGGCTATAGGTGAGAAGTGGTAAAGGCTTCAAAGTGTGTGCCAGTATTACTAGTCATCTTAACGTTCTTACCAAATTTGTTATAAGTTGCGCGATTGGTTTTTGGGATGTGATTTGGTTCTTAATTGCATTATTGCGTTAGCCCAGCGCATAAAGATACCAAGGTGAAGGATCTGTTTAGCGATTTCTGATGTGTGGAGTATGGATGAGCTCATACGAGGCAATGCCTAGAATCTAGTTCATATTAGAAGAGTATGTGGGGGCATGGATAGTAGTGAGAGAAGTGAGATCCGATGTAGCAGTCGTTTCAGTTGAAGCATGACTAAGGTACTTATTCTGATCACTTACTGTTTAGTATACGAGGTTTACTATATGCTGATAGAGTTATGGAAGTGAAATAAAGATAGGACCTTAATAAATATCCAATTTTTGGATGTCATAAGTAGTTACCTGATCTAAAAAATCAAAAGTATTTTTTATAGAAATCAAACTGAGACCCACTGGTGATGCTTGGGTCTATGAAGAAAATATAGATGGGCAATTTTTGTATGTAAGAAGCTTGTATAAAGTGAGAGTTTATGTTATGTTGTGTATGATAGTTGTAGTTGAGTTTGCGTGTAGTACATGCCGTAATAGATTTGCGGTGCGTTATCTCTATGTATTCAATCACGTAATAGTATTAGTAGCGCTACAGAGGTGATAGGATTCCTTGGTAATAAAAATATAGTAAGCTTATGGATATCAACCATTCGGTTATGTGGATATAGGGGCAGTTAGCTGAAGGTACGTAGTGGAGGAGTCATGAGCTGTTCTAGGATTGTCGGTCGATGGGTACCATGTGAAATTCGTCAAAAGTGATGACTTATCAGTCGTCGATAACGTGTTGTTGTTAGAACATCGAACTATGATAGTCAGGCAGTCGATTAACCACTGGTGGAGCCATCTAACACCTACAGGGAAGCTCAGGCTGAGCGTGTTTTAGGAGATTCGTATTTAGCGTGTATAGTGCAATACTGTAGTGCTGCTTGCATAGTAAACACTAATGTATGTGTATGGTTATTTGATATATATTGTCAGGAAGATGTATTTATCTATGCAAAGTGCAGTATAAAAAGCAAAACTAAGAATGAGTCGCACTGTCACAGAGATTTAGTAGAGGTAGGCACGATGAGTCTCTAAGTTTTAAAACAAAAAATAGCTTAAGTGATGATATAATGGAGTGATACAAGCTTCACTTTAGTATTTAATAGTTTTGATTATGATAGATAGCTTCGGTGAACGACAGCAATTTATCGTGTAGTCAGGGTATCTGACAGCTTGTTTGTTTGGACTATTTATTGTTGCGTTGCTGGATGAGCAGAAATAACACCATTAGTTCTTGCTGATAGTACGATTAAGCAGCGTGTTCTGAGCGTTACGAAGGAGTCTCTGTTTATTCCTCGAAAAAAAAAAGATTCGAAAAAAAAGAAAAAATACGACGGCAATTATGGTACAATTTCGATTGCTTATTTGTAATGGATGTTTTTTATGATATTTAAAACATATAACTGGAAAATATAATAAAACAATTAACTTACCATCGTGGGCTGATGTAACCAAATAGACAGATTTGTTTTTTTAAAAGGAATAAATGGAAGAATAAAGAATGCCATAGATAAATAGAGATTTTTTCAGACATGAAGTGCTCTAATATATGTGATAGGGTGGCTAGATATAACAGAGGTTCGAGAGGCAGGCGTACACAGAAAGGTTATACGAATGCATCGAGGCAGCATGGGGGGTGAGGTATGGTAATATGTTGCCTTATTTAATTTAGTAGCTTTTGTATATGCCCAAGCTTGCTGAAGCACTTTGACATATACGATAAACAAATACTCCTTTATTGGTCTCATAGTGAGAATTGTAGATTCTATATCTGATATTAAGCTATAATGTATTGAAGTTTGCAAATGATAAGAGAAATGCCAATGTTCTCTAATTATGAGATATGCAACAGCTGAGGCATTGGCTAATTATTCAAGGTCGTTGTTAATAGGGCTAGGGGCAAGTATATGTTTTTAATGAGCGTTTAAGTTAAGTCGATCTTATCGCTATATCTATTGACAGGTAACGTCTTTTTTAGTTAAGGTAGCTGAGTGAGATCACTTGTTGCATTTTGGAATTCATATTGACGTATTTGTCGCATGGGGCTCTAGCCATTTAGTTCCGCTTTATATCGACGCGTACTTAAGCATGCTTAGCTTACTCGAGGCATCGCTGGGTAGAGGGGATTTATGTTTATAGTTGAGTGCCTGTCAGATCGCTATTATTGACATGAATGATCGTGGTGACTGTTGGAATCCGAGTTGATGCCTGCGGGCGCATTTAATAATCTGCCTTATGTTAAAAAAAGATTATGAACTTGCAATTGAGTGCGCAGCTGAGGTCATACTGTACAAAGAAATGTTTTAAGTAGTGCGTTACGCTAATCTCAAATAGTTGAATGAAAGGAATAGTAGATATAGTCCGGATGCTGACAGTTGGTATGCTAGTATGAGTACATGTATTTTATTGAAGTTATCTCATCGTAATGATGAGTTGATTATCAGCGAATTGTATCGTGCTAGGTTGATTGTTGAGTGCTGGCTTAAAAGCACAGATTGTTGCGGTGTAGATTAGGGATGGTAATATGATTTTGACCTTACGCATGTATGGCTGGGGGGGGGTGGTAAAGAAACTAGTGCATTGATTGTAAGTATTGTAGTGATAAGTATTGGTATAGTGTATGGCTATGTAGATTAGGTTGTATAGTTTAGTGAGTTAACGACTCAGCGAATGTTCTACGTGGTAGTTGACCCGCTGCGGTAGAGTTAATCAGCGTACATAGTATCACGATTGATATAGGGCTGACAAGCTGCCGTTTATAAGTATAAGTTGCTAATTAAGGCGAAGAGTAGTCCATTGAAGCGTCATAATGGTGTATAGATTGGATGTATTTGATAAACTTTGAATGATTTAACAATACGTTAGTGTCGTATAATTGTGTCTTAATAATGCAGTGTAGTGTTGCGTCTGAGCGGATATAGCACTATAGTATGATGCATTACTAGCCGATATTAGTATATAGTAGTAGTGCTAATGTAAAGGTACTTGTAATAAGTGCGGAATGAATGTAATAGCTTTCTATAGTATAGTTACGTTATGTTAAGAAATTTATGTTACTTAGGTTGCAGATTAATTAGTTTGTTATTTTCTGGAAGATTGCCCTCCGGCTATAGGGCAGCCATATAGTATCTGAGCGTACATGGTCCACCTCATTATAATATGTTGATAGAATGAAAACGAGCTAATGGATCCGGCTGGTGGATTGAGTATTTGAGTTAGTAGAGTTAATATTAGGTAAGTTTATACTGTTGTGTTCCGTGTATTGTGATTTATTGATTCTGTAAGTTTCTCGGTTGAACCTTAGTATCTATGCATATATTACATACGCTGGCGCGGCGTTTATGGTAGTAGTATATGCGAATACCCTAGTCGCAGTGAATGAATTTAATGATGTTATATATAACTAGTTGTAACTTGTGATTTATATTGTTTGTAATTTGGCTGATAGATTCCTCGGAACAATAGCTAACATTATATTGCGAGTTTGACTGGCCGGCTTTGTAGTATAGTGGTATGAGAATAAGTAGGCTCTAAGGACATCCCGGATGGGAGTGATGATGTAGTGTGTAAGTAATATATTTACGTTGTGAGTCGTTAATTGTTTTATTTCGGTAAGTTTGGAGCCTCTGCGGTACTATACAGTCGTAATTAGAATACAAACTGCCTAGTATATTAAATGTAGTAATGGAAAAGCCGGCAAGCACCTGGTAGATTTAATTATTGTTGATGATTATGATCTTAACTGTGTGATCGGATTAATCTTAGATTGTCTAATTTTCAAAGTCTTCGCTGCGCGGGAGCATACGGCATGCATATGCATACAACTGATTGGTATAGATTGATGAATGTGTATAGAGTAATGATCCATAGCCGGGCTAGGGTTGATTCTTCTTGTGTATATATTTTATAACGTTATGCTCGTTAATTGTTGTTTATTTAGCAATAAGTTTCCTTCCGGAACATTACACATTATAGTTAATCCGTACTGAATCATTAGTATAATTGTGTAATACTGAAGAACGGCAAGGCCCTGGTGGAGATTATTCTTTTTGTGGTATATATATTTATTTACTTCATTTTGTCGTTGAATTGTTCTTATTTTCAAAAGTTTCCTCCGGACAATACAGCTATTGATAATAATTGCAGACTGTATGTTGTTATTAATGATGTGATACTGACAAACCATAGCCTGCTGGTGAATATGTATGTGTATATATATCTATATACTGTTGTGCGTTAATTGTTGTTATATTATGTCGAAGGTTTCCTGACGCGGGACATGACAGGCTATATAGTATAGTGCGTATACATGTACTCTTATGAATATGTAAGTTAATGAACATAGGCAGTACGCTGTGAGGTCATGTGTTGTTGTATAATATACCTTTAGTCTTGTCGTTAATCTTTTTAGTATGTCAAAGTTCGCGTCGAGCAATACACAAGTAATAGTTACATCGACTGTATTCTATATATATAGTATAGATAAACCATAAGCGCTCGGTGAATGTATTTTTGTGTGATATATCTTAGTTTGTACTCTGTAGTCGAGTTAAGTTTGTTTGTTGAATGTTGGCTGTATAATTGTTGTGCGCTTGCGGATCATGACGAACAGTGAAGTAAATGTTGAATGGCAACGTACCCTGTCGTTAAGCTCACTTCATCAATTTATATTGTGGATATAGTATGGCGCGCGGCTGTTAGTGAAGTAAGTTCTCGTTCACCGGATATTCTTAGCGCATGGAGACTTACGGGCTGGACGATCCAGTGTGATAGTTGTAATAGGTTTAGTCGGGTGATCGAGAATATCGTAGTGTATCATTGTCTTGGTATCGTAGTTTTGGTGCGTTAATGTGATTATTGATTTCTGAAGTGTTATCACTCCGGGATACAACCATATATAGCAATCATGCGCGCTTGTATAGTAGTGTTATGAGATTTTTTATGTTTATATGTTAATATGAAACATTGTAATTAATGAATTCTTGAATAGACCTAATAGTACTTAAAATTTATTGCATATTCTCAATTTATTATATATTGAAGCTCATTATTGGTTTTAGCAGCATCTAGTCGCTGTGAAAGTTAGATATGGTCTAAGGTATTCAAGGTTGCGTTGCATATGTTGCCTTGACTACTTCAGTGCGCATTAAGCCATTGACACAGTATTGGTAATTAACATCAGATGCTGTTGGCTAGTGTAGTAAGCAGCATCGTAACGAATTAATTGATGTATATCATATGTAGTAAGATAGAACCAATATGGTGTACGTCAGGTGCATTGCAGGTGCAGGCGTCACGCAAGGCGCTGCATTGTGCAAGAGATACTCATGTGCAATGTTTACTGGCAGATAGTGGAATTAGTTATGTAAAGTGTACAGATAAAGCATGGTAACAGTTGTAACAGTAGTAATATAACAATTGATTAATTTAGTCGAGGTGGCGTGCAGGGTGCACCAAGCAACTCGCCCCATCCAAAAGGTTTTCCGGCCCCCCTTCGCCTCCCGCCCGCCCCATGTTTTGTCGTAAGATATGAACACTGTTAGTAATGAAGTGTATGTAGTGTCTAGGTAAGCGGCCGCTATTCGATTATTGTAGATATCTATGGCTTGCTTAGTATGAGAAAACATGGTTTTACAGTAGTAGTGATACATGTAATGTTGTACAGTGGGCTCAGGTGGGCCAGCACTATGCACATCTCATCAATAGGTAGCCCTCATGATTGCACGTGACTGTCAGAGAGTAATTTCGTTATTAGTGGTCAGGATGCTGGTAACTAGTTTTATTACAAGAGTAGTAAGTATGCATGGTAATGGTGGTACAGTGCTCAGTGTGGCATCCAGCAAGCTGCATCTAAAGTCTCTTGTCAAGGTAGCAGCAGAATAATGTATATGTGTCAGTATACGATGAACAGTTTTACAGTAGTAAATTACCCATAGTATGGTTGTACAGTGCTGCAGGTGCAAACGCAGCGACTACATTCAAAGTCTCGATGTCATGTATCTAGCAGAATTAATGTTACTTAGATGTTCAGTAAGCTGAAGCAGTGTTTTGAACAGTAGTAAGATATGAGAGTCATGCCATATAGGTGGTACAAGTGCTCAGTGTTGCGTACGCAGCAACTCAAGTACAAGTCTGTCTATGTTCAAGTACAGTGCTTTAGAATAGATGTAATAGTGTTCCCAGGTGAACATGGAAGATGTAGTTACAGTAAGGTTTAATGTAGATACATGATGTAATGTAGGTAGCAGTTTGGTTCAGGTCTACCGCACACATGTCATCAAGTCTCATGTCAAGTACATACCAGGAATTAATGTATTTAGTGTTCAGGTATAGCTATGAACAGTTTAACCAGTTAGGTAATATACAGTGTAATGGTGTGTAGCAGTGCATTCAGGTGCACACGAACTCATCAAAGTCTTTGGCATGTGCAGAGGTTGAACACAAGAATAACTGTTTGATTTATATCAGGTAAACAATGAACAGTATTACTAGGTGAGTAAAATAAATACATGTAATGTGTATACAGTGGCTACTAAGGTGCATCCAGCAGCAAGCGGTCAGTTCAAGAAGTATAGCTTGGCATTGGTACGTAAGACATCGACATGCATGAAGTGAATGTACATCTACGTGTCAGGGTTAAGACATTGATACGAGTTGCTACTGTAGTAACGTGAATGTCGAATACATCGTATAAGTTGTACAGGTGGCTGCTCAGGTGCACGGATCTACATTACTGGCATGTCAATTAGTTCTGCATGGATCAGATACAAGCAGAAGTAAATTGTATTGTGTCAGGTAATACATGAACAGTTTACAGTAGCTTGAATTGATACAGTTGTAGTGTGTACAGTGGCTAGGCAGGGTGGCTACCACAACTGCCATACTATAAGTCATGCAAGTTGTGCATAGTGAGGCGACCGCGAAGATCAGTTACGGTAGCTAGTATGAACGTGTACTCACGGTGTAGGGCGGCATGAACTTGAGTATTTTCGTGACGATTCGAGGCTAATATATATAGAAATAAATGTTGGTGAGCTTAAGTAAGAAAGAGAAATGTAAGAGAAAAGATGAAAGGTCAAGTTAAGTTATTCTATGGACATGTTATGATGTATCAGGTTAGGTGGTCTCAGGTCGCACGGTCAGCAACTTCAATGGCAGAGTCACTGTCTCATGTGTCTAAGTAACAGCTAGTAATTAATGTATATAGTGTCTTAGTAACTAAGTGAGTAGCAGGATTTGGTGTACGAGTGAGTCAAGTTATGTCTATGGTATAGTGTGTCGCATTCGGTGTATCGTATAAGTGTTGGATGATGGGAGAGTTGCTATCTTTGGATGTTATTGAAGTGGGTCAAGCTGAACTTACAGAAGTCGATGAGGTCATTTGAAGTATGTATTCAGTGGAGTTGGACGCGGCAGCGTAAACAGATGAGAGCGACGGTCTTATTGTTATTATTGCTATGTCTGATGCTGGCGGTTCAAGCATTCCTGAGGCATGGTGAAAAATGTATTGTCGCGATAAGTGCATCATGATGTAAGTTAAGTGCTAAGGTTTGGTAGGTGTGGCGCATACGGTACCAATGCTGAGCAAAAGAAAGCTAATAACGTTGCTCTTGGGTGTAAGTGCTGGTGTTAGTGGTAAAAATGGAGATACGACGTCTGGCATGCTGTGTGATCGATGTATCTATATAAGCAGCGCTATAGGCTCAGTTGGGCTAACAGTATTGTAGCATTATAAGCACAATGAATATATAGATAAATGATTGATGGAATAGGTGATTAATGAAATCTGTAGTTAATGTATAGCAGCTCGAATAACAGGTCTCAAATGTGCAGTAAGTAATTAGGCTGGGCGCATGTCATCTTTATAGTATTACTTGTAGCGTGAGTACTAGTTGAGGTGCGGGGGATGTGCTCAGATTATAGCTAGATTAAGGGTGACTATCTCTAACTGAGGAGGACCTACAGAAGGTCTCTGCCAGAGTTCAAGTACTGAGCTCTTAGTAAAGCCTAGTACCCATATGAGCTTATATGAAGTAGGCAAAAGGGATGACTGTCACGTGGTTAAAGTGGTGAGCTCGTGATGGTGAGAGTGATGCGGCGCCTGCGGCACTTGCAGTATGCACATAAATACAATGGGGCACTCAGTAGGTTGGCTGAAAGCACATAGTTAAAAAAGGACGAAGGGTATGGATCATGGAACGAGATTTACGGCAATGTCCTTGATCTGGCGTGATAGCCAATCCGTATATAAGTGCGCCAGCGAGGCCAGTATGGTCTGTCATAGGCGTTTAGTCGTATGATTACTGAATCGCATTGCAGAGGTTATGCAACATAGCTACGAAGGGGTTGCGAATAATTAGCTATATGGATAAAGTGATTATATGGTTCAAAGTAGGCTATGTCAACACATAGTGGGGTTTAATGCTTTAGAGCCCAATGAGGTTAGGGATATATGCCAATAGCATATGTACACAGGATGCTCAAAATATAATTTTTTTGTTCTATGCAGTGTGCAGAAGACTGTCCCAATATAAAACCAATTATTAAGCTGTTCCGCTTAATCATGCAGTTTTTTTTTTTTTTTTAGAAGTGATATGGGGGGGGGGGTTGTTATCAGTGCCTACAGTGATGTTTTAGTATGCCATGAAGTAAGAAGCACCCTTAATGAACTATTTAGGAAGTAAAATAGAATATTTATGTCTGGTCTAATTTATCTTGGTAAAGTATTGGTTCTCATGTGGTTGGTCTGTGTTTTTGGCGTGAGCGTGTGGGGAGCATGCTGATGAGTTATTACGTAATGTATATGAGAGAGCTGTTAAATGTTGCATATGATGTAAGACAGTAGATGAAAAGGTGGTGTGATTGACTAATGATCAAAGTGAAAGAACGATAGAGGAATAATAAGAATAAACAAAGACGAAAAAGTACGATAATGGTATTTCATGTCTTGTGATGACAGGACGGTGGATAAGTTAGGTAAGAAGGCATATTCTAATAGTTCGTTATATTGAGTAGAAGTTAGTTCAGGATGGAGCAGCGTTAAAGTCGAAGGATAGAAGTGATTTCATGCTATGACTTATAGTAATAGTAATGATGCTGCTTATGAGGATCTTATTATACAGTATTTATGATCTTATGATAGGTA
>CM042157.1:76927824-76947824 GCA_023376005.1 Doryteuthis pealeii
GAAACAGCTGATGAACTGAGTTATTGATATTTATGACAAAAATCAGTTGCTGAATAATTCTTGTGAACCTTCACCAGGTGGTGCTCTCACTCTCTCACCTAACTAACTGACTTTCTCTGTGTTGTGTTTGCTTCTTCTGAAAAGAAGATAGCTCATCAGTGTTGAGCAGGGTAGTGTCATCAAGAGACAAGATGAAAAGTCACCAGATAGCTGAGATGCTGATAGGTACCGTCATGCGTCCCTGATGCACAAAAATCTAAAAGAAGGCAGTAAAATCACTTCTTCCAGGGCTCATAAAATTTGTGATCTTAGAAAAAAAATTTAAAAAGTAAAAAACAAAAAAAAAAAACAATATAAAACCTAAATTAAAAGGAATTAATTCCTGTTGTCTGAGCCAGCAAAAAAAATATATATATCCAGAGATACTGACGCACAAAAATCTAAAAGGACGCAGTAAAATAATATCCATGCATCCTATTTTTTTTCTTTCTTCTTCCTCCACCATTTCAAACTAAATGTAAATACATTTCAATAGTTTCTTAGAACTAATTACACAGGATAGGTTACAAGGTAGGAGTTAGAGGCTTTAGTGGGACTCATACATTTTCCTCGGGACTCATTCAAAGCAAATATGTGCATCCCAGGAGCACTAAATCAAAAGCTATCAGCAAAAATCAAATCTGGAAAATACTTTTTTGGGGATACTCATTTCAGGCTCATAAAGTTGTGACCGGAGAAAGAAAAAAAAGGATAAAAAACAAACAAAACTTAAAGGAATTAATTCCTGTTGTTTGAGCCAGCAGAATAAATGAGATGATATCGAATGCAATTGTTTTTTGTGAGATAGGACAATAATAAAGGAAAAAGGAACATTCTCTTTTTTCTTTTTGACCATTAACTTTATACTCATCCACTTGAACTGACCACTTAAAAAAAACAACAAAATAACACAAATCAGAATACAGTGATGCTGGTAGCTTTTCTAATTTAGTGTGTCATAGAATGCTGGATTTGATTTGAATGAGTCCTTGGGGAATTTGATGGGTCCTATCATGTTCTTAATAATTGAGATTTTTATCAATGAACAGCTAAAATCTTAACCCTTACCTGTACTCCATATAGTGTAATTGGTTTCCAAAGAAAATATTGAAATATATTTACAAATAGCAGAAATTACAGTAAGCTGTGGAATGGTGGGGAAAAAAAAAAATACTGGATGCATGGATATGATTTTTTCTGTGTCCTTTTAGATTTTTCTGCATCAGTGATGAGGAGTGTGCCTATCAGCATCTCTGAGAGATTTTTTTTTTTTTTTTTTTTTTTTTTTTTTTTGTGTTTACTAACTGCTTGTGTTTCTGAAAGGATCCCAGTTTTCCACTCATTCCATTATGTGTCTCAATTACAATAATGTAAGGAAGATATTTCCCCTACAAGATAGTTGGACTCATCCAACCAATTACAATGTATATTAAAAGATAGAATATGTGACTTATTCAATTGTAGTTGTAGCTTCATTGCTGGTTGGAGTCATGCGTGTTAACTTATTTTATTCCTTGTATAAAAAGTTAAACCTTCTTTTCCGGATTTCTTCAATGTATTTATAAATTCTATCACAACAAATAATTTTTGGAATTAATTTATCTAGTATTTGTTTTTGTGCAATGTGGCTACAAGTATATACATATAGTATTATACAAGTATATACTTATAATATATACAAGTATATTACTGTAAGTATTATACAAGTGTAGTCACTATGATATTCATATTTTTGGATAAGTCATGTGCGATATTACAATGCTTATCAATTGCTTAGTTATTTGAAGCGAATGATTTTGGGAGAAGTGTAATGGTATCATTCATTAGGAAATGACATGGTTGATCAGGAATCAAATCCTGGATGAGGCACTGTTGTACTTTCATATATAGTGCTAATACCCTTACAAAATGAGTCGAATCCAACTAATTTCTCTGCAGATGAGCTTTTAACACAGCATAGCGCTCTAACAATGAGGTCACGAGTTTTAGATGGCTAATATGTTGGACCATCATACCACTGTTTTTTCCCTCTGGGACTCATATTCTCAAAGCAAATATGTTTGTCAATCTCCTAGGATGTGCCACTAAATCAAAAAGACTATCAGCAAAATCAAATCTGGAATATACCTTTTTTGGGGAATCACTCATTTCAATTTGTGATTGTAGAAAAAAAAAAAAATATATAATATATATATTATATATAATATATTTACAGACCCCTCCACACGAGCTAGGATGCGACACAATGTGCAATTCTTAAGCAGAGTTCAACAGGTTTGAATTCGAAGTTTTCCTTCTCCTAGACCGGTGTGCCTGCCAAGGTTATAAAGAGCCCATGTGCTCCTACTATTTACCCATAGCTGGAGTAAGAGTAGGATTCATACCTTTCCAAGGGTATTAGCACTAAGTGAAATAATTGCCACGTCCGGGATTTGAACTCGGGTCGACGGGTCCATTTCCATGTCTTTAACCATTACGCCACGCGCTTCCTAAAAAAAAAAATATAAGACCTAAATTCAACCTTGGTATGACTTAAGAATTGATCTTGTGTTGCATCCTGCTTATGGGTCAGTCAGTGGTTGGGTAAATACATACAAGTATAATAGATAGAAATGCTTATACATGATGCATACCTCTTTACCCACTAAATATCTATATGTTATATACCTCTCTTACGTCTTACTCTGTCGTCTATCTTCTGGCCTGATATCTTCTAAGGTCTCGTCTGGTCTTCTATTGAGGATTCCGGGTCTGGTTTCTGTTGCTAGGGATTTCTTGTTATCAGAAGCCTTGTGTCATTGTTAGCTTTAGTAATAACCACAAGACTTCGATTTACGATGATGTTACTTTATTCGTAGAACCCCAGACCAGACAATCATGCAGAGAGACTCACATCTGCTAGCTTCGCTTCTAAGTTCTAACTCTAACTGACTGAGTTGCTTACTCCTTAAACCGGAAGGGGGCTTTCTATGCCTTCCAGTTCTCCGATCATCCCCAGACCGCAAGGTCAGAGTGAGTCAAAGGCCGTCACTCACCCTCAAGGCCATTCAGCTGCACTAATATGATTTCTACACTATTGTCATAATCATTAGGTATCTAATGATTATGTAACATACAACCTTAAAGCTCCATATCGAGTGTGTACCATCATCATCATGTTGCTAATCACACGTATATCCATGACAATCTCTCACAACCTTCCCTATCATTCATTGTTTCAAGGAGGTCCTTTGCGCAGCATCCAGTATCCGCGCAGAGCTGGTCAACGTAGGTCCTTGCTGGGCGGCTCACACTAGCATGTCCATGTGTTGACTTCCACAGGAGAACGTCACTTGAGTACGTCCTTGTTTCTCCAGCAGTGTCCTGCATGTCTTGTCTGTCTCACTCGGATGTTTGTGAGATAGGGGCAAGTGGCTGTACAGCTTGCTTCCTGTGGGTGTAGCCATAGCCTCATCATATGTCAATGATGGTTTCAGTTTTAATGGCAGGTAGATTTTATGGGTTGTTGTTTAGCCTCATTATCACCAAGGTTGTCTTTCTCCAGACTGGTTATGTACCAGAACTAGAGAGTTTAGTCTGTTCTACTATTTAACTCAGAGGATATATATATATATATATATATATATATATATACACACCAGCCCCTCTGCATGAGAGGATGAGACAGGGTGTCAATTTCTTAAGTGGAGGTTTGAATTCAGTTTTCCTTCTCCTAGGCTGGTTTACCTAGCCAAGATTAAATATCCCAGTCTACCCTACTATTTACCAATTGCTGGAGGGAGAGGAGTTGGATGCATAACTTTCCCACAGGAGAAGAAAAACCTATTAAACTTGGTTTTAAAAAATTGACCTTGTGTTGCATCCTGCTCATGCAGATGGGGTTGGATAAATACATATTATGTATTCATATTTTGGATTGATTGATTTTTAATGGCATATCAGTCTGCTTAGGGTTATTTGATGCTGCATTTGTTTTTGGAGAGTTTTTTTTTTTTTAAATGTGATTTTTTGTAATGATTTCATGACATTTTATAATTTGTAACGATTTCATGAAATTTTATAATTTGTAACGATTTCATGACATTTTATAATTTGTAATCGATTTCATGAATTTTTTATTTGTTAGACAATAACGATTTCATGACATTTTATAATTTGTGAACGATTTTCATGACATTTTCATAATTTGTAACGATTTCAATGACATTTTTATAATTTGTAACGATTTTTCATGACATTTTATATAATTTGTAACGATTTCATGACATTTTCATAATTTGTAAACGATTTATAATTTGACATCATTTAAATTTTGTAACGATTTCATGACATTTTATATAATTTGTAACGATTTCATGCATTTTAATATAATTGTAACGAAATTCTAATGACATTTATATAATTTTGTAACTGATTTATTATGGAAATTTTATTAATTTGTAAGATTTTATGAAATTTTATATATTTGTAATGATTTTATGAAATTTTATATAATTTGTAATGATTTTATGAAATTTTATTATAATTTGTATGATTTTTATGAAATTTTAATATATAATGTTGTAATGATATTATTATGAAATTTTTATATAATTTGTAATGATTTCATGAAATTTTATATAATGGTTTTACGAAATTTATAAATTTATAGTGGTTTTACAAAAATTTTATCATATTTCATAAATTCTATGAATAATTGAAATTTGATATATACTCAATGCTATGAAAATGTCATTGTTAGGTTAAAAAGACCCAATCAAGATCCCTCCATAGCAGTGAGATTAATTACCACCTGATAGGGTGTCTTTTAAGCAAATATGCCATATATTTTGGTCAGATACTAAAAAAACAAACAAAAAAAATAACAACTCTTGCTATTTGCAGATATGACTCAGCAATAAACTTGTCAGTTGATTCTGGATTCTTCTATACTGTATTTTATTTATATTTATAATATAGAAGTATATAGATCAACTGCAGTGTGTATGTGTGTGCGTGCGTGTCTACACTCATTTCCTCCATGTGTCATCTCTGTGTTATTCTGAAGGCATCATGTGATTAGGATCCAACAGTGACTCACTAATTCATTCACTGTGAGTTGTTCAAAACATACAAAGCTTTTTTTTTCTTCATTCAACTATTTACTATGTCATGTGCTTTACTTGTCCCAATAGATTTTAATTTAAGTGTCCATGTATGTGCTATGTGCAATGAAAGAGAAAGAATTCAATGAATATTACATCCTGCATATTTATAGCTTTATTTTTTGTATGTCTGTAACCATAAAAAAACTCTGGGAAAAAAAAAAACAAACAAAACTTTTAATCTTTTTTTATGACCTACAAAGATTATTTTTTAACAAGATATATATATATATATATATATAATATATATTATATATATATATATATGATTATGAAAAAAAAGTTCATATATATATAATATATTGAAAAATTGAAAAAACACAGTTCATAAAACGAGTAATTGTTTATGAACTTGTATGAACTTTTTTTTTCAATTTTTCACTATATTACATACTGTCAGATTCACTTCCACTTTCTCTTCACACATACACACACATACACACACACAAAACAATATATATATATATATATATATATGTCACACATACACACGTGTCAAAAAAAGTATCAAGATTTTTTGTACTTTTTGACACCTTGTATTTTGAAAAAAATTAATGTTCCATTCATTGTTCATTTCTATCTTGGTAAATACAACTTCAATCTGGATACTTTTATGACACACCTTGTTATATATATATATATATATATAATATATATATGTCACCCACAGACACTGTGTTTTGAAGTTTCATGTCTCTTCAGTGTGGCTATACTTACAAACTAATTCCAGCCGGGAGTGAACCCAACTACTTTTCATCAGTCTGGTTCCTTAACGCCTTGGTCGTCTTCAATTGCCAGTAAAGAGCGGAGTTTTAACTGATAAATACATACATTGGTATATATTTTTACGATCACTAGAGAGCTCAAATATAGCATAAAAAGAGAGCGTAAATAACAGACGAGTATGGCTTTTTTTACACTAACAGTGAAAGTCAGTTAAAATCCCTACAGGGTGATTGTAAAGTAACCCCCTTTCCTATTTTAAATATCTTATAATTATTTCCGAATCATTATTTTTACAAAAAATGAATATGAGAAGAACACACATAACATGGAGTTTTATTTAAAATTCTATATGGGCACCAGCATTACCTCCAGCCTCTCAAGCTGCTCGGGAATTAGAATTGAATCTAGACATCTTTTATAGGCTTTGAATTTTGAAACTAAATAATCAATCTAAAAAGAAAAACAACAAAACAGATTTAATTGCCATATATTAAGGAAATACATTAAAACCGCCCTGTTGGCTGGGGTGTTAGAATTCACCGACTGCACCTCTGCAGAGGAGTAAGACTCCCCCAATGGGGCCACCTGTTGGCCGTGGGTGGCGACCCGTGATGCTTAAGGATAGAGCCCAGGTGGATGAGCAATTCATGACATGCAATACTCCACTTTGGCCCTATCTTGGGCTAGATGGGTGGTCGGAGAGGCCCCTCCGATCAATCGGCTGGTCACGTCAAGCCCTAGCACCTATATGATTTTCCCAACCCTATTGCCCTTATGGCAAGCCCCAGCCCCTTTTTATCATATGGGTGCTAGAAGGCGGTGGCTGCGGGTCTACATGTCCTGGGAATGACGTTAAACTCTATCTGATGGTGAGTTTCCAGTTTTGGAGGTTTTGGGGAATGTGGAGCACCCCTTTATCACGATTGCTCCCTGGTCCACTCTGACCCGGAGTGGTAGTACCTGTTAGGGTCCCATCTATGGGTTAAAATAGAAAAAATGTATTTATAAAAAAAATTGTATTATCCATTAAGAATTGATTTATTTCAAAACTTATTGGCATTAAATGACCCACTGAGGTTGATATGCCGTAAAACAAAACAAACAAACAAACAAATACATTAAAGAATTGAGAAAAATGTAGCTGCATATAAAAGAAATTATAAATTGTTTAGAATAGGGAGTCACTTTTCAAACACCCTGTATGTATGTTTATATGTGTTATAGGTGATATAACCTATGTACATAAATGGAATGCGCCGACTACTACTATAAGTAACGGGACAATTGTGGCTTGGGGCACAAGCAACGCGAGTCAGTTCGCCACTGTAGGGTCGGACGCAACTCCACTTTCTATTCTGTAATTTCTACTCATTTTTGTTCAATACATTTGTATCCATTTTCATACCAGTCGTTTGTCTTATTTTTTTTACCCTTAAAACCCCACAACAATATGTGTGTGTGTGTGTGTGTAAGGTATGGCTAAAATTTAACTTTATTTTAATCCCTTCTCCCCCATGAATTAAGCTTCAACAAAACTCCGAAAAAATAAATGTAACTTAATTTTTGCTGTGGAAAGGATTTAAAAAAAAAAAAACACCAAAAAATTCAAGTCAAAATTATTTGTTTTACCGTCTTTAAAACAGGAAAATTTTATAAATTAAAAATCTGTATTATTTTTTTTTTTTATTAAAAAAAACAATATTATTGAATAGTTTAAGAAGTCCCTGGGCAGAATATCAACATTTGAGAGTTCAGGGAGCATTAGGATGATTGTCTTTAATTATAATCTTTCACTGAAATCCTACATGTACATAGGAAAAAACTCTAAACTTTGCAGGTTCATATCTTCTAAAGTAGACTCACAAAATTCTTTGGTGAACTTAGGCAGGCATAGTCGATGTTAGGAACAAAAATATTATGAAAATTGAAGAGGACAAATTCGATAGACTGACCGTAAGCTACATAGGTGAAAAGTTGTTGATTTGGGAGTCATGCACTTGGGTGAGCAAAATAAAATTTTCTATTAGGTATAGGGTTAGAATATTTGGATATTTGGATTCTACAGTCCTTATTGCCCTACATACCAAATTTCAGAAATATTGAATGTATGAAAGTATTTTTAAAAATTTAAAAAAAAAACACTGAGATTCTGTGACACCGCACGGCCTTAATTTTGAGGCAAAATAGGAAAATTATAACCGCCCCCCCTCTAAAATCGGAACGGTAAAGTTTAAGAAAAAATAATTTGGCACACTTTCCTAACTCATAAAGGGGAACATTGTGCCAAATTTCAAGTAATTCGGGTCGGTGGGTAACGCCTGGTGAATTGACATGGAATGACCCATTAGTCAAATTGACATATTTCGGACATTTTTTTTATCTCTTGATGATGTGTTCTTTTTATGTGATTTATTTCAGTGTTATAATTAAGTTCAGGCTCTTTTCTTAGGGGGGAAAAAATGTGTGGTGTGCATATATGTATATATATATATATATATATATATATATATATATATATATATATATATATAGTCATGCTGATACTTTTTTTGACTTAGTGCATCCTGGACTCTCTTCAATGTCTTAGAAATTTTTCTTTATTTCACCCCAAGCAAAAAATTGTCTTTTTTTTTTTTTTTTTTTTTTTTTTATAAGTAAAAACCTTCCTTGTTTAATTCATGTTTCATTATTTCTTAAACAACTCCCCCACCTCCCAAAAAACAACAACACAGAGAACCACAATTTCAAGACTAAATAGACCAGAATAAATATTATTTACTTCCTAAATGTTTTAATGGTGTTTTTTATTATGCTACTAACAACTGTAGATGATAACCCCCCCCCCCCCATACACACTCAAAAAAAAAAAAAAATGATTTGGGAACAGTTAAAATTGTTTTTTTGGGACAGTTCTGAAACTGATGAAAAAAAATTATTTTGGAGTCCTGTGTACAATGTATGCACTTCCCTAACATCTGGGCTTAAAATAACCCCATATGTGTTGACATATCATTTAAAATAAATCAATTTATAATTATTTTGCTTCTATATTTTTTTTAGATAGTGATATTAGTCATCGTTGGGGTGGCCTAAAATTGGTATCAGCCAGACAACAAGGTAGTCCATCCCCTTTTTACTAGTGCTAGACCAAGGTGATTGTTTTTGGCATCTGAAGTGGAGCACCACACCTACCATCAGCTCCTCACTTTACCACTAAGATCCCTGTGCTACTCATATGCTGAGTTGGTGAGGGCTGGTACTGAACCCGGAACCTTGTGGTTCCTAGTTGGATGCTCTACTGAATGGGGGTGGGGGTAGAGTAATATAAAGAGAGGTAGAATAATTTTGATTTTAGTGTTTTGGTCTATTCAGATTATTCCTTTCATATTTTTTAAAATAGTGTTATAAGCAAAATTGTTAGAATGGCCTATTGTCTGTATTAGCTGACCAGCAAGAGAGTCTATCCCCTTTTCACTAGCACTAGACCAAGGAGATTGTTTTTTTGCTGAGGTAGAGCACCACAGATACCAAACAGCACTGCTCACGTGACTTTCAGAAACATTTTTTCATGCTCAGAATTGCGGAGACATGGAATAAACTGCCCGTGTCTGTTGTAGGCTGCCGAAGCACTGAATCTTTCAAAGCCTCCATGCTTCCTGTAGTCCACCGACACTATACCTGATGCCACTCTCCACATACATATGCACACACGCGCACACATACATGCATATTACTACTGTAAACTGTTCATGTTCCTGACACTAATACATTATTCTGTGTACTTGACATGAGACTTTGATGAGTTGTGGTGCACCTGAGCACTGTACACATACATGTATATTACTACTGTAAACTGTTCATGTTCCTGACACTAATACATTATTCTGTGTACTTGACATGAGACTTTGATGAGTTGTGGTGCACCTGAGCACTGTACACATACATGTATATTACTACTGTAAACTGTTCATGTTACTGACACTAATACATTATTCTGTGTACTTGACATGAGACTTTGATGAGTTGTGGTGCACCTGAGCACTGTACACATACATGTATATTACTACTGTAAACTGTTCATGTTCCTGACACTAATACATTATTCTGTGTACTTGACATGAGACTTTGATGAGTTGTGGTGCACCTGAGCACTGTACACATACATGTATATTACTACTGTAAACTGTTCATGTTCCTGACACTAATACATTATTCTGTGTACTTGACATGAGACTTTGATGAGTTGTGGTGCACCTGAGCACTGTACACATACATGTATATTACTACTGTAAACTGTTCATGTTACTGACACTAATACATTATTCTGTGTACTTGACATGAGACTTTGATGAGTTGTGGTGCACCTGAGCACTGTACACAATTTCATTATCATTATTATTAACTCGTAGATGCTGCTTTACTGCACAGATCTGATTATCCAATCTGTGTAGCTTATGCGCTGAGTTGTCAAGGACCAGCATCGAACCTTGAACCTTGCTATTCCTAGGCTGATCCTCTACCAATTGAGCTAATATAAAAAGGAGGTAGAATAAATTTGATTTTGGTCTATTCAAATTATTTTACTTTCATTTAAAAAAAAAAAAATCTATACATATATAAAGGGCAATTGTATATATGTGTATCTCCGGAGGAAACTTCGAAAATAAAACAATTAACGACAAAGTAAATATATATACACAAAATATCACCAGGGCTTGGTTTTCTATACATATATAAAGGGCAGTTGTATATATGTGTATGTCCGAAGGAAACTTCGAAAATAAAACAATTAACGACAAAGTAAATATATATACACAAAATATCACCAGGGCTTGGTTTTCTATACATATATAAAGATCAGTTGTATATATGTGTATGTCCGGAGGAAACTTTGAAAATAAAACAATTAACGACAAAGTAAATATATATACACAAAATATCACCAGGGCTTGGTTTTCTATACATATATAAAGATCAGTTGTATATATGTGTATGTCCGGAGGAAACTTTGAAAATAAAACAATTAACGACAAAGTAAATATATATACACAAAATATCACCAGGGCTTGGTTTTCTATACATATATAAAGATCAGTTGTATATATGTGTATGTCCGGAGGAAACTTTGAAAATAAAACAATTAACGACAAAGTAAATATATATACACAAAATATCACCAGGGCTTGGTTTTCTATACATATATAAAGATCAGTTGTATATATGTGTATGTCCGGAGGAAACTTTGAAAATAAAACAATTAACGACAAAGTAAATATATATACACAAAATATCACCAGGGCTTGGTTTTCTATACATATATAAAGATCAGTTGTATATATGTGTATGTCCGGAGGAAACTTTGAAAATAAAACAATTAACGACAAAGTAAAATATATATACACAAAATATCACCAGGGCTTGGTTTCTATACATATATAAAGGGCAGTTGTATATATGTGTATGTCCGGAGGAAACTTCGAAAATAAAACAATTAACGACAAAGTAAATATATATACACAAAATATCACCAGGGCTTGGTTTTCTATACATATATAAAGGGCAGTTGTATATATGTGTATGTCCGGAGGAAACTTCGAAAATAAAACAATTAACGACAAAGTAAATATATATACACATAAAATATCACTCGGACTTGGTTTTCTATACATATATAAAGGGCAGTTGTATATATGTGTATGTCCGGAGGAAACTTCGAAAATAAAACAATTAACGACAAAGTAAATATATATACACATAAAATATCACTCGGACTTGGTTTTCTATACATATATAAAGGGCAGTTGTATATATGTGTATATCCGGAGGAAACTTCGAAAATAAAACAATTAACGACAAAGTAAATATATATACACAAAATATCACCAGGGCTTGGTTTTCTATACATTTATAAAGGGCAGTTGTATATATGTGTATGTCCAGAGGAAACTTCGAAAATAAAACAAATATATATATATATATACACACATTAAATATCACCAGGGCTTGGTTTTTGAGCAAAAATAATAGAGATTTGATTTATATTCGTGAAGATAATTAAAAAATAAAATTTAACTGATAACAGCATGGATTTATTTTTTTTCATTTAATATTTTAGATAGTAGACATTAACATTTCTTTTCAGAGTAGCTGGATCAATGCAAGGTCTATTTTTTTTACATAGGGATTTAAATGGAGCATCCAACTAGGATTCAACTCACGATTCAGTAATAATGGATCTGCAGGACTAACTTTAAAAAAATCCCCCCTCTACCCAGGCGATGCTGAGTAGCTGCTGCTAGTAGTGATATAAAGGGAACTAGTGATGATGACAATAGTCCAAATAATCCAAATTATACTAAAAAAAAGTCTGAATAATTCAGATAATACAACAAAAGTCATAAAAACATATCTTGCCCTGCCCTATTAACAGACCTGAAATTAGCAGCTCGCTGTTGATTCTCATAATAGAAACATTGATTTTACATTGCAAATTTAATTGCTATATCAGATATGAATTAAATTTCATGAGCAATAAAAAGGAGTTATTTTTATATATGTAGTGTCAGCAGCTTGGCATATAACAAAGCTATAATTTAAAAAGAAAATATTACCATCCATGCTGTCATGCATTTTAACCTTTTGTTCGCCTGCCCTCTGACCTCTTGTTTTATTGCACACACATTATTGAGTCATGTCGAAAAATTCTTTTTTCTATTCTTTTTATTTTCATTTATTCCTTTAAAAAAAATCTGTCATGTTAACAGCCCAGATGGTAATAATGTTTTATTATTTTTCATTATATGTAAATTCTTAAAACATTCCATAAAATAAGCACAAATTTGTCAAATGCTGTATTTTTTTTTTTTTTTTTTTTTTTTCTTTTTTTTTTGAGAAAAATTGAGTCTCCTGTAGCTCAGAAAGTTGATGTAATATAGAAAAACTGGTGTTATTTTTGTATTCAGAAGCCAATAAATAGTCAAAAACAAGTGTCAGATCCGACTCCACGAAAATTGTGTTCACCGGTATTATCATACAAACATTAATCTAAGGGAAGTAACTCTATATTCACTTAAGCTATTTTTTTTTTAAAAACTGAGCTCATCGTGCACCTCTCAAATTGTGAAGTCGATTTCTTGTTTTGCTTTTTATCTGACTTTTTGATGAAAATCCTTCCTGACAATAATTAATACCTAATAATGTTTTACTTGAAGAGATACAGTATTGAACATAAGTAAGTACACTCCTAACAGTAGTGAGTCCCTGTGGTGTAGTGGCTCACATGTTCGACTGTGACATCATAGTGAGTTTAAACACCAGTTTCGCTATTATGTTCACTTTTGGATTAATACCCTTGGGAAAGGTATGAACCCTCCCCAGTCCTCCAGCTATGGCTTAAATAGTACAGCTACTATTTTTACAAGGATAACTTTAGCGTTATATAACGTAAGATAATGAAGGCCAATATGCAATTAAACAAAGAAACCAAACCACACCCATAACAATTTTTTAATTAATAAAAGTTAATTTTCTCATAGACCCAAGATCCCATGATTTGATTTTTAAAATATTTTTTTTTTTAGAGGAATACTATGAATCAAAATGTATATTATTAGGTCCTATTTATTACCATACTCTACAGCATTGAAACTCTAACTAAAAGTATGAATATATAGCAGTCCAAAAAAGAGTATATCTCTTATACATATGCACTTTTTTTGTAATTTAGATTGTTTGATATTCCACTAGAAATCGTAAAATCCTGGTATCTTTTGGTGCAAGAAAATGCATTAAAAAAACCCCAAAAAAAACACTTTTAAAAAATTGGTAGAAGTTTACTTATTTAGGCACTCTTGAACTTTCTCAATTGTTTCACTTTTATTCTATTTTATTTATATTTTTTTAGCTGTGTTCAGCAAATTGTTATACATTAAAAAAATAAGACCATTAACACTTTATCTACCAGAGTGCCCCAAACTGCCGATGAATTAAATTAGTACATTTCTATTCAGTAGGAAAGGATCACCAATACAATACAAGCTTGTCAACCATTTGACCACTCTATTGCGGACGACAGTGGTAGATAAAGGGTTAAGTGAGAAATGGGTTTGAAAACTGCTTTATTGTGAGTCAACTATATCAGTAAAAATTTAAAAAAATAAAAATAAATAAATGAAAGTGAAATGGTCGAGAAAGTTAAAGACTACCCTTAATCATGGGTAATACTGTATGAATTTACCCAACCCATTTGCCATGAGAATTAACACTTTGATTAAAACTTCCTAGTTTCGATTGAGCTAAACTGGCCCTTTTTAAAAATTAGATTCAACAAGCTTATCCAACAGACTCTAATGAAATAAAATTAATTGGGTTTGGTATGCATTAAAAAGAATAATTTTTAAGAACTAGGAGGCAAAAATTATGTGAAACAAAAAAAGCCACAAATTTTTAGTATATTATATTTTTGATGATGCATTATTTGAATTGAATAGAACTGAAGGTGCAAAAAAAGAACAAGTTGGTAAAATAAAAATGCTGTATACCCACTAATATATCTCGGGTATATAATGGGGAGAGACAGACAGTAGATAATAGAGATGGGATGATGGTCTTATTAAAATAAGCTAACTACAGGCACATACAGAAATCATAAGCTGCTTATGAATTATATAACATAGCATACCTAAGTATGCTGAGACTCAGTAAAAATTGAGAGGTATTATTCATGAATGTTCCAAGGGTTATCTCCCTGTTCACATGACCAGTAATGTAAAAGACATTCAGCCTTATGAAGTAAGAAGGAATAAAGAAATGTTGGTTATTTCCTATAACTCCAACCTAAAAAAGGGGAACCACTCTGAATGAATTTCATCTGCTAATTAATCTACCCATTATTTTCCCATTAAACTAACCCTAAACCCTAACCCGTCTTCTTGTTCCTATTAGATCAATAAATAAATAAATAATTCATAAAATTCATTCAGAGTGGTTCCCCCTTTTTGGTTGGAGTTATAGGAAATAACCAAAATGTTTCTATACAAAAATATGTTTTGTGTTTATTCTTCTCGGTGAAGAAGATGTGATAATGAAGAGTATCTAACCTAATTTCGTTTTGTTTTGTTTTTTTGTATTGTTTTTTTTTTTTTTTTTTTTTTTTTTAAACTATTATGCACTTAAAGACAGCCTTTGGCCACCCTTAAGCTTAATAAAGTGTCACGTCTTATTTGTATAATTTATATTATTAATTATAAATAAAGGAAGTATTCTTATGAAGTTGGCAACTTGAGTTCAAATCCTGGATGAGGCTGTTTGCATTTCACAGCACTAATACCTTTGGAAAAGGCATGCATCCAACTATTCTCCCTCCAGCTATTTGTAAATAGTAGGAGAGACTGACTCTTTAGCCTTGGTTAGGCTACCAGTCTCGAAGGAAAACTCTGAATTCAAACCTGTTAAACAACACTTAAGAAATTGAAAATGTGTAATATCCTACTCGTGTGGAGGGGTTGGTAATTACATATACTTAGCATTTAATAGTTGCCTCCCTTGATAAATAAAAATTGATAATAATCTGTATGAATACAGATGCCACACAATTCTTATTAATATTAAGCTAATTTTAATAAATAACTTATATATAGCTATGTTAAAAAATGGTGTAAGGGAGATAAATGCAACAAATCAACACGAATTAACGAGATTTTTGTGTGTAAATTATATGTATTATAAAATTATTCTGTGTATTTCATAAATCGTTGTCATTAGGGGAGATAACTTTTTAATACGTTTGATGACAACTACTCAAAAATAAGATCATTCGTAATGATTTTTTTAAATATATAAAAATTTCAGAAAATATGCTGTGCAAAATTGTGCATTTTTAAACTTACATTTTTAGATAGATAAATTAAAGCTTGATATAGGGTTTAAATATCAACTTCAACATAGTCTGCTTCCAGACGTTTAAAATTCACTAAAAAATTTATTAAAAATTGGCCAATTAGAGAAAACTTTTTTTTTTGTTGCATCAATTCAATGAAAAATAGTATTTTTAAAACTACAAAAAAAAAAAAAAAAAAAAAAAGAAAGAAAAGATAATGCTACAATTATTGTTTGACTTTTAAGAAAATAACTTTTAAATTTTCAAATAACTTTTTTTTAGGGTAATAAATTGTAATTTAAAAAAATATTCAATGGCGTTCTTCAGGATTTGATCTTTCTAGAAATGTAAAAATTAGGGACTGGAAATTTTTGTCTTCAAATGACCTAAGGTCATCGCCCCCAACATTCTGAATTGATAAGATCTTTATTTTTCATTTCTTTTTTTTAATAGAAATAGCTATTGATTATAAAATTAAGTCAAACGGATAATTTGGTGAAATTTCATTAAAATTGGACAATTCCTTAATTTTTGTAATAATTTGAAAATTAAAAAAAAAAATTTAATACCTCTTTACGGATTTTGCCAGTACCTTTTTTTTTTTTTTTTTCTATTTTTTTATTACTTCCCTTTGCGATCTCTGCACTACCTACTTATATAGATTGAGATGATATTTTCATTATTGAAACAAATTTAATGGATTTGTGTGTTTGTAGTTACTTGGACTTGCAAATTGAAATGCATTTTTGTTTTATTTTCTTCCTTTTTTTTATATGATTTAGTATTTATTAATTTTACTTAGAAAGTGTAATACAAAATTCAATTATATACTGACTTGTTAATTGCAAGCATTTAACATTTGAGAAAGTTTATTGGGGGGGGAGTTTTTTTTTTTTTAAATTCCTAAGCCTTTCCAATAAGGCTAGGTTCTAGAAATATTATGACATTGAATATTGCTCTGTAGATTTTATAAAACTTGTCATTAGGAGAATTAATATGAAATATGTAAAAAAAAAAACAACAAAATATTCTTACTGTTATTTTTTATATAAATTTAAATGTGGAAATGATAAGTATTTCCAGATAATTTTACATGTTTAGGAAGTTAGATAACTCGTTAAGTGTAAAAGTTGTGTCCCCTTTGTAATTTTTTTAGCTTCTGACAATTTTTAATAATAATAAATTCATTTATACATTTTATTTTTTTCAATTTTATTTTTATATATATTTTTAAAGATATCTTAATTTTCTATATTCCTATTTCAATTTTGTATATATATATATATATATATATATATATATATATATATATATATATATATCTTTAAATGATTCATTTTTCTTTAAAGACTATTTGCAAGTTTTTACCCGTTTTTATGGTAAAAACTTGAATGGGAAATACCTAAATTTGATTTTAATATTTTTTTAAGAATATAAAATAACAAAAGCTTTATATAAAGAAGTATGCATTGGGATAATTATTTTCTTAGACAATGGTTTGTTTCCCTAATTTCTATATTTTGATTTACTTTATAATTTATTTAGAAATAATTTAGAAATAATTTAATAAATCCATAAGAAACCAGAATGCTTGTGATTTTTAAAATTTAAATTCTTAAAGTTAAATTGTATATCTTTTGTATTGTATATAAATTGTACGGTGATGCTTTTTAATTTAGTGCATTGCACACATATTTGATTTGAATGAGTCCCCGGGAAAATTTTTGGGTCCCAACTAAAGCCAGCTAACTCTTACTTTGTAACATATCCTGTGTAATTAATTTCTAAGAAACTATTGAAATGTATTTACTGTTAGCTTGAAATGGTGGGGAAGAAAAAAGAAAAACAATGGGACAATGGATATGATTTTTACTATGTCAGGGATGCAGGATGCATACCTATCAGCATCTCTGATTGTATTTTATATAAATTATATTAAATTTTAGGACCATATGACCTTTAGGCACCCCTTTTTGATCTCGATTCAGAAGGACATGTTTTTCATTTACACCGTCAATATCCGGTTGTTTGTTAACAGACGATTTTTAGAGTTTTTTTTTTTTTTTATAAAACTAACCCTAACTCTAACCCCTAACAAACAACCGGATATTGACAGTGCAAATGAAAAACATTCCCTTCTGAATCGAGATCAAAAAGGGGTGCCTAAAGGTCATATGGTCCAAATTTGATATCTTTTATCTTCTTCCATTGAAGTTGAGATTTCACTTAAGAAATTCAGACAATGTAAATTATTCCTATTCAAGTTCGATTGTTTGATAACATTTTTTTAATTATTTTACTCAATTCATGAAATATGGGTGCTTCAGTTTGGTCTTGTTGCAATATTAGTACGGGTTAAAAGTGTCATGAGTGTAACCCGAAGACACTAATCTGACACTAATATAGATAATAATTAAATAAATAAATAGGAGCTCTCAAAGTAGTTTTGACCAACACGAAGAGAACTTTTTGTCTTGATCATAGAAAACCTTCTTGGTGAATTCCAGTTTTCCTCAAGGTCTTGCAGTGAAACCAGTTTTAAAGAGGCCAGTCTGCTTTACTATTTACCCATAGCTAGAAGTAGTATAGTTGGATTTGTACCTTTCCTAAGGACTTTAGTGCTATGTGAAATGCAAACTGCCATGTCTAGGGTTTGAACTTGTCTTGCTGTATCCATTTCCTATGACAGCAACCATTACACCACGCGCATCCACAATTGTTTTACTGATAGATTATGTGTAAGTGTAAACCCTGAAGCACTTTTAACCTGGACTAATATAGATAATAATTAAATAAATAGCAGAAGAAGGGGTTATTTCCTATTGAGTTGATATTGACCTAGAACAGGTGACCCAGAAAAAACAGAACCCAAATTATTTATTTTTCCATTAAACTAAACCCAACCCTAACCCTAACCCTAACCCTAAACCCCCTAGTTAAAATTAAATTTTATTACAAAATTTGTGGGTTCTGTTTTTTCTGGGTCACCCTGTAATATCATGTTACTCAACTAGGGGGTGTTAGGATTGGGGTTTAGGGTGAGTTTAATGGGAAAATAAATAAATAATTTGGGTTCTGTTTTTTTCTTGGTTACCCTGTAATATTATGTTACTCAACTAGGAAATAACCGAAGAAGGAGCTCTCAAAATAGTTTTAACTAACAAGAAGAAAGCCCCTTTGGTTTGAATTCAGTTTTCCTTCTAGACTGGTTGTCATATCAAGGTTAAAGGGCCCAGTCTGCTCTCCTATTTACCCATAGCTGGAGTGAGAATAGTTGGATTCATACCTTTCCCAAGAGTATTAGCACTATGAGAAATGCAAACAGCCACATTCTGGATTTGAACTTTTCTCATTGTGGCAACCTGGATTAATATTGATAATAATTAAATAAATAGAAGGAGCTCTCAAAACAGTTTTGACTAATAAGAAAGCCCTTTGGTTTGAATTCAGAGTTTTCCTTCTACTAGACTGGTTGGCATACCAAGGTTAAAGGGCCCCGTTTCCAACTATTTACCCACAGCTGGAGGGAGAATAGTTAGATTTGTACCTTTCCCAAGAGTAGTAGCACTATGTGAAATGCAAACAGCCTAGTCCAGGATTTGAACTTGTCTTGCTGTGTCAATTTTCTACAACAATAACCATTACACCACACACATCCACAATTTTTATATACAGAGATGCTGATAGGTACATGTCCTACCTTCTTGATGCATAAAAATCTAAAAGGACTCTGTAAAATCATATCCACGAGTCCCAATGTTTTTCTTTTTTCTCCTCCCCCCCTTTTAAACTAACTAAATACATTTCAATAGTTTCTTAGAAATGAATTACACAGGATAGGTTACAAGATAGGAGTTAGATGGCTTTAGTTGTTTCCCCAGATCATAAATAAAAACCCTTCAATTTATTAAGAAATTTTAGTTGGGACCCATAAAATTTCCCTGGGACTCATTCAAAGCAAATATGTGTGTCCAGGATGCACTAAATGAAAAAGCTATCGGCATTACTGCTGATAGATTGTCTGTGTGTGCTTTGATTTTTGTAAATTTATCTATGCATCTTATAAATAACATAATTTCTATTAATTCATTATTTACATTGAATTGTTTTTCTTTTCTTTTCAGGTAAGTCAAGCAATTGATATTTCAAAGAACAATGCTCAATTTATAGTAAGGAAATTTTTTTCAATTTTTCTTTTCATAAAATCTATTTCT
>CM042157.1:76950324-76953722 GCA_023376005.1 Doryteuthis pealeii
TTATGGCAAGCCCCAGCCCTTTTTATCATATGGGTGCTAGAAGGCGGTGACTGAGGGTCTACATGTCCTGGGAATGACGTTAAACTCTATCTGATGGTGAGGTTCCAGTTTTGGAGAATGTGGAGCACCCCTTCATCCCCATTGCTCCCTGGTCCACTCTGACCCGAAGTGGTAGTACCTGTTAGGGTCCCATCTATGGGTTAAATAGAAAAACATGAGTTTATAAACAAAATTGTATTATGCATTAAGAATGAATTTATTTCACAACTTTGTCGGCATTAAATGACCCACTGAGGTTGATATGCCGTAAAACAAACAAAACAAACCAAACCAAAAACAGACTGAGCTAAAGCGGCCAAGTGGTTTCAGTCTTTGGCCAACATCATCAGATATTTATTTTATTTTATGACTGAATGTGCATGAATGTTACAGGATAGTCACCGCAATAGCAATGTTCCACTTTTGAATGAAAATGTATCCCTGCCCGTAAAATTCTGTTGACTGTTCTTTGAGCAACTTCTTCACTACAGATTTCACTTCCTCGTCACTGGAATAATGTTTGCTTCTCAAACCCTCTTTCATGGGGCTGAAGAAATGATAGTCTGAGGCAAACATTATTTTCAAGCCAAGGACTTGGTTTGAAAATCGCATGGGTGAGAAACTATCAGTTGACTGTTGGCTTCATATCCATACTACCCTAACACACACACACACACACACACACATATATGGCTGGTTTTAAGCCAATTAGACACTGTTGTTCAAATTGTGTCCCTGTGCACACATGAAAGAAGTTTTTCAAAACTAAAACTGATTCAAAACATTTTATGGTCAACAATTTCACAAGAGAGACTAAATAATTTGGTGATGATATCTATAGAAAATGACATTACAAAAACCATTGACTTAGAAATAATTGTATAAGGTAAAGGGACCTACTAACAATTTTCTAAATTCGGCCCTGCACTTCCTAGTGCTGGCTGTGTGTGTGTGTGTGTGTGATATAAAGGTGTATCAAAAAAGTAAAGATTTTTTGTACTTTTGACACACTTGTATTGTGAAAAAATAATAATGTTCCATTCATTCTTCATTTCTATCTTGGTAAATACAGCTGTAAAATTGCTACTTTTTTGACACACCTTGTATTCTGAAAAAAATTTATGAATGGAATGTTGTCTTTTTTCCGAATACAAGGTGTGTCAAAAAGTAGAAAAAATCTCAACACTTTTTTGACACAGCTTGTATATATATGTGTGTGTGTGTGTGTGTGTATGTATATATATATATATATATATATATATATATATATATATATATAAGTAGGTATTCAAAATATAGAGAGAGATAGAAGTAAAAGTGAGGAATGGTGGGTTTTTGACTTAATTGCAAATTATGACTAATTAGAACCAAATGAAATGGAGTTTTTTAATCCTAAATGTAAGACATATTTTGAATAGGAAAAAAGCCTTAGGGAACCAAAAGTTGATTCGCTCAGCTTTAGTATAATGATATATGAGGAAAAAATGAGTAAAGAAAAGAAATGTAGATGGATAAAAATGAATTTTATCGATATTACTTTTAATCGATATCACTTACACATGTGTTTCGGTCTGTTTATCAAAATGTATACGAATTTACGTTATTATTATTATTAAAATAATCAGATGGAGTTGAAATGATGATGATAATAACAATAGGAAAAATGCATAAAATGTTCCTATTTTTCCTATTGTTATTATCATCATCATTTCAACTCCATCTGATTATTTTAATAATAATAATAACGTAAATCCGTATACATTTTGATAAACAGACCGAAACACATGTGTAAGTGATATCGATTAAAAGTAATATCGATAAAATTCATTTTTATCCATCTACATTTCTTTTCTTTACTCATTTTTCCTCCTATATATATATATATATATATATATATATATATATATATATATATATATATATATATATAATATATATATATGGTGATTGCCACTTCTTCACAATTAAGGCCATTTCTACAAGTAGTTCAGTTGTGAGCACGCAGATGGCCCCATGGATCCGAACTTGTTTTTTATGTACCGTCACTCATATGAAACCCTCGACAGACAGGCCCTGCCACACAGGTCAGACTTAAATGTAGGAAATGTTTCCATGACGTCCGTCATGTGTCACTTCAGGATGGAGCACTTGAACCGCCTTACCTCAAATTTTTACAGCTACCATCAGCCTGTCTTTCCAAGAGGATGTGTATTCAGCCCAACCCTTCTGTCTATTTATCCTTATCACTGAAACTGACTTCTGCAAGGGCATCGATGTCGACCCATATCGAGACGCTCCCCTGTCCCGACACCAGTTCGTCATTTGGGGTTTCCTGATCTCTCAAGATCGAGAAGTGTATATATGTATATATATATATAATATAAAATGTGTGTGTGTGTGTGTATGTATGTTAATCCTAAAAGGACATTTATCATCAGAGGATGTTTATTACATGACTGGTGATATATGAATGTTATGGGATTGGCTTCCTTTTGAATGAGACTAATGATTTATACATTTGATAAATCCAATATTTTTTTTTTTTTCTCAAAGATATTATTAAGCAGGAATATCAGTCTAAGAAGTAATGAATTTTTGAATAATAAAGTCTTTAACATTTTATAAAGTATTTGCCGGTGAGAAGATAATGTTTTGGAGTGGGTTAATTTGTCTGTTGCGTCCATTTGTGGTAAAAGGTTTCTGGATGTAACATCCATCCATCTATCTATCTATATATTAATATGCATGTTCCTAAATCTTCCTGCAACACCCTCTGGTTAAAAATGAGACCGTCCAAATTTTTCAGGATGCAATGCAAATATGTAAATCCAGATTATCTGGTGTCGCTTAATTTTCTTATTTGTCCCATTTTATTTCACCCAATTTTAAAAATGGAACATTCCAAATGGTTTTGGAATCACTTAAAATGCCCAACGTAAAATTAAAATGAATTGAAAAATGTTTGCTTTATTTGTAATCTCAGAGTTGCCGAGGCATGGAATAAAACTGCCTGCATTCGTTGTAGGCTGCCAAAAACATCTTTCAAAGCCTCCATGCTCCTGTAATCCGCCAACACTATATCTGATACCCTCCTCCACGCACATATGCACGCATGCGCACACATACATGTATATTATTACTGTATGCTATTCATGTTCCTGACCCTAATATGTTATTCTATGTACTAGACATGAGACTTTGATGAGTTGGTGCACCTGTACACAATAAATTTCATTTTATTTATTAATAAGGCCCAAATATGCACCCCTTCCGGGGGTTTTGCAGTATTTAATTTATTAATTTTGAATTATATTAAAAAATAAAATCATAATGTAAATTAGAAAGTCATTCTCTCTTCT
>CM042157.1:76953732-76956232 GCA_023376005.1 Doryteuthis pealeii
TTTTTCTTCAAGCGCGGCAAATACTTTATAAAATGTTAAAGACTTTATTATTCAAAAATCATTACTTCTTAGACTGATATTCCTGCTTAATAATATCTTTGAGAAAAAACAAAAAAATATTGGATTTATAAATGTATAAATCATTAGTCTCATTCAAAAAGGAAGCCAATCCCATAACATTCATATATCACCAGTCATGAATAAACATCCTCTGATGATAAATGTCCTTTTAGGATTAACATACATAACACACACACACACATTTTATATTATATATATATATTACATATATACACTTCTCGATCTTGAGAGATCAGGAAACCCCAAATGACGAACTGGTGTCGGGACAGGGGAGCGTCTCGATATGGGGTCGACATCGATGCCCTTGCAGAAGTCAGTTTCAGTGATAAGGATAATAGACAGAAGGGTTGGGCTGAATACACATCCTCTTGGAAGACAGGCTGATGGTAGCTGTAAAAAATTTGAGGTAAGGCGGTTCAAGTGCTCCATCCTGAAGTGACACAGACGGACGTCATGGAAACATTTCCTACATTTAAGCTGACCTGTGTGGCAGGGCTGTCTGTCGAGGTTTCATATGAGTGACGGTACATAAAAAACAAGTCGATCCATGGGCCATCTGCGTGCTCACAACTGAACTACTTGTAGAAATGGCCTTAATCTGTGAAGAAGTGGCAATCACCATATATATATATATATATATATATATATATATATATATATATATATAATATATATTATATAATATATATATATATAGGAGAAAAAATGAGTAAGAAAAGAAATGTAGATGGATAAAAATGAATTTTATCGATATTACTTTTAATCGATATCACTTACACATGTGTTTCGGTCTGTTTATCAAAATGTATACGGATTTACGTTATTATTATTATTAAAAAAATCAGATGGAGTTGAAATGATGATGATAATAACAATAGGAAAAAATAGGAACATTTTATGCATTTTTCCTATTGTTATTATCATCATCATTTCAACTCCATCTGATTATTTTAATAATAATAATAACGTAAATTCGTATACATTTTGATAAACAGCCGAAACACATGTGTAAGTGATATCGATTAAAAGTAATATCGATAAAATTCATTTTTATCCATCTACATTTCTTTTCTTTCCTCATTTTTTCCTCATATATCATTATACTAAAGCTGAGCGAATCAACTTTTGTTCCCTAAGGCTTTTTTCTCTATTCAAAATATGTCTTACATTTAGGATTAAAAAAACTCCATTTCATTTGGTTCTAATTAGTCATAATTTGCAATTAAGTCAAAAACCCACACATTCCCTCACTTTACTTCCTACCTCTCTCTCTATATTTTGAATACCTACTTATATATATATATATATATTATATATATATATATATATATAATACACACACACACACACACACACACACACACACACACTATATATACAGCTGTGTCAAAAAAGTATTGAGATTTTTTTCTACTTTTTGACACATCTTGTATTCTGAAAAAAGACAACGTTCCATTCATAAATTTTTTCAGAATACAAGGTGTGTCAAAAAAGTACAATTTTACAGCTGTATTTACCATGATAGAAATGAAGAATGAATGGAACATTATTATTTGTTCAGAATACAAGTTGTGTCAGAAAGTACAAAAATCTTGATACTTTTTTTTGATACACCTATTATATTGCACACACACACACACACACACAGCCAGCACTAGGAAGTGCAGGTCCGATTTAGAAAATGTTAGTAGGTCCCTTTACCTTATACAATTATTTCAAAGTCAATGGTTTTGTAATGTCATTTTCTATAGATATCATCACCAAATTATTTAGTCCTCTCTTGTGAAATTGTTGACCATAAATGTTTTAATCAGTTTTAGTTTTGAAAACTTCTTTCATGTGTGCACAGGGACACAATTTGAACAACAGTGTCTAATTGGCTTAAAACCAGCCATATATGTGTATGTGTGCATGTGTGTGTGTTAGGTAGTATGGATATGAACCAACAGTCAACTGATAGTTTCTCACCCATGCGATTTTCAAACCAAGCCCTTGCTTGAAAATAATGTTTGCCAAGACTATCATCTCTTCAGCCCCATGAAAGAGGCTTTGAGAAGCAAACATTTTTCCAGTGTTGAGGAAGTGAAATCTGTAGTGAAGAAGTAGCTCAAAGAACAGTGAACAGAATTTTATGGAGCAGGGATACATTCTCTCATTCAAAGGTGGAACATTGCTATTGCGGTGACTATCCTGTAACATTCATACACATTCAGTCATGAAATAAAATAAATATCTGATGATGTTGGCCAAAGACTGAAACCACTTGGCCACTTTAGCTCAGTCTGTTTTTGGGTTTGGTTTGTTTTGTTTTGTTTTACAGCATATCAACCTCAGTGGGTCATTTAATGCCGACAAAGTTGTGAAATAAATTCATTCTTAATGCATAATACAATTTTGTTTATAAACTCATGTTTTTCTA
>CM042157.1:76961232-77001232 GCA_023376005.1 Doryteuthis pealeii
ATCTATATTGTGTCAGATTAGTGTCTTCGGAGTTACACTCATGACACTTTTAACCCGTACTAATATTGCAATAAGACCAAACTGAAGCATCCATATTTCATGAATTGAGTAAAATAATTAAAAAAGGTTATCAAACAATCGAACTTGAATAGGAATAATTTACATTGTCTGAATTTCTTAAGTGAAATTCCAAACTTCAATGGAAGAGATAAAAGATATCAATTTGGACCATATGACCTTAGGCACCCTTTTTTATCTCGATTCAGAAGGGCATGTTTTTTCATTTGCACTGTCAATATCCGGTTGTTTGTTAGGGTTAGGGTTTAGTGGTTAGTTTTATAAAAAAAAAACAAAAAAACTCTAAAAATCGTCTGTTACAAACAACCGGAATATTGACGTGTAAATGAACATGTCCTCTTAATCAAGATAAAAAGGGGTGCCTAAAGGTCATATGGTCCTAAAATTTAATATAATTTATATAAAATACATCAGAGATGCTGATAGGTATGGCATCCTGCATCCTGCATAGTAAAATCATATCCCATTGCTATCCCAGTTGTTTTTCTTTTTCTTCCCTCACCATTTCAAGCTAACAGTAAATACATTTCAATAGTTTCTTAGAAATGAATTACACAGGATATGTTACAAAGTAGGAGTTAGCCGGCTTGAGTCGGACCAAAAATTTTCTCGGGGACTCATTCAAACGCAAATATGTGTGTCCCAGGATGCACTAAATTAAAACATCACCGTACAATTTATATACAATACAAAAGATATACAATTTAAACTTTAAGAATTTAAATTTTAAAAATCACAAGCATTCTGGTTTCTTATGGATTTATTAAATTATTTCTAAATATTTTTCTAAATAATTATAAAGTAAATCAAATATAGAAATTAGGGAAACAAACCATAGTGTAACAAAATAATTGTCCAATGCAATACTTCTTTATATAAAGTTTTTGTTATTTTATATTCCTTAAAAAAATATTCAAAATCAAATTTAGGTATTTACCATTCAAGTTTTTACCATAAAATCAAAATAAACTTGCACTAATAATCTTAAAGAAAAATGAATATTTAAAGATATATATATATATATATATATATATATATATATATATATATATAAAACATTGAAATTAAAGAAATAGTATATATATAAATTAAGAATATCTTTAAAAAAATATTATATATAAAAATAAATTGAAAAAAAATAAGATGTATAATGAATTAATTATTATTATATAAAAATTGTCAGAAGCTAAACACAATTACCAAGGGGAGATAACTTTTACACTTAACGAGTTATCTAACTTTCTAAACAAGAAAATCATGTAAAATTATCTGGAATACTTATCATTTCCACATTTAAATTTATATAAAGATTACAGTAAGATATTTTACTAGTTTTTTTTTTTTTTTACATATTTCATATCATTCTCCTAATGACAAGTTTATTAAAATCTACAGAGCAATATTTAATGTCATAATATTTATAGAACCTAGCCTTATTGAAAGGCCTTAGGATTTAACCCCACCCCCAAAAAAAAAAACTCCAAAAACCAAGGGAACTAGATTTGTATTTCTTAAAGAGTACAAATTAAATCTTTCTCAAATGTTAAATGCTTGCAATTAACAAGTGAGTATATAATTGAATGTTTTATTATATTTCTAAGTAAAATTAATAAATACTAAATCCTATAAATAAAAATCGAGGAGGAAGGAAGAAAATAAAAAAAAAAATGCATTTCAATTTGCAAGTCCGTAACTACAAACAACAAATCCATTAAATTTGTTTTAATAATGAAAATACATCTCAATCTATTTAGTAGGTAGTGCAGAGATCACAAAGCGAAGTAATAAAAAAAAAAAAAAAAAAAAAAAAAAAAAAAAAGGTACTGGCAAAATCCGTAGGAGGTATTAAAAAAATTTTTTTTTTTAAATTTACAAACTATTAATAAAATTAAGGAATTGTCCAATTTTAATGAATCTTCAACCAAATTATTCGTTAATGCTAATTTTTATAATCAATAGCTATTTCTATTAAAAAAAAGAAATGAAAAATAAGATCTTATCAATTCAGAATGTTGGGGGGCGATGACCTTAGGTCATTTGAAGACAAAATTTCCAGTCCCTAATTTTTACATTTCTAGAAAGATCAAATCCTGAAGAACGCCATTGAATATTTTTTTAAATTCAATTTATTACCCTAAAAAAGTTATTTGAAAATTTAAAAGTTATTTTCTTAAAAGTCCAAACATAATTGTAGCATTATCTTTTCTTCTTTTTTTTTTTTTTTTTTTGTAGTTTTAAAAATACTATTTTTCATTGAATTGATGCAAACAAAAAAAAAAAAAAAAAAGTTTTCTCTAATTGGCCAATTTAATAATTTTTATAGTGAATTTTTAAACGTCTTGGAAGCAGACTATGTTGAAGTTGATATTAAACCCCTAGATCAAGCTTTAATTTATCTATCTAAAAAATGTAAGTTTAAAATGCACAATTTTGGCACAGTCATATTTTCTGAAATTTTTTATATTTAAAAAATCTTACGATGAATCTTTATTTTTGAGTAGTTGTCATCAAAAACGTATTAAAAGTTATCTCACCCTAATGACAACGATTTTGAAATACATCAAGATAATTTTATAATACATATATGTTACACACAAAAAATCTCGTTATTATTCGTGTTGATTTTGTGCATTTAATCTCCCTTACACCATTCTTTAACATAGCTAATATATAAGTTATTTTATTAAAATTAGCTTATTTTAATTAAGAAGTTGTGGGCATCTTGTATTCATACAGATTATTATCAATTTTTTAATATCAAGGGAGGCAAACTATTAAATGCTAAGTAATATGTAATTACCACCCCTCCACACGAGTAACCGTATTACAGCATGTCGTTTTGTGAAGTGTTGTTTTACACAGGTTGAATTGCAGAGTTTTCCTTCGAGACTGGTAGCCTAACCAGAGCTAAAAGAGTGCAAGTCTACTCCTACTATTTACAAAATGCTGGAGGGAGAATAGTTGGATGCATGCCTTTTCCAAAAGGTATTAGTGCTGTGAAATGCAAATAGGCCTCATCGCAGGAATTTTTAACTCAAGTTGCCCAACTCCATAAGAATAACTTCTCTTTATTTATAATTAATAAATAAATATATACAAATAAGAGTGACTACTTAATAGCTTATAGGTGGCAAGCTGTCTTTAAGTGCATAATTTTAAAAAAAAAAAAAAAAAAAAAAGAAAAAAAACAATACAAAAAACAAAACAAAACGAAATTAGGTTAGGATACTCTTCATTAATGCATTCTTCTTCACCGAGAAGAATAAACACAAAAACAATTTTTGTATACAAACATTTTGGTTATTTCCTATAACTCCAAACCCAAAAAGGGGAACGCACTCTGAATTGAAATTTTATGAATATAATTTATTTTATTGATCTAATAGAACAAGAAGAGGGGTTAGGGTTTGGGTTAGTTTAATAGGAAATAGATGGGTAGATTAATTAGCAGATGAAATTCATTCAGAGTGGTTCTCCCTTTTTTAGGTTGGAGTTATAGGAAAAAACAACATTCTTACCTTCAACTTCATAAGGCCGAATTGTCTTTTACATTACTGTCATGTGAGCAGGGAGATAACCCTTGGCAACATTCATGAATAATACCTCTCAATTTCTTACTGTCTCAGCATACTTAGGATATGCTATGCTTATATAATTCAGAGCAGCTTTATGATTTCTGTATGTGCCTGTAAGTTAGCTTATTTTTAATAAGACCATCACCCATCTCTTATTATCTATCTGTCTGTCTCTCCCATTATATACCCGAAAGATATATTAGTGGGTAGTCAGTCATTTTTATTACCAACTTGTTCTTTTTTGCAACTCAGTTCTAATTCAATTCCAAATAATGCATCATCAAAAATATAATATACTAAAAAATTTGTGGCTTTTTTTTGTTTCACAATAACTTTTTATGCCTCCTAGTTCTTAACAATTATTCTTTTTAATGGCATACCAACCAATTAATTTTATTTTATTGAGTCTGTTTGGATAAGCTTGTTGAATTCTAATTTTTAAAGGGCCAAGTTTAGCTCAGTCGAAACTAGAAGTTTTTAATCAAAGTGTTATCTCCATGGCAAATTGGGTTGGGTAAATTCATACAGTATTACCCCATGATTAAGGTACTCTTTTAACTTTCTCGACCATTTTCACTTTCATTTATTTATTTTATTTTTTTTTAAACTTTTACTGATATGTTTGACGTCACAAAAAGCAGTTTTTCAAAACCCATTTCTACTTAAACCCTTTAATCTACCATGCGTCCGCAATAGAGTGGTCAAATGGTTGACAAGCTTGTTATTGTATTGGTGATCCTCTCCTACCTGATAGAAATGTACTAATTTTAATTCCCCTGCGCATGTTTGGGGCACTTGGTAGATAAAGTGTTAATGGTCCTTTTTTTTTACGTATAACAATTTGCTGAACCCCACAAGCTAAAAAAATAAAATAAAATAGAATAAAAATTGAACAATTGAGAAAGTTCAAGAGTGCCTAAATAAGTAAAACTTTTACACGATTTTTTAACAGTGTTTTTTTTTTTTTTTTTTTTTTTAATGGATTTTCTTGCACCAAAAAGATACCAGGATTTTAAACGATTTCTAGGTGGAATATCAAACAATCTAAATTACAACAAAAGTGCATATGTATAAGAGATATACCTCTCTTTTTTGGATCTGCTATATATTCATACTTTTAGTTAGAGTTTTCAATGCTTGTAGAAGTATGGTAATAAATAGGACCTAATAATATAACATTTTGATATCATAGTATTACTCTAAAAAAAAAATATTTTAAAATCAAATCAATTGGATTGGGTCTATGAGAAATTAATTTATTAATATAAAAAATTCGGTTCATGGGTGTGGGTTTCGGTTTCTTTGTTTAATTGCATATTGGCGCTTCATCTATCTTACGTTATATAACGCTAAAGTTATCCTTGTAAAATAGTAAGCTGACTATTTAAGCCATAGCTGGAGGACTGGGGAGGGTTCATACTTTGCCAAGGGTATTAATCCAAAAGTGAACATAATACGGCGAACCTTGTGTTTAAAAAAAACTCACTTATGATGTCACAGTCGAAACATGTGAGCCACTACAGACCACAGGGACTCACTACTAGTTAGGAGTGTAACTTACTTATGTTCAATACTGTATCTCTTCAAGTAAACATTATTAGGTATTAAATTAATTGTCAGTGAAAAGGATTTTCATCAAAAGTCCAGACTAAAAGCAAAACAGATATCGACTCACAATTTGAAAGAGGTGCACGATGAGCTCAGTTTTTAAAAAAAAAAAAATAGCTTAGTGAATATAGCGTTACTTCCTTAATTAATGTTTGTATGAATAATACCGGTAACACAATTTTCGTGGAGTCGGATCTGACATCTTGTTTTTGACTATTTATTGGCTTCTGAATCAAAAAATAACACCAGTTTTTCTATATTAACATCAAAACTTTCTGAAGCTACAGGAGATCAATTTTTCTGCAAAAAAAAAAAAAAAAAAAAAAAAAAAAAAATACAAAGCCCAAAATTGAAACAAATTTTGTGCTATTTATGGAATGTTTTTAAGAATTTACATATAATGAAAATAATAAACATTATTACCATCTGGGCTGTTACCAATGAGCAGATTTTTTTTAAAAGGAATAAATGAAATAAAAGAATAGAAAAAAGAATTTTTCGAACATGACTCATAATGTGTGTGCAATAAAACAAGAGGTCAGAGGCAGGCGAACAAAAGGTTTAAAATCGCATGAACAGCATGGAGGTAATATTTTTCTTTTTAACCCAATTATAGCTTTGTTATATGCGCCAAGCTGCTGACACTACATAATATAAAAATACTCTTTTTATTGCTCATGAAATTTATATTCATATCTGATATAGAGCAATAATTTGGCAAAATGTAAAATCAATGTTTCTATTAATGAGAATCAACAGCGAGCTGCTAATTTTTCAGTCTGTTAATAGGGGCAGGGCAAGATAATGTTTTTAAATGACTTTTGTTGTATATCTAATTATTCCAACTTTTTTTTAGTATAATTTGGATTATTTGAGACTATTGTCCATAATCACTAGTTCCTTTATATCACTACTAGCAGCCAGCTACTCAGCATCGCCTGGGTAGAGGGGGATTTTTTTTAAAGTTAGTCTGCAGATTCCATTATTACTGAATTCGTGAGTTGAATCCTAGTTGGATGCTCCATTTTAAATCCTAATGTAAAAAAATAGACCTTGCATTGATCCAGCTACTCTGAAAGAAATGTTATGTCACTATCTAAAATATTAAATGAAAAATAAATCGCATGTCTGTTATCAGTTAAATTTTATTTTTATTATCTTCACCAGAATATAATCAAATCTCTATTATTTTTGCTCAATTAAACCAAGCGCCTGGTGATATTTAATGTGTTGTATATATATATATTATATTTTGTTTTATTTCGAAGTTTCTCTGGACATACACATTATATACAACTGCCCTTTATAAATGTATAGAAAACCAAGCCCTGGTGATATTTTGTGTATATATATTTTACTTTGTCGTTAATTGTTTTTATTTTCGAAGTTTCCTCCGGATATACAACATACACCATACAACCTAACTGCCCAACTTATATATGTTATCGAAAACCAGTCCGATGATATTTTAATGTGTCATATATATTACTTTGTCGTTATTGTTTTATTTTCGAAGTTTTCGCTCCGGCACATACACATATATACAAACTGCCTTTATATATGTATCACAAGTCCGAGTGATATTTTATGTGTATATATATTTAACTTTTGTCGTTAATTGTTTTATTTTCCGAAGTTTCCTCCGGAACTACAACATATATACAACTGCCCTTTATATATGTATAGAAACGGCAAGCCCTGGTGATATTTTGTGTATATATATTTACTTTTGTCGTTAATTGTTTTATTTCGAAGTTTCCTCGCGGACATACACAATATACAAACTGCCCTTTATATATGTACTAGAAACCAAAGCCCTGGTGATAATTTTGGTGTATATATATTTACTTTGTCGTTATTGTTTTATTTTTCAAAGTTTCCTCCGGACATACACATATATACAACTGATCTTTATATATCGTATAGAAAACCAAGCCCTGGTATATTTTGTGTATATATATTTTACTTTGTCGTTAATTTGTTTTATTTTCAAAGTTTCCTCCGGACATAACACATAATATACAACTGATCTTTATATATGTATAGAAACCAAGCCCTGGTGATTATTTGTGTATATATATTTACTTTGTCGTTAATTGTTTTATTTTCAAAGTTTCCTCCGGACTACACATATATACAACTGATCTTATCATATGTATATGAAAACCAAGCCCTGGTGATATATTTGGTGTATATATATTTACTTTGTCGTAATTGTTTTATTTTCACAAATTTCCATCGGACATACACATATATACAACTGATCTTTTATATGTATAGAAAACCAAGCCTGGTGATATATTGTGTATATATATTTACTTGTCGTTAATTGTTTTATTTTCAAAAGTTTCCTCCGGACATACACATTATATAACTGATCTTTATATATGTATAGGAAAACCAAGCCCTGGTGATATTTTTGTGTATATATATTTACTTTGTCGTTAATTGTTTTATTTTCGAAGTTTCCTTCGGACATACACATATATACAACTGCCCTTTATAATATGTATAGAAAACAAGCCCTGTGATATTTTGTGTATAATATATTTACTTTGTCGTTAATTGTTTATTTTCGAAAGTTTTTCCTCCGGAGTACACTATATAACCATTGCCCTTTATATATGTATAGATTTTTTTTTTTAAACAATGAAAGTAACCATAATTTGAATAGACCAAAATCAAATTCATTCTACCGTCGCTTTTTATATTAGCTCAATTCGGTAGAGGATCAGCCTAGGAATTAGAAAGGTTCAACGGTTCGATGCTAGGTCTTGACAAACTCAGGCGCATAGTACACAGATCTGGATAATCAGATCTGTGCAGTAAGCAGCATCTACGCAGTTAATAATAATGATAATGAAATTGTGTACAGTGCTCAGGTGCACCACAACTCATCAAGTCTGCATGTCAGTACACAGAAATAATGTTTAGTGATCAGTAACATGAACAGTTACAGGTAGTAATATAAATGTATGTGTACAGTGCTCAGGTGCACCACAAACTCATCAAAGTTCTCCATGTCAAGTACACCAGAATAAATGTATTAGTGTCAGGAACATACAGTTACATAGTAATATACATGTAATGGTGTATGCAGTGCTTCAGGTGCAAACCACCATACTCATCAAAGTCTCAGTGTCAAAGTACACAGAATAATGTATTAGTGCAGGAACATGAACAGTTACAGTAGTAAATATACAATGTATGTGTACAGTGCTCAGGTGCACCACAACTCATCAAATCTCATGTCAAGTACAAGAATAATGTAATTAGTGTCAAGTACATGAACAGTTTTAGCAAGTAGTAATATACAATGTATGTGTACAGTGCTGCAGGTGCACCACAACTCATCCAAGTCTCTGTTCCAAGTACAACAGAATAAATGTATTAGTGGTCAGGAACAGTGAACAGTTTACAGTAGTATATACATTGTTATGTGTGCGTGCTCCAGGTGCACCACAACTCATCAAAGTTCATGTCAAGTACACAGAATAAGTATTAGTGTTCAGGAACATGAATCAGTTACAGTAGTAATATACATGTATGTTGTAACAGGTGCTCAGGTGCACCCAACTCATCAAGTCTTCATGTCAAGTACACAGAATAAATGTATTAGTGTCAGTAACGTGAACAGTTTACAGTAGTAATATACATGTATGTGTACATGTGCTCAAGGTGCAACCACAACTCATCAAAGTCTAATGTCAAGTACACAGAATAATGTATAGTGGGTCAGTAAACATGAACGTTTACAGTAGTTAATGATGCATGTATGTGTGCGCGGTGTGTGCATATGTATGTGGAGAGTGCCTCAGGTATAGTGTCGGTGGACTTACAGAAGCATGGAGGCTTTGAAAGATCAGTGCTTTCGGCAGCCTACAACAAGACCGGGCAGTTTTATTTCATGTCTCCGCAATTCCTGAGGCATGAAAAATGGTTTCTGAAAGTCACGTGCGCAGTGCTGTTTGGTATCAGTGGTGCTCTACCCAGCAAAAAAACAATCTTCCTTGTCTAGTGCTAGTGAAAGGGGATGACTCTCTTGCTGGTCAGCTAATACAGACAATAGGCGCATTCAACATTTTTTTGCTTATAACCTATTTAAAAATATGAAGGAATAATGCTGAATAGACCAAAACACTAAAATCCAAATTATTCTACCTCTCTTTATATTACTGTCTACCCCACACCCATTCAGTAGCACGCATCCAACTAGGAACGCACAAGGTTACCGGTTCAGTACCAGCCCTCACCAACTCCAGCATATGAGTAGTCCACCAGGATCTTGTGGTAAATGAGGAGCTGATGGTAGGTGTGGTGCTGCACCTTCAGATGCCAAAAACACATCACCTTTGGTCTAAGCACTAGTAAAAAGGGGATGGACTACCTTGTTGCTGGCTGATACCACATTTTAGGCCACCCCAAGATGACTAATATCAACTATCTAACAAAAATATAGAGCAAATAATTATAAATTGATTTATTTACCACATGATATGTCAAACACATATGGGGTTTATTTTAAGCCCAGATGTTAAGGGAAGTGCATAATTGTAGCCAGGACTCCCAAATAATTTTTTTTCATCCGTTTCAGACTGTCCCCAAAAAAACAATTTTAACTGTTCCCAAATCATTTTTTTTTTTTTTTTGAGTGTGTATGGGGGGGGGGGGGGGGTTATCATCTACAGTTGTTAGTAGCAATAATAAAAAACACCATTAAAACATTTAGGAAGTAAATAATATTTACTTCTGGTCTATTAGTCTTGAATTGTGGTCTCTGTGTTTGTTGTTTTTGGGAGGTGGGGGGAGTTGTTTAAGAAAATAATGAAACATCGAAATTTAACAAGGAAGGTTTTTACTTATCAAAAAAAAAAAAAAAAAAAAAAATAAAAAAGACAATTTTTTGCCTTGGGTGAAATAAAGAAAAATTTTCTAAGACATTGAAGAGAGTCCAGGATGCACTAAGTCAAAAAAAGTATCAGCATGACTTATATAATTATTATATACTATATATATATATATATAATAATATATATAATAATATTATACATATATGCACACACACATTTTTTCTCCCCCCTAAGAAAAGACCTGAACTTAATTACTACACACTGAATAAATCACAATAAAAAGAACACATCATCAGAGATAAAAAAAAATGTCCGAAAATACCTGTCAATTTGACTAATGGGTCATTCCATGTCAATTCAAAACCAGGGCGTTACACAGACCACCGCCTGAGCGCCCCGAATTACTTGAAATTTGGCAACAAGTGTTCCCCTTTTGAGTTAGGAAAGTGTGCCAAATACTTTTTCTTAAACTTTACCGTTCGATTTTTAGAGGGGGGCGGTTATAATTTTCCTATTTTGCTCAAAATTAAGGCCGTCGCGGTGTCAACAGGAATCTCATGTTTTTTTTTTTAAATTAAAAAAATACTTTCATACATTCCATAATTTCTGAAATTTGGTATGTAGGGGCAAATAAGGACTGTAGAATCCAAATATCCAAATATCTATACCCTATACCTAATAGAAAATTTTTTATTTTGCTCACCCAAGTGCATGACTCGCAAATCAACAACTTTTCACACTATGTAGCTTACGGTCAGTCTATCGAAAATTTGTCCTCTTGCAATTTTTTCATAATATTTTTTGTTTCTAACCATCGACTATGCTGCCCTAAGTTACAAAGAATTTTGTGAGTCTACTTTAGAAGATATGAACCTGCAAAGTTTAGAGTTTTTTCCATGTACATGTAGGATTCAGTGAAAAGATTATAATTAAAGACAATCATCCTAATGGCTCCTGAACTCTCAAAATGTTGATATTGCTGCCCAGGGACTTCTTTTAAAACTATCAATAATATTGTTTTTTTAATAAAAAAAAAATAATACAGATTTTTAATTTATAAAATTTTCCTGTTTTAAGACGGTAAATAAAAATAATTTTTGAACGTTGAATTTTTTGGTGTTTTTTCTTTTTTTAAAATCCTTTCCATCAGGCAAAAAATTAAGTTACATTTATTTTTTCGGAGTTTTTGTTGAAGCTAATTCATGGGGGAGAAGGGATTAAAATAAAGTTAAATTTTAGCCATACCTTACACACACACACACACACATAATTGTTGTGGGGTTTTCAAGGGTAAAAAAAATAAGACAAACGACTGGTAATGAAAATGGATACAAATGTATTGAACAAAAATGAGTAGAACTTAACAGAAATAGAAAGTGGAGTTTGCGTCCGACCCCTACAGTGGCGAACTGACTCGCGTTGCTTGTGCCCTCAAGCCCAAATTGTCCCGTTATTATAGTAGTGTCGGTGCTTCCATTTATGTAAGCCATAGGTTAATCACCTAATAACACATATAAACATACATACAGGGTGTTTGAACAAGTGACTGCGCTATTCTAAACAATTTATAACTTTTCTTTTTATATGCCAGGCTACTTTTTTCTCAATTTCTTTAATTATTTGTTTGTTTGTTTGTTTTGTTTTACGGCATATCAACCTCACCAGTGTCAATTAATGCCAATAAAGTTTTGAAATAAATCAATTCTTAATGATAATACAATTTTTTATAAATAACATTTTTCTATTTAACCGCATAGATGGGACCCTAACAGGTACTACACTCCGGGTCAGAAGTGGACCAGGGAGCAATCGTGATAAAGGGGTGGCTCCACATTCCCCAAACCTCCAAAACTGGAAACTACCATAGCAGATAGAGTTTTCTCATTCCAGCGACATGTGACCCGCAGCCACCGCCTTCTTAGCACCCATATGCTAAAAAACGGGGCTGGGGGCTTGCCATAAGGGCAATAGGGTTGGGAAAATCATATAGGTGCAGGGCTTGACGTGACCAGCCGATTGTCGGAGGGGCCTCTCTCGACGACCCATCTAGGCCAAGATGGGCCAAAGTGGAGTAATGCATGTCATGGAATGCTCATCGACCACCTGGGCTCATCCTTAAGCATCACGGGTCGCCACCCACGCCAACAGGTGGCCCCATTGGGAGTCTTAACTCCTCTGCGAAAGGTGAGGTGCGTGAATTCTACACCTCCATGCCAACAGGAGCGGTTTTAATGTATTTTGCCTTATAATATGGCAATTAATATCTGTTTTGTTGTTTTTCTTTTTAGATTGATTATTTAGTTTCAAATTCAAAGCCCTATAAAAGATGTCTAGATTCAATCCTAATTTCCCGAGCAGCTTGAGAGGCTGGAGGTCAATGCTGGTGCCCATATAGAATTTTAAATAATACTCCATGTTATGTGTGTTCTTCTCATATTCATTTTTTGTAAAATAATGATTCGGAAATGGAGAAGATAATGTTTTGCGAGTTGGGTTAATTGTCTTGTTGCGTCCATTTGTGGTAAAAGGTTTCTGGATGTAACATCCATCCATCTATCTATCTATATATTAATATGCATGTTAACTAAATCTTCCTTGCAACAACCCTCTGGTTAAAAATGAGACCGTCCAAATTTTTCAGGATGCAATGCAAATATGTAAATCCAGATTATCTGGTGTCGCTAATTGCAGATTTCTTATTTGTCCCATTTTATTTCACCCAATTTTTTAAAAATGGAACATTCCAAATGGTTTTGGAATCACTTAAAATGCCCAACGTAAAATTAAAATGAATTGAAAATGTTTGCTTTATTTGTAATCTCAGAGTTGCCGAGCATGGATAAACTGCCTGCATTCGTGTAGGCTGCCAAAACACTGCATCTTTCAAAGCCTCCATGCTTCCTGTTAATCCGCAACAAATCTGATACCCTCCCTCCACGCACATATGCACGCATGCGCACACATACATGTATATTATTACTGTATGCTATTCATTGTTCCTGACCCTAATATGTTTATTCTATGTACTAGACATGAGGACTTTGATGAGTGTGGTGCACCTGTACACAATAAATTTCATTATTATTACTAGCAAATATATGCACCCTCCGGGTGCAAGTATTTAAGTTTTAATATTTAAAATATCATATTAAATTAGAAAGGTCAATGAACTGAATAAAAATGCAGATAACATGATTTGGAGCAGAGGGGGTATGATTGAAAAATAGAACAGCTTTGAAACTAACACTTCCATCATTTTCAAATTACTCCTTTTCCTAATTTAACTATTTAGTTAAAATAGGAAGTAAAGAATAATATTACAGTTATTTCTTTTGTTAATGGATTTCTTTTAAGATTTATTGAAGAGAATTTTGCTCATATTCAATAAGATAAAACTAAACAATTAGAAATCAATAATATTAAGCACATATTTTATTAAAATCAAATTTTTATTAAGATCAATATGCAAATTAGCCTTCCCATTCACACTGTAAACCGCTGTTTTGTTGTATATATAAATACAACTGCATGTTATTAGCATGTCGATATGGTCAACAGTCTTAATGATGTTGATAATTGAGGTTTAAAAAAAATAAAATCATGGAGAATATGAATGTAAATAACAAAGGGAATTATGACATGTATAGTAATATAGTTTCGGTTACAGACAGAAAAACATACAATCTCCATTATAATAGATTTAATAGGAATGTATTTTAATTACAACTATGTTTTAGTGCAAATTACCAAGATATTCTGTAATCAAATAATAATGAAAGACTATTTAGGGAAATGTTTTCCTAGTGGAGAAGTTTGTTATAATTGAGAGATTAAATTCTGTATCTATAGTTATTTATTTTAAAATTGAAGATTCTGATTTCCTGATATATTGTTTGGAGCGACAAATGCATTCTAAAAGGGAGATGAGTTTTGCTATTACATTTGATTCATGGTAAATTTTACATCTAGCACCCATCTTGCTTTATATATACTAGCAAAAAAAAACAAAAAAACAAAACAAAAAACAATTAATTTTTCTGCAATCTTATATTTTTAAAAAATAATAGGCATAAAAAAAATAGTTTTGCTATCAAAATTCAAATAAATGTTTTTCTTTCTAGTATAAACCAAGTTTCTAACACTTCAAATTAATTAAAATATTTAAGGTTTTTCTTTTTTGGGGGGGTGGGTGGGGGCTCAAAAACCCATCTAACTATATATAAATCAATACTATCGGTCATGCACTTATTAAAACTTGTTTTAACAATATGACTGTTTATTAATTGAGTCTTAAAAAAAAGAATTTTGTATGCCATTAAGCATGAATAGAAACAAAATGTCTTTAGCATAAAATACCCAACACAGATTGGCATGCATAAAATCCAACAAACCAACCAAAAGTAATAGGATAAATTTGTGTTTAAAAATATATGACGTTACATTTCTCTTTCATTTTATTTTATTCTTATTATAATGGAGATTGTGTGTTTTTTCTGTCTGTAACCGAAACTATATTACTACTCAAGTCACAATTCCCTTAGTTATTTATGTCACATTCTCCATGCGCTGAGTGGTGAGGTGCCGTATTGAACCTGTGACCTTGTTGTTCAGTAGTGGATCCTTTGCTAATTGAGCTAAGTCGGTCCTTGTTATTATTTGAATTATAGCAAAGGAACAAACAGAAGATGGATTTCCAAATTATTATTTTTTTTAATTTTCTTTTTAATAATGGAGATTGTGTGTGTGTCTGTCTGTAACCGAAACTATATCACTACTCAAGTCACAATTCTCTTAGTTATTTACATAACATTTCTCCATGATTTTATTTTTATTTAAACCTCAATTAAATAAAAAATTGTTTAACATTATTAATACTGTTGCTATATCTACATACTAGGTATTTACCACGTACCCCACGTGTACGAGTTAGACAAGGCCCTATTAATGTGGGACCACCACTCATGGGTGGCGGGTGCAAAAAATGTGTTGATCCTGTCGGCATTCCCCTCAAGCACTGGGCAATAAACCAGCCCTTCCCTTTAAATCAAGGGGGTAGGTGTTGCCTGGGGATGGCCTCCTGGGATCAATGATGTTAGCTTGTAAGGTCCAGGGCCAAAGCCACTGAACTCCCAGCTGAGCCGGATCCACATACTAATAATATGGTTACAGTGTGAACGGGAAGGCTAATTTGCATATTGATATTAAAGATTAGATTTAAAAATATGTGCTTATTATTGATTTCTGATTGTTTGGTTTTATCTTAATGAATATGAGCAAAAATCTCAGGAATAGATCTTAAAGAAATCCATTAACAAGAGGAAATAAGTGTAATTTTATTCTTTTCTTCCTATTTCAACTTGATATTTAAATTAGAAAAATTTGAGTGATGGAAGAGTAGATTTCAGTTGTTCTATTTTTCGATTCTTTTCAAATCTTTTTATCTGTATTCTTATTTAGTTTCATTGGCTTTTCTAATCTATTAATAATGGAGATTCGCTTCCGGTTTTTTGTCTGTAACAAAAATTACGTCACTGCTTACATCACATTACCCAAAATCGTCATAACATAGATAAATACACTCAAAATTGAACATGCAACATTAGACAGTCCTCATTGTTTTTTTAAAACAAGTTTTAATAAATACATGACTGGTAGTGTATATATATATATAGTAAGTAAGTAAAAAGTCGTTGGGCAGCCTAAAGTCAGTATCAGCCAATCAGTGAGGGAGTCTATCCCCTTTTCACTTGCGCTAGACCAAGGAGATTATTTTAGCGTCTGAGGTGGAGCGCCACAGCTACTGTCAGATCCCTGTGATACTCATATGCTGAGTCGACGAGGACCGGTATCGAACTAGGTACCTTGTGGTTTCTAGCGAACGCTCTACCAACTGAGCTAACCATAGTTTGTTTTATTCTAATACATATTAAAGTTTACATTTCAAATTGTTTTATTTTTTAATCCTTTAATGAATTTGATGATTTTACTTACTTAGGGTACAAACTCGCTGACATTGAATTTTTTACTCCCACACCTCAGGCAGTATGTTTTTTTTATTTGTACTAGTTTAATATAATATTTTATTACATTATAACTTAAATACTTGCACTTGTTGATTTCTAATTGTTTGGTTTTCTCTTAATGAATATGAACAAAAATCTTGGATAAATCTGAAAGAAATCCATTAACAAGAAGAAATAACTGTAATTTTATTCTTTTCTTCCTATTTCAACTAAATAGTTAAATTAGAAAAATTTGAGTGATGGAAGAGTAGATTTCAGTTCTATTTTTCGATTCGTTTCAAATCTTTTTATCTGCATTCTTATTTAGTTTCATTGGCCTTTCTAATTTAATATAATATTTTATTACATTATAACTTAAATACTTGCACTTGGAGGGTGCATATATTCGCCACTAAAAATAATAAACACTTTATTTCTTCTGCTGTCATCACTTGTTTATGGTTTTATTTATAAAGTTATAAATTTATCCAAAAAAGTTTGTACTTATAATTGAACATCTGAAAACAATAACAATCTATTTATATTTATTAATATTTGAAAAACAAAAAATGTCCTTAATTATAGAGACAACTTATTGGCCAATAATTTTTCTTTTTTTTTAAGTACAAATTAATTGTTGGTTAGATTTTTAGGCATGTCAACCCTTGTTGGGTTATTTTATGCTAATATTCATTCTTGATGGGTATTCAAATTTTTTTAAAAACTCGTTTTTTTCTATTCAACCTATAGATGCGACCCTAACAGGTACTACCACTGGGTCAGGGTGGACCTGGGAGTAATGGTGATGAAGGGACACCACACTCCCCAGAGTTCCAGAATTGGAACTTCAGTAGATGCAATTTAATCTCATAACCAGGACACCAAATTAATTGTAATAAAGATGAGAGAGCAGCTTCCAAAAATAAATCTTTAATTCCAGCAAAATATTCATTTCTATTATTTAATTCCTTGTACTAAACTTCTACTGATGCACATATTGGTTATTAGCAAAGCTACCCAGCATTGCCTGGGATTTAATTTCTGTCATCATTTCACTTCACTTTGCTATGTTTTTTTTTTTGTTTCTTTTGAAAACAAATTCTAATTGACCAATTATTTAATTGGTAACTAGCCCTGTCGGCAGGGGCATTAGAATACACTGACTGCACTTCTGCAGAGGGGTAAGACTCCCCAATGGGCCACATGTTGGTCGTGGGTTGGTGACGAGCGGTTGAGAGTCCCCCTCTGATCAATTGGCTAGTCACATCAAGCCTAGCACCTATATGATTTCCCCAACCCTAATACCCTTATGGTAAACCCCAACCCCTTTTTATCATATGGATGATAGAAGGCAGTGGCTGAGGGTCTTCATGTCCTGGGAATGATGTTAAACTCTAACTGATGGTGAAGTTCCAGTTCTGGAGGTTTGGGGAATGTGGAGCTTCCCTTCATCACCATTGCTCCCAGGTCTACTCTGATCTGGAATGATAGTACCTGTTAGGGTCCCATCTATGGGTTAAATAGAAAAAAAAATTGTTTATAAAAATTGTTTAAAAAAACTTTCTACCAAACTATTGCTTATAACAAACTTGAATTTTACCCTATAAACCTATCCCTTATTTTCAATCCACTTAGCAACAAACAACTTACTGTCAAAATCAATAAAAATTCTTGGAAAAAGACATTATAATAACTTTGATTATTACGCTTGGCAGCAAATACCTGATATTGACCAGTTCTGTACGAATACCCGATGCTGCACAGAGGACTTCCCAAGGGCAATGAATGATAGGGTCATTTTTGAGAGATTATCATTGATATATGTGCTACTAGCATGACAAGATGATGATGATGATGATGATTCCTCTATAAACTTTAGAGAATCAATTTCTAAAAATTTTTCAAATACCTTAATTTTTCAAATATTTAAACAAGAAGTTAAAATTATTTGGATTATTCGGACTATTGTCCTCATCTTTATTGTTATCTGTACAACGTTTAATAATTAACACAGCTTAACACTCCTACCCAGCTATGTTTAGCGGAATGAGAACAAGATACCCCTGTGGAGAACAAGATACCCCTGTGGTTCAAAGTTCCATGATGGCTCCCGATTACAACAAGAAGGTTCCTGAGTTCGAAAAGGCTCCCAAGTCCAACAAAGTAATACCTGAAGAAGGCCTGAGGGTCTATCAGCCGAAATGTTGTACAGATAACAATAAAGATGAGGACAATAGTCCGACTAATCCAAATAATACAAATAATCAAGCCTCATCTAAAAAATTCAGAGAAAAAGAAGTGAAAAGATAAAGAAGTTTATCTTCTTCCAGGTAGTATGCATAGTAGCGTACTTAATTTTTAAGATTTTATCAAATATGGCAAGATCTAATTTATTTATTTTATAGTCGATGCTCCTTGCCATCAAAATAAGTAGTCGCCGCTCTCCACAAAAATATGGTGAGGTTCCAATTCTGGAGTCCTGTGTGGAGTACCCTTTCATTACCATTATTTCCAGGTCCACTCTGACCTGGAGTTATAATACCTGTTAGGGTACCCCTTTTTCACTAGAGCTAGACCAAGGAGATTGTTTTTGCTTCTGAGGTGGAGGGCCACACCTACCATCAGCTCCTTACTTTACTGCACAGATCCCTGTACTACTTATATGCTGAGTTGACGAGGGCCAGTATTAAAACAGGAAAACAATTCTGAAGTCCTGGGAGAGTGTGGAGTACCCCTTCATTGCCATTACTCCCAGGTCCACTCTGACCTGGAGTTGTAATACCTGTTAGGGTACTAACGATGGATTAAAAATGGGTTTAACAATTTTTTTTTTAAATACCCTACAAGAATGAATAAAACAAATGTCTTCAGCATAAAATAACCCAACACAGGTTGACATGCTTTAAAAATCCAACCAACCAACCTTAACTGATATAAGTTCTTAGCAAAGCAATATTTAGTGTTGAGTGGGGAGGGAAGTAGATTGGACCGGAGAGAGTTGACGTGACTAAGCCTACTATTCATTGTTAAGATTAAACTTTGTCAATATTCTTAAGAGACAATATTTGCAAATGTTAAACACTCAATTTATGTACATATATAACATTTCCTTTGGCCATTTTTTTTTTTTAAATGTCTTCCGTTATGAATAATCTATACTGTTGTTCCATTTGTTTATATGTACAAAGGTTAGGCTTTTCTAAGATCAGAGTGTAGTATCAGCACAAACTCTGGTTCTTCTTAGATGCAGCCCTGTCAACTGAGGATTTAGAATACACAGACTGCACCTCTGCATGGGGCCACCTGTTGACTGTGGGTGGCGACCTGTGATGCTTAAGGATGGAACCCTGCTGGCTGAGCAGTCAATATGCAACACTCCACTTTGGCCCTTACTTGGGCTAAAGGGGCAGTTAGAGAAGCCCCCTCTGATCAATCGGCTGGTCACATCAAGCCTTAGCATCCTATATGATTGTCCCAACTTTATTGCCCTTATGACAATTCCTCAACCAGCGCAATCCTCAAAATCCTTTAATTGCATATATAAGCGCTATAGAGACTGATTGGTTAGGCAACTGGTCTAGTCTTGTTGTCCGCTTAAGGAATCAATTCAACCATTATCATCTATCTAGTCAATCAAAACCACATCTAGTGGTGAAGTTCCAATTTTGGAGCTTTGAGGAGTGTGGAGTATCCCTTCATCACCATTACTCCCAGGTTCACTCTAACCTGGAGCGGAAATACCTGTTAGGGTCCCATCTATGGGTTAAATAGAAAAATGAGTTTTAAAAAAATGTGTTTAAAAAAGATTGAGTTTTAAAAACATTTTGAAACCCATCAAGCAGGAATAGAACAAAACATCTTCGGCATGAAATAACCCAACAAGGGTTGACATGCCATGAAATTCAACAAACCAAACCATTATTTTGTGCTGCTGTTTCTCTCTTCAGGTTTCCTCTTAGACATGTCATCTCGTGTTCAATTACTTTAGTTTGTTGCTTGAAATATCCATACAGTTGTTTTTATTCCCCCTTTATTATATATATATATATATATATATATATATATATATATATAAAGTTTTGGTAGACTTTTAAACCCCACCTTTCTCATTTGTTAAAATAATTACATTATTTAAAATTAGTCTCTCTCTCTCTCTCTCTTTCTGTGAACCAGCCAGTTGGATGGGGCACTAGAATAAGCTGTCTGCACTTCTGCAGAGGGGTAAGATCTTCCCTCCAATGGGGCCACCTGTTGGCCATGGGTCCTGAGGACAGGATTGTGGTCGCTGAGCGGTCTGTAACCCAGGTACTAAGTGATCTCATGACATAGAACATTCCACTTTGGCCCTTACTTGGACTAGATGGGTGGTTGGAGAGGGCCTCATACAATTAATAGGCTCTAACAACTATATGATTGTTCCGAATGTATTCTTCAAATTGTTCTTATGGCAAACACCCCACACATATAGGTGCTAGAAGGCAGTGGCTAATGGTCAACAACCAGTATTTTTTTATATAAAGTAAAAAGTAAGCAAAGTTGTCGGGCTAGCCTAATGTCGGTATCAGCCAGACAGCGAGTGAGTCTATCCCCTTTTCACTAGCACTAGATCGAGGAGATTGTTTTGGTGTCTGAGGTGGAGCACCACACCTACCATCAGCTCCTCACTTTACCGTACAGATCTGTGTGCTACTCACATGCTGAGTTGGCGAGGGCCGGTATTGAACCCTTGTGGTTCCTAGTCGGATGCTCTACCGACTGAAGTTAATGAAAGTTATTTATACCAATTTATTAAAACACACAAATGAAAATTATTTCTTAAACAAATTGTGTGTGTGTGTCTGTGTGTGTGTGTGTGTGTGTTCCTCCTGTGGAAGCCAGCACATGGACACGCCAGTATGGGCTGGCCAGCAAAGACGTACATTGACCAGCTCTGTGCGGATACTGGATGCTGCACAGAGGACCTCCTGAGAACAATGAGTGATAGGGACGGCTGGAGATAGATTGTCATGGATACCTGTGCTAATAGTGTAACATGATATATATATATATATATATATAAACAAGATGGAGGCACATGATGTAATGGTTAAAGTTGTAGGAAATAGACTCATCAGCCTGAGTTCAAATCCTGGACGAGGCTATTTGCATTTCACATAGTGCTAATACCCTTGGGAAAGGTATGCATCCAACTACTCACTCTCTTCAACTATGGGTAAATAATAGGACTGACTAGGCTCTTTAACCATAGCTAGGTAACCAGCCTAGGAGAAGGAAAAACTCTGAATTCAAACCTGTTAAACTCTGCTTAAGAAATTGATCTTGTGTCACATCCTGCTCGTGTGGAGGGGTTGGTAAATATATATAAGATTCAGCATTAAATAACCCACAAGGGTTGATATGCCATTAAAACCCCTCTGGAAAAGTTTAGAATAAATCATTATACCCCTACCAACCCACTATTATTATTGATACTGAAAAATGATCGTAATTGATATTTTAACTCGAGAAATAAATTGACTTTTTCACTGAACTTTCGGACGGTACCAAATTAAAAAAGAAAATTTAATTAATATTGATATTTTTTGTAATATGAGATTGGTAAAAAAAATGTTAATTTTCTTTTTTTTTTTTAAGTGTTTATTGGTCAGACAGTAAATTTAAATTACTGCCCTTAGCTCTCTTTTTCTTCCTCTTCCTCCCGTGTGTGTGTGGCTTTCGTCACATGCTGTGTTGTTGATCAGTGTTACTGTTGTTACTTGGCCACGTCAGCTGCCTCACATTTCTTTACTCTTCCTTTCTTTTTTTTAACAAACTTGTCAGTCTTTTTCCCTTCTTCTGTTTTATTCGGCCAATAACAAACAAAAAGAGGAACTCGAATTGCTACTTGTTCTCTATATCAACTCACGTTCGTTGTCGTCCGTCCACACTCCATTTTAATCTCTCAATCCGTCCTTCGCATTACATTTTTAGTAGACAATGTTTTCCCCTTTAATTTAAAAATGGAAAACACAAGACATACACTAACGTTATTAATCACACCAGGAAATATCCATAACACCATCAATATCTATCCGGTTTATAACATCTTGTCTTCAGGGAGTAAGTTATTTATTTATCTACCTATCTATTTATTTATTCATTCATTTATTTATTTAGCATGGTAACTTTTTTTCTATCATAAAACAAAAGTTTTGATTTATGTACGTCGTACAATTGTACGAGAGGAGAAAGTATTTTAAAAATATTGAGATTATATTTTTTAAGATTTTATCTTTAACTGATATTTTTGTTCTGTTACGGACATACGCTTTACAATTACATTGCATATATATATAAATAAATAAATAAAAATAATACCGGTGTATGTAAAATTAAGAGAGGGTCTCTTTCTCTTGCCCTACTAGTCAAATTACTGCTGCTTCTTTACAGCTAAAAAATCCTTGTTTAATTACCACTTATTTAATGATAGCTTTGACCAGTGCTGCAAAACTATTATTCTCTTTAAAACTAGTCGTAAATAGGTTATTTTTATCCGAGAACGAAGACTATTCTTCTTCTTCTTACGTGTGTGTCTCATTTTTTTAGTTTTCTAGTCATTATTTAACTTATGGTCGCACCTGTAAAATCGTAACGAACTGACATTTCACACCGTCAGTATAAAATAAATAAAAAGTTCACTAGCAAAGTGAATATATGTTACACATTGTCACCTTTTATTTTTTAAAGTGAATTTTAAAAAGATAATCTTTTTAGAAAAATTACTTTTTGTTGTTAATTTTTGAGGCTCTTTTGTAGTAATAGTACAGTACTAGTTTCATAGTCCGATTTTGAAAGTAAGCGGTAATTTGTTTGTTTTTGTTTTTTTATATAGTAATTTGATTTTTTTTCATTGTAATTTAAATAATTAAAATTTATTTGACTTATACGTCGAATTAGAACTTTAGATTAAAAAACAAATAGACAATTCTTTTTTTTTTTTTTTCATTCATACTTTTCTAAGTTTTCTTTTTGTGTTCCGTATTTATTTATTTATTTATTTATTCATTCAGTCTTTTTTGAAATAGTGAACCCTTGTTAGCTTATTTGTACGCACCTTCCCCCCGCCGTGTTTTTTTTTTTATAAATTATTTCATAACAAAAATTGGAGTTGTGGAGCCTCCCGTTTCTGACCATCCAATATCAGGCCAGGAATTTTGGAACGTACCAAACAATTGGCCACCACGACGAAAGGAAGAGAAGAGAAAATTGCAGACGTGGCTGATAATATTAGTTTGTCGGTGAGAAACTTGCCGCAATGGCCAACAGCCGAAGGAGGGACAGGAGATAAAGTAAAAATCTTGACTGAAACAAAAAATGCACCGCCGTTGGAAGATTACGAAACGTTGGATGGACAGGCGGAACTGCCCCCTTATAATGTCTTTCAAGATGATCTATCTTTTTCCCGGATTATCCGAGATGTCGAGGCTGCCTTAGAATGTGGAGTTTACCCGGAGCTTAGTTCCAAAGGAAGCAGTGGATGTTATTTTATGCGAAATTTACAAGGCGTGAGTAGTTTTTTTCTTTCTTTCCTTTTACTTTGATTTAATTTGATTTTAATCTAAAGAACAACAAGTGAGAGATAGTACGGTCCCGTATATCAAGTAACAACCTTGAATAAACATTGTTTTAAACCTTAATAAGTTATATACTTGATGATCGTACTATACTATTCAGTGTTGAATGAAGAATGTTTTTTTTCTTCCTTCGGAAAAGAAGTGTGTGTGTGGGGATTTACCCCCCCCCAAAAAAAAAGCAACTATTGTCTTAGCCTTGGGTAAAGAAATTAATTCTTGGGTAGACTGTGAATTCAACGGCGTTAATTTTCCATAGTCTACCTGACAGATATTTGTGGAACTGAAGTCCAATGTATATATTTTTAATTCACAACTGGGATTAATACTTGAAATAAAAATGAAACTCTAAGGAAAACATAACTTAATACGTTTATTCATTTATAAGTTAAAAAAAACAAAACAAAAAAAACAACGACAGCATTAATTGATGTAAAATTGTTGCGTTAGTGATTCAGTTATACACTCTTTTGGCCTCAGCGTTATTTTAAGGAATTGAGATTAAAATTTATCAAGTCCTATACTGAAATAAACTGAAAATTACTATTTGCTAGTAATTTTGCCGAGTATTTAACGATGTTTCTTTTTCAGAGTAACAATTGCAAAAAAAATATACTTAAAACAGTCCACTTTTGCAGTTCTGAAGTTAAAAAGTATTAACCCCAGTTGAGAAATTAAAATATATTCCACTAACATCTATCCGGTAGACTATAGTAAAATTTACGTCCCTGAATTCACTGTCCACCCAACCTTGAATAAACATGTTTGTATACTGGCGCACCATACTATTCAATGTTGAGTGAAGAGATTTTTTTTTTTCTTTCTCCTTCCTTCCTTCTAAACAGAAAAAAGATAAGTGGAGAGGGTCACCCCCACTCAGCAACTATTGTCTTTTAGCCTTGGGTAAGAAATTAATGTTGTGTTTATTGCTGATTATGCAAGAATTCTGAAGATTCTTGCTGATAAGGAAATTTGCAAGGAAGGAATGTTAGCAAAAAGAGAAAAATACTTAAATGACCAGTTTTAATTGACGAGGACAGCTGGTACTTGTGAATATAATCACCACTTGGAATTTGAAACAATACTAAAATCCCATTTAAGTAGGTAACAATAAGCACACTGAGAATACTATTCCTATCAAGATTTTAAAATTTAAAATGCTCTTTAAAAATAATGCAGTTTCCAGTCTAGTTTGCAACTGAATGATAATTTTGTCGGGTTTTCTATTCATTTTTTTTTTAAATTTAAAAAAATTAAAATCATCCATATTTTTTTATTTATTTTTAAATTTTTAAAGAGAGGAGATAACATAAATGTTAATTAGAATTTTTCACTTCTTAAATAGAAGCACTATCTATCATCATGGACTGCTGTTACAAAAGGGAACTCTCACAGGTTCATGAGTTTTAGTTTCAATAAATTTTATTTTTAATTTATTTTTTATTTTTATTTTTGTTGGATATTCAAGAAGGTTCTTTTTTCTTTAAATCTTGTTGTGTTGGCATCCTTCCGTCTGCTAAGATGATGGCGTAGTGTCCAATTTATTTATTTATTTTAAACTGCATCTGCACTAGTGGCTGAATAGGCCAATTTTGAATGGCAATCTCTGTGCAGTGATTGCAAACAAACAGTGAAATTTGCTGGAGTTACTGTTGTCTCTCCTTCATTCTGGCTCTCTTTTCTGTGGCAGCTCTCTTTGTACATATACCAAAAAATAAAACAATTCAGTTTTATTTATTTTAAAAAAAATCTGTTGCTCCTGTTTTGAAGCATCAAGCAGGATAATTATAACTTGTCTATGAGTTATCAATGGTGTTGAGAAAGACATGACTTAGAAACAGGTATTTTCTATTGAGATATGTTCACTCAATTTCTTAGATGGGTATTATTATTATAATTTCAATACTGAGTGTTTCACACCAGTTTTATTTGGTGGGTCTTTCATTGGAGTCAAACTGACAGCAAGTCTCCTCAGATCTCCTGGACTCTTCTGAGTATTCTTGTGGATCTTAAAACAATGTTGTAGTCTGGATGGTCTGTCTTTATTTATTCTTCATTATTTTCACTGATTATAAAACTAATTTTCTTGTGTAATAAGAAAATAATTCATATCAAAGCCTCATCTCAAATACAGGCAAGTATAATTTTCTCATTATGGATGTTAGAGTTTGGTTAGCTCGGCTCTCCTGGTTAGAGTTTTGGTTAGCTCGCTCTCCTGGTTTAGAGTTTGGTTAGCTCGCTCTCCTGGTTAGTTTTGTTAGCTCGCTCTCCTGGTTAGAGTTTTGGTAGCCGCTCTCCTGTTAGAGTTCAGTCTCTAGTTCAATCTCTAGGCCAGGCATTGAAAATCATTTTGGTTCAGTGAAAACAAGAACAAAAAGCAGTATCATTAAGGAAGAATTAAGTGATACCCCTCTCCCCTTGCAGACAGAATTGAGAAACGACCAACCTTTATGAATTGAAGGGCTTAAAATTCCCGGGGGTGTTACCAAATACATTTGGAAGACTAGAGGGGTAACAACTGCTGAAATGTGACTATCGCAACCAAGATGAATTTACTTAGTTAATGGATCCATTGCCATTGGTGATTCTTAAGTTATATGATCACCGTGATGATCATGCACAATAAACCCCTTCATCACATTACTCCCAGTTCACCCTGACCCGGAGTGATATTACCAAGGTAGGAGTTAGATGCTTTAGTTGGGACCCATAAAATTTTCCCGGGACTTCATTCAAAGCAAATATGTGCATCCCAAGATGCCCACTCAACCAAAAAGTTATCAGTATCACGGCCTGTTGCATTAGGCAAAGAATAGAAAAACAAAAGTAGTAATTGAGTATAAATTCATGCATTTACCTTCTAAGACTTTTAGTGATTATTCTTTGCCTATGCAACAGGCAGTGATACTGATAACTTTTTGTGAGTGCATCTTGGATGCACATATTTGCTTTGAATGAGTCCCCGGGAAAAAATTTTATGGTTCCCAACTAAAGCCATCTAACTCCTACCTGTAATATCACTCCGGGTCAGGGTGAACCTGGAGTAATGGTGATGAAGGGGTTTATTGGCATGATCATCACGGTGATCCATATCTTTAAGAATCACCATGGCATGGATCCATAACTAGTAAATTCATCTTGGTTGCGATAGTCACATTTCAGCAGTTGTACCCCCTCTAGTCTTCAAATGTATTTGGTAACACCCCCGGGAATTTTAAAACCCTTCAATTCATAAAGGTTGTCGTTTCTCATTCACTGTCTGCAAGGGGAGAGGGGATCACTTAATCTTCCTCCTAATGATACTGCTTTTGTTTCTGTTTTCACAACCAAAATGATTTTCAATGCTGGCCTAGAGATTGAACTAGAGACTACCAAAACTCTAACCAGGAGAGCGAGCTAACCAAAACTCTAACCAGGAGAGCGCTAACCAAAATAACCAGGAGAGCGAGCTAACCAAAACTCTAACCAGGAGAGCGAGCTAACCAAAACTCTAACATCCATAATGAGAGAAAATTATACTTGCCTGTATTTGAGATGAGGCTGATATGAATTATTTTCTTTACACAAGAAAATTAGTTTTAATAAATCAGTGAAAATAATGAAGAATAAATAAAGACAGACCATCCAGACTACAACATTGTTAAGATCCACAAGAATACTCAGAAGAGTCCAGGAGATCTGAGGAGACTTGCTGTCAGTTTGACTCCAATGAAAGACCACCAAATAAAACTGGTGTGAAACACTCAAGTATTGAAATTATAATAATAATACCCCATCTAAGAAATTGAGTGAACATATCTCAATAGAAAATACCTGTTTCTAAGTCATGTCTTTTCTCAACACCATTGAATAACTCAATAGACAAGTTATATTATCTGCTTGATGCTTCAAAACAGGAGCAACAGATTTTTTTTAAATAAATAAAACTGAATTGTTTTATTTTTTGGTATATGTACAAAGAGAGCTGCCACAGAAAAGAGAGCCAGAATGAAGGAGAGACAACAGTAACTCCAGCAAATTCACTGTTTGTTTGCAATCACTGCACCAGAGATTGCCATTCAAAATTGGCCTATTCAGCCACTAGTGCAGATGCAGTTTAAAAATAAATAAATAAATTGGACACTACGCCATCATCTTTAGCAGACGGAAGGATGCCAACACAACAAAAAGAAAAGAAAAAAAGAACCTTCTGAATATCCACAAAAAATAAATAAAATAAAAATAATTAAAAAATAAATTTATTGAAAACTAAAACTCATGAACCTGTAGAGTTCCCTTTTGTAACAGCAGTCCATGATGATACTAGTGCTTCTATTTAAGAAGTGAAAAATTCTAATTAACATTTTATAGTTATCTCCTCTCTTTAAAAAATTTTAAAAAAATAAATAAAAAAATATGGATGATTTTAATTTTTTTAAATTTAAAAAAAAAATGAATAGAAAACCCGACAAAATTATCATTCAGTTGCAAACTAGACTGGAAACTGCATTATTTTTAAAGAGCATTTTAAATTTTAAAAATCTTGATAGGAAGTAGTATTCTCAGTGTGCTTATTGTTACCTACTTAAATGGGGATTTTAGTATTGTTTCAAATTCCAAGTGGTGATTATATTCACAAGTACCAGCTGTCTCGTCAAATTAAAACTGGTCATTTAAGTATTTTTCTCTTTTTGCTAACATTCCTTCCTTGCAAATTTCCTTATCAGCAAGAAATCTTCAGAATTCTTGCATAATCAGCAATAAAACACAACATTAATTTCTTTACCCAAGGCTAAAAGACAATAGTTGCTGAGTGGGGGTGACCCTCTCCACTTATCTTTTTCTGTTAGAAGGAAGGAAGGAAGAAAGAAAAAAAACAATCTTCTTCACTCAACATGAATAGTATGGTGCGCCAGTATACAAACAATGTTTATTCAAGGTTGGGTGGACAGTGAATTCAGGGACGTAAATTTTTACTATAGTCTACCGGATAGATGTTAGTGGAATATATTTTAATTTCTCAACTGGGGTTAATACTTTTTAACTTCAGAACTGCAAAAGTGGACTGTTTTAAGTATTATTTTTTTGCAATTGTTACTCTGAAAAAGAAACATCGTAAATACTCGGCAAAATTACTAGCAAATAGTAATTTTCAGTTTATTTCAGTATAGGACTTGATAAATTTATAATCTCAATTCCCTTAAAATAACGCTGAGGCCAAAAGAGTGTATAACTGAATCACTACGCAACAATTTTACATCAATTAATGCTGTCGTTTGTTTTTTTTGTTTGTTTTTTTTTTAACTTATAAATGAATAAACGTATTAAGTTATGTTTTCCTTAGAGTTTCATTTTTATTTCAAGTATTAATCCCAGTTGTGAAATTAAAAATATATACATTGGACTTCAGTTCCACAAATATCTGTCCAGTAGACTATGGTAAAAATTAACGCCGTTGAATTCACAGTCTACCAAGATTAATTTCTTTACCCAAGGCTAAGACAATAGTTGCTTTTTTTTGGGGGGGGGGTAAATCCCCCACACACACACTTCTTTTCCGAAGGAAGAAAAAAAACATTCTTCATTCAACACTGAATAGTATAGTACGATCATCAAGTATATAACTTATTAAGGTTTAAAAACAATGTTTATTCAAGGTTGTTACTTGATATACGGGACCGTACTATCTCTCACTTGTTGTTCTTTAGATTAAAATCAAATTAAATCAAAAGTAAAAGGAAGAAAGAAAAAAAACTACTCACGCCTTGTAAATTTCGCATAAAATAACATCCACTGCTTCCTTTGGAACTAAGCTCCGGGTAAACTCCACATTCTAAGGCAGCCTCGACATCTCGGATAATCGGGAAAAAGATAGATCATCTTGAAGACATTATAAGGGGCAGTTCCGCCTGTCCATCCAACGTTTTCGTAATCTTCCAACGGCGGTGCATTTTTGTTTCAGTCAAGATTTTTACTTTATCTCCTGTCCCTCCTTCGGCTGTTGCCATTGCGGCAAGTTTCTCAACCGACAAACTAATATTATCAGCCACGTCTGCAATTTTCTCTTCTCTTCCTTTCGTCGTGGTGGCCAATTGTTTGGTACGTTCCAAAATTCCTGGCCTGATATTGGATGGTCAGAAACGGGAGGCTCCACAACTCCAATTTTTGTTATGAAATAATTTTAAAAAAAAAAAACACGGCGGGGGGGAAGGTGCGTACAAATAAGCTAACAAGGGTTCACTATTTCAAAAAGACTGAATGAATAAATAAATAAATAAATAAATACGGAACACAAAAAGAAAACTTAGAAAAAGTATGAATGAAAAAAAAAAAAAAAAAAGAATTGTCTATTTGTTTTTTAATCTAAAGTTCTAATTCGACGTATAAGTCAAATAAATTTTAATTAATTTAAATTACAATGAAAAAAAAATCAAATTACTATATAAAAAAACAAAAACAAACAAATTACCGCTTACTTTCAAAATCGACTATGAAACTAGTACTGTACTATTACTACAAAAGAAGCCTCAAAAATTAACAACAAAAAGTAATTTTTCTAAAAAGATTATCTTTTTAAAATTCACTTTAAAAATAAAAAGGTGACAATGTGTAACATATATTCACTTTGCTAGTGAACTTTTTATTTATTTTATACTGACAGGTGTGAAATGTCAGTTCGTTACGATTTTACAGGTGCGACCATAAGTAAATAAATGACTAGAAAACTAAAAAAAATGAGACACACACGTAAGAAGAAGAAGAAATAGTCTTCGTTCTCGGATAAAATAACCTATTTACGACTAGTTTTAAAGAGAATAATAGTTTTGCAGCACTGGTCAAAGCTAATCATTAAATAAGTGGTAATTAAACAAGGATTTTTTAGCTGTAAAGAAGCAGCAGTAATTTGACTAGTAGGGCAAGAGAAAGAGACCCTCTCTTAATTTACATACACCGGTATTATTTTTATTTATTTATTTATATATATATGCAATGTAATTGTAAAGCGTATGTCCGTAACAGAACAAAAATATCAGTTAAGATAAAATCTTAAAAAATATAATCTCAATATTTTAAAATACTTTTCTCCTCTCGTACAATTGTACGACGTACATAAATCAAAACTTTTGTTTTATGATAGAAAAAAAAGTTACCATGCCTAAATAAATAAATGAATGAATAAATAAATAGATAGGTAGATAAATAAATAACTTACTCCCTGAAGACAAGATGTTATAAACCGGATAGATATTGATGGTGTTATGGATATTTCCTGGTGTGATTAATAACGTTAGTGTATGTCTTGTGTTTTTCCATTTTTTAAATTAAAGGGGAAAACATTGTCTACTAAAAATGTAATGCGAAGGACGGATTGAGAGATTAAAATGGAGTGTGGACGGACGACAACGAACGTGAGTTGATATAGAGAACAAGTAGCAATTCGAGTTCCTCTTTTTGTTTGTTATTGTGCCGATAAAACAGAAGAAGGGAAAAAGACTGACAAGTTTGTTAAAAAAAAGAAAGGAAGAGTAAAGAAATGTGAGGCAGCTGACGTGGCCAAGTAACAACAGTAACACTGATCAACAACACAGCATGTGACGAAAGCCACACACACACGGGAGGAAGAGGAAGAAAAAGAGAGCTAAGGGCAGTAATTTAAATTTACTGTCTGACCAATAAACACTTAAAAAAAAAGAAAAGAAAATTAACATTTTTTTTACCAATCTCATATTACAAAAAATATCAATATTAATTAAATTTTCTTTTTAATTTGGTACCGTCCGAAAGTTCAGTGAAAAAGTCAATTTATTTCTCGAGTTAAAATATCAATTACGATCATTTTTCAGTATCAATAATAATAGTGGGTTGGTAGGGGTATAATGATTTATTCTAAACTTTTCCAGAGGGTTTAATGGCATATCAACCCTTGTGGGTTATTTAATGCTGAATCTTATATATATTTACCAACCCCTCCACACGAGCAGGATGTGACACAAGATCAATTTCTTAAGCAGAGTTTAACAGGTTTGAATTCAGAGTTTTCCTTCTCCTAGGCTGGTTACCTAGCTATGGTTAAAGAGCCTAGTCAGTCCTATTATTTACCCATAGTTGAAGGGAGTGAGTAGTTGGATGCATACCTTTCCCAAGGGTATTAGCGCTATGTGAAATGCAAATAGCCTCGTCCAGGATTTGAACTCAGGCTGATGAGTCTATTTCTTACAACTTTAACCATTACATCATGTGCCTCCATCTTGTTTATATATATATATATATATCATGTTACACTATTAGCACAGGTATCCATGACAATCTATCTCCAGCCGTTCCTATCACTCATTGTTCTCAGGAGGTCCTCTGTGCAGCATCCAGTATCCGCACAGAGCTGGTCAATGTACATCTTTGCTGGCCAGCCCATACTGGCGTGTCCATGTGCTGGCTTCCACAGGAGGAACAAACACACACACACACACACACACACACACACAATTTGTTTAAGAAATAATTTTCAATTGTGTGTTTTAATAAATTGGTATAAATAACTTTCATTAACTTCAGTCGGTAGAGCATCCGAATAGGAACCACAAGGGTTCAATACTGGCCCTCGCCAACTCAGCATGTGAGTAGCACACAGATCTGTACGGTAAAGTGAGGAGCTGATGGTAGGTGTGGTGCTCCACCTCAGACACCAAAACAATGTCCTCGATCTAGTGCTAGTGAAAATGGGATAGACTCCCTTGCTATCTGGCTGATATCAACATAAGGCTACCCCGACAACTTTACTTACTTTTTACTTTATGAGTATATATAAAAAGATATGAAAACACCACAAAATGCTGTTAAAGTGAAAACATTTTATAACTTAGCTGATATTGAACAATATTTCGATTTTATGAAAATCGTCATCAGAGCTTGTTTAATCCGTGTTGTTAAGAGTGGAGACAAAATACTGGTTGTTGACCATTAGCCACTGCCTTCTAGCACCTATATGACAATAAGTGTTGGGTGTTTGCTATAAGAACAATTTGAAGAATACATTCGGAACAATCATATAGTTATTAGAGCCTATTAATTGTATGAGGCCCTCTCCAACCACTCATCTAGTCCAAGTAAGGGCCAAAGTGGAATGTTCTATGTCACGAGATCACTTAGTACCTGGGTTACAGACCGCTCAGCGACCACAATCCTGTCCTCAGCACCCATGGCCAACAGGTGGCCCCATTGGAGGGAGGATCTTACCCCTCTGCAGAAGAGCAGACAGCTTATTTTAGTGCCCCATCCAACTAGCTGGTTCACAGAAAGAGAGAGAGAGAGAGACTAATTTTAAATAATGTAATTATTTTAACAAATGAGAAAGGTGGGGTTTTAAAAGTCTACCAAAACTTTATATATATATTATATATAATATATATATATATATATATAAAGGGGAATAAAAACAACTGTATGGATATTTCAAGCAACAAACTAAAGTAATTGAACACAAGACAACATGTCTAAGAGGAAACCTGAAGAAAGAAACAGCAGCACAAAATAATGGTTTGGTTTGTTGAATTTCATGGCATGTCAACCCTTGTGGGTTATTTCATGCCGAAGATGTTTTGTCCTATTCCTGCTTGATGGGTTTCAAAATGTTTTTAAAACTCAATCTTTTTTAAACACATTTTTTTAAAAACTCATTTTTCTATTTAACCCATAGATGGGACCCTAACAGGTATTTCCGCTCCAGGTTAGAGTGAACCTGGGAGTAATGGTGATGAAGGGATACTCCACACTCCTCAAAGCTCCAAAATTGGAACTTCACCACTAGATGTGGTTTAATGATTGCCATTCCACTAAGACCCTCAACCATCGCCTTCTAGCATATATATGATAATGGTTGAGGAATTGCCATATATATTTACCAACCCCTCCGCACGAGCAGGATTAATTTCTTAAGCGGAGTTCAACAGGTTTGAATTCAGAGTTTTCCTTCTCCTAGACCAGTTGCCTAACCAAGGTTAAAGAGCCCAGTCTGTCCTACTATTTATCTATAGCTGGAGGGAGAATTGGATTCATACCTTTCCCAATGGTATTAGCGCTAAGTGAAATGCAATTACCAAGTCCGGGATTTGAACTCGGGGCAACGAGTCCATTTCCCATGACTTTAACCATTACACCACGCGCTGGTTGAGGAATTGTCATAAGGGCAATAAAGTTGGGACAATCATATAGGAGCTAGGCTTGATGTGAACAGCCGATTGATCAGAGGGGGCCTCTTTAACCACCCCTTTAGCCCAAGTAAGGGCCAAAGTAGAGTATTGCATATTGACTGCTCAGCCAGCAGGGTTCCATCCTTAAGCATCACAGGTCGCCACCCACAGTCAACAGGTGGCCCCATGCAGAGGTGCAGTCTGTGTATTCTAAATCCTCAGCTGACAGGGCTGCATCTAAGAAGAACCAGAGTTTGTGCTGATACTACACTCTGATCTTAGAAAAGCCTAACCTTTGTACATATAAACAAATGGAACAACAGTATAGATTATTCATAACGGAAGACATTTAAAAAAAAAATGGCCAAAGGAAATGTTATATATGTACATAAATTGAGTGTTTAACATTTGCAAATATTGTCTCTTAAGAATATTGACAAAGTTTAATCTTAACAATGAATAGTAGGCTTAGTCACGTCAACTCTCTCCGGTCCAATCTACTTCCCTCCCCACTCAACACTAAATATTGCTTTGCTAAGAACTTATATCAGTTAAGGTTGGTTGGTTGGATTTTTAAAGCATGTCAACCTGTGTTGGGTTATTTTATGCTGAAGACATTTGTTTTATTCATTCTTGTAGGGTATTTAAAAAAAAATTGTTAAACCCATTTTTAATCCATCATTAGTACCCTAACAGGTATTACAACTCCAGGTCAGAGTGGACCTGGGAGTAATGGCAATGAAGGGGTACTCCACACTCTCCCAGGACTTCAGAATTGTTTCCTGTTTTAATACTGGCCCTCGTCAACTCAGCATATAAGTAGTACAGGGATCTGTGCAGTAAAGTAAGGAGCTGATGGTAGGTGTGGCCCTCCACCTCAGAAGCAAAAACAATCTCCTTGGTCTAGCTCTAGTGAAAAAGGGGTACCCTAACAGGTATTATAACTCCAGGTCAGAGTGGACCTGGAAATAATGGTAATGAAAGGGTACTCCACACAGGACTCCAGAATTGGAACCTCACCATATTTTTGTGGAGAGCGGCGACTACTTATTTTGATGGCAAGGAGCATCGACTATAAAATAAATAAATTAGATCTTGCCATATTTGATTAAATCTAAAAAAAAAATTTTAAATCTTAAAAATTAAGTATGCTACTATGCATTCTACCGAGAAGAAGATAAACTTCTTTATCTTTTCACTTCTTTTTCTCTGAATTTTTGAGATGAGGCTTGATTATTTGGATTATTTGGATTAGTCGGACTATTGTCCTCATCTTTATTGTTATCTGTACAACATTTCGGCTGATAGACCCTCAGGCCTTCTTCAGGTATTACTTGTTGGACTTGGGAGCCTTTTCGAACTCAGGAACCTTCTTGTTGTAATTGGAAGCCATCATGGAACTTTGAACCACAGGGGTATCTTGTTCTCCACAGGGGTATCTTGTTCTCATTCCGCTAAACATAGCTGGGTAGGAGTGTTAAGCTGTGTTAATTATTAAACGTTGTACAGATAACAATAAAGATGAAGACAATAGTCCGAATAATCCAAATAATTTTAACTTCTTGTTTAAATATTTAAAAAATTAAGGTATTTGAAAATTTTTTAGAAATTGATTCTCTAAAGTTTATAGAGGAATCATCATCATCATCATCATCATGTCATGCTAGTAGCACATATATCAATGATAATCTCTCGAAAAATGACCCTATCATTCATTGCCCTTGGGAAGTCCTCTGTGCAGCATCGGGTATTCGTACAGAACTGGTCAATATAGGTATTTGCTGCCAAGCGTAATAATCAAAGTTATTATAATGTCTTTTTTCCAAGAATTTTTATTGATTTTGACAGTAAGTTGTTTGTTGCTAAGTGGATTGAAAATAAGGGATAGGTTTATAGGGTAAAATTCAAGTTTGTTATAAGCAATAGTTTGGTAGAAAGTTTTTTTAAACAATTTTTTTTCTATTTGACCCATAGATGGGACCCTAACAGGTACTACCACTCTGTGTCAGGGTGGACCTGGGAGCAATTGTGATGAAGGAGCGCTCCACATTCCCCAAACCTCCAGAACTGGAACCTCACCATCAGTTAGAGTTTAACGTCATTCCCAGGACATGAAGACCCTCAGCCACTGCCTTCTAGCACCCATATGATAAAAAGGGTTGGGGTTTACCATAAGGGTATTAGGGTTGGGGAAATCATATAGGTGCTAGGGCTTGATATGACTAGCCAATTGATCAGAGGGGGACTCTTCAACCGCTCGTCACCACCCACGACCAACATGTGGCCCATTGGGGGAGTCTTACCCCTCTGCAGAAGTGCAGTCAGTGTATTCTAATGCCCCTGCGGACAGGGCTAGTTACCAAATTAAATAATTGGTCAATTAGAATTTGTTTTCAAAAGAAACAAAAAAACAACATAGCAAAGTGAAGTGAAATGATGACAGAAATGAAATCCCAGGCAATGCTGGATAGCTTTGCTAATAACCAATATGTGCATCAGTAGAAGTTTAGTACAAGGAATTAAATAATAGAAATGAATATTTTGCTGGAATTAAAGATTTATTTTTGGAAGCTGCTTTCTCATCTTTATTACAATTAATTTGGTGTCCTGGTTATGAGATTAAATTGCATCTACTGAAGTTCCAATTCTGGAACTCTGGGGAGTGTGGTGTCCCTTCATCACCATTACTCCCAGGTCCACCCTGACCCAGTGGTAGTACCTGTTAGGGTCGCATCTATAGGTTGAATAGAAAAAAAACGAGTTTTTAAAAAAATTTGAATACCCATCAAGAATGAATAAAACAAAATGTATTTAGCATAAAATAACCCAACAAGGGTTGACATGCCTAAAAATCTAACCAACTAACCAACAATTAATTTGTAAATAAAAAAATAAAAAAAAATATTGGCCAATAAGCTCTCTCTATAATTAAGGACATTTTTTGTTTTTCAAATATTAATAAATATAAATAGATTGTTATTGTTTTCAGATGTTCAATTATAAGTACAAACTGTTCTGGATAAATTTATAACTTTATAAATAAAACCATAAACAAGTGATGACAGCAGAAGAAATAAAGTGTTTATTATTTTTAGTGGCGAATATATGCACCCTCCAAGTGCAAGTATTTAAGTTATAATGTAATAAAATATTATATTAAATTAGAAAGGCCAATGAAACTAAATAAGAATGCAGATAAAAAGATTTGAAACGAATCGAAAAATAGAACTGAAATCTACTCTTCCATCACTCAAATTTTTCTAATTTAACTATTTAGTTGAAATAGGAAGAAAAGAATAAAATTACAGTTATTTCTTCTTGTTAATGGATTTCTTTTCAGATTTATCCAAGATTTTTGTTCATATTCATTAAGAGAAAACCAAACAATTAGAAATCAACAAGTACAAGTATTTAAGTTATAATGTAATAAAATATTATATTAAACTAGTACAAAATAAAAAAAACATACTGCCTGAGGTGTGGGAGTAAAAAATTCAATGTCAGCGAGTTTGTACCCTAAGTAAGTAAAATCATCAAATTCATTAAAGGATTAAAAAATAAAACAATTTGAAATGTAAACTTTAAATATGTATTAGAATAAAACAAACTATCGGGTTAGCTCAGTTGGTAGAGCGTTCGCTAGAAACCACAAGGTACCTAGTTCGATACCGGTCCTCGTCGACTCAGCATATGAGTATCACAGGGATCTGACAGTAGCTGTGGCGCTCCACCTCAGATGCTAAAATAATCTCCTTGGTCTAGCGCAAGTGAAAAGGGGATAGACTCCCTCACTGATTGGCTGATACTGACTTTAGGCTGCCCCAACGACTTTTTACTTACTTACTATATATATATATACACTACCAGTCATGTATGTATTAAAACTTGTTTTAAAAAACAATGAGGACTGTCTAATGTTGCATGTTCAAATTTTGAGTGTATTTATTCTATGTTATGACAATTTTGGGTAATGTGATGTAAGCAGTGACGTAATTTTTGTTACAGACAAAAACCGGAAGCGAATCTCCATTATTAATAGATTAGAAAAGCCAATGAAACTAAATAAGAATACAGATAAAAAGATTTGAAAAGAATCGAAAAATAGAACAACTGAAATCTACTCTTCCATCACTCAAATTTTTCTAATTTAAATATCAAGTTGAAATAGGAAGAAAAGAATAAAATTACACTTATTTCCTCTTGTTAATGGATTTCTTTTAAGATCTATTCCTGAGATTTTTGCTCATATTCATTAAGATAAAACCAAACAATCAGAAATCAATAATAAGCACATATTTATTAAAAATCTAATCTTTAATATCAATATGCAAATTAGCCTTCCCGTTCACACTGTAACCATATTATTAGTATGTGGATCCGGCTCAGCTGGGAGTTCAGTGGCTTTGGCCCTGGACCTTACAAGCTAACATCATTGATCCCAGGAGGCCATCCCCAGGCAACACCTACCCCCTTGATTTAAAGGGGAAGGGCTGGGTTTATTGCCCAGTGCTTGAGGGGGAATGCCGACAGGATCAACACATTTTTTGCACCCGCCACCCATGAGTGGTGGTCCCACATTAATAGGGCCTTGTGCCTAACTCGTACACGTGGGGTACGTGGTAAATACCTAGTATGTAGATATAGCCAACAGTATTAATAATGTTAAACAATTTTTATTATTAATTGAGGTTTAAATAAAAATAAAATCATGGAGAATGTTATGTAAATAACTAAGAGAATTGTGACTTGAGTAGTGATATAGTTTCGGTTACAGACAGACACACACACAATCTCCATTATTAAAAGAAAATTAAAAAAATAATAATTTGGAAATCCATCTTCTGGTTTGTTCCTTTGCTATAATTCAAATAATAAACAAGGACCGACTTAGCTCAATTAGCAAAGGATCCACCTACTGAACAACAAGGTCACAGGTTCAATAACGGCACCCACCAACTCAGCGCATGGAGAATGTGACATAAATAACTAAGGGAATTGTGACTTGAGTAGTAATATAGTTTCGGTTACAGACAGAAAAACACACAATCTCCATTATAATAAGATAAAATAAAATGAAAGAGAAATGTAACGTCATATATTTTTAAACAAAATTTATCCTATTACTTTGGTTTGGTTTGTTGGATTTTATGGCATGCCAATCTGTGTTGGGTTATTTTATGCTAAAGACATTTTGTTCTATTCATGCTTAATGGCTATACAAAATTCTTTTTTTTTAGACTCAATTAATTAAACAGTTCATATTGTTAAAACAAGTTTTAATAAGTGCATGACCGATAGTATTGATTTATATATAGTTAGATGGGTTTTGAGCCCCCCACCCCACCCCCACCTAAAAAAAAAGAAAAACCTTAAATATTTTAATTAATTTGAAGTGTTAGAAACTTGGTTATACTAGAAAGAAAACATTTATTTGAATTTTGATAGCAAAACTATTTTTTTTATGCCTATTATTTTTTAAAATATAAGATTGCAGAAAAAATTAATTGTTTTTTGTTTTGTTTTTTGTTTTTTTGTTGCTAGTATATATAAAGCACAGATGGGTGCTAGATGTAAAATTTACCATGAATCAAATTGTAATAGCAAAAACATCATCTACCTTTTAGAATGCATTTGTCGCTCCAAACAATATATCAGGAAATCAGAAATGCCATTCAATTTTAAAATAAATAACTATAGATACAGAATTAAATCTCTCAATTATAACAAACTTCTCCCACTAGGAAAACATTTCCACCTAAATAGTCTTTCATTATTATTTGATTACAGAATATCTTGTAATTTGCACTAAAACATAGTGTAAATTAAAATACATTCCGTAATTAAATCTTATTATAATGGAGATTGTATGTTTTTCTGTCTGTAACCGAAACTATATTACTATACATGTCATAATTCCCTTTGTTATTTACATCATATTCTCCATGATTTTATTTTTTTTTAAACCTCAATTATCAACATCATTAAGACTGTTGACCATATCGACATGCTAATAACATGCAGTTGTATTTATATATACAACAAAACAGCGGTTTACAGTGTGAATGGGAAGGCTAATTTGCATATTGATCTTAAAAAATTTGATTTTAATAA
>CM042157.1:77006232-77122770 GCA_023376005.1 Doryteuthis pealeii
TGAATAAAAATGCAGATAACATGATTTGGAGCAGAGGTATGATTGAAAAATAGAACAGCTTTGAAACTAACACTTCCATCATTTTCAATTACTCCTATTCCTAATTTAACTATTTAGTTAAAATAGGAAGTAAAGAATAATATTACAGTTATTTCTTTTGTTAATGATTTCTTTTAAGATTTATTGAAGAGAATTTTGCTCATATTCAATAAGATAAAACTAACAATTAGAAATCAATAATATTAAGCACATATTATTAAAATCAAATTTTTAAGATCAATATGCAAATTAGCCTTCCCATTCACACTGTAAACCGCTGTTTGTTGTATATATAAACAACTGCATGTTATTAGCATGTCGATATGGTCAACAGTCTTAATGATGTTGATAATGAGGTTTAAAAAAAATAAAATCATGGAGAATATGATGTAAATAACAAAGGGAATTATGACATGTATAGAATATAGTTTCGGTACAGACAGAAAAAATACAATCTCCATTATAATAAGATTTAATTACGGAATGTATTTTAATTACACTATGTTTTAGTGCAAATTACAAGATTTCTGTAATCAAATAATAATGAAAGACTATTTAGGTGGAAATGTTTTCCTAGTGGGAAAGTTTGTTATAATTGAGAGATTTAATTCTGTATCTATAGTTATTTATTTAAAAGAATGCATTCTGATTCCTGATATATGTTGGAGCGACAAATGCATTCTAAAAGGTAGATGATGTTTTTGCTATTACAATTTGATTCATGGTAAATTTTACATCTAGCACCCATCTGTGCTTTATATATACTAGCAACAAAAAAACAAAAAACAAAACAAAAACAATTAATTTTTTCTGCAATCTTATATTTTAAAAATAATAGGCATAAAAAAATAGTTTGCTATCAAATTCAAATAAATGTTTTCTTTCTAGTATAACCAAGTTTCTAACACTTCAAATTAATTAAAATATTTAAGGTTTTCTTTTTTAAGGGGGTGTGGGGGCTCAAAACCCATCTAACTATATATAATCAATACTATCGGTCATGCACTTATTAAAACTTGTTTAACAATATGAACTGTTTAATTAATTGAGTCTAAAAAAAAAAGAATTTGTATAGCCATTAAGCATGAATAGAACAAAATGTCTTTAGCATAAAATAACCCAACACAGATTGGCATGCCATAAAATCCAACAAACCAAACCAAAGTAATAGGATAAATTTTGTTTAAAAATATATGACGTTACATCTCTTTCATTTTATTTTATCTTATTATAATGGAGATTGTGTTTTTCTGTCTGTAACCGAAACTATATTACTACTCAAGTCACAATTCCCTTAGTTATTTATGTCACATTCTCCATGCGCTGAGTTGGTGAGGTGCCGTTATTGAACCTGTGACCTTGTTGTTCAGTAGGTGGATCCTTTGCTAATTGAGCTAAGTCGGTCCTTGTTTATTATTTGAATTATAGCAAAAGGAACAAACCAGAAGATGGATTTCCAAATTATTATTTTTTTTAATTTTCTTTAATAATGGAGATTGTGTGTGTGGTCTGTCTGTAACCGAAACTATATCACTACTCAAGTCACAATTCTCTTAGTTATTTACATAACATTCTCATGATTTTATTTTATTTAAACCTCAATTAATAATAAAATTGTTTAACATATTAATACTGTTGGCTATATCTACATACTAGGTATTTACCACGTTACCCCACGTGTACGAGTTAGGCACAAGCCCTATTAATGTGGGACCACCACTCATGGGTGGCGGGTGCAAAAAATGTGTTGATCCTGTCGGCATTCCCCCTCAAGCACTGGGCAATAAACCCAGCCTTCCCTTTAAATCAAGGGGGTAGGTGTTGCCTGGGGATGGCCTCCTGGGATCAATGATGTTAGCTTGTAAGGTCCAGGGCCAAAGCCACTGAACTCCCAGCTGAGCCGGATCCACATACTAAATAATATGGTTACAGTGTGAACGGGAAGGCTAATTTGCATATTGATATTAAAGATTAGATTTTTAATAAATATGTGCATTATTGATTTCTGATTGTTTGGTTTTATCTTAATGAATATGAGCAAAAATCTCAGGAATAGATCTTAAAAGAAATCCATTAACAAGAGGAAATAAGTGTAATTTATTCTTTTCTTCCTATTTCAACTTGATATTTAAATTAGAAAAATTTGAGTGATGGAAGAGTAGATTTCAGTTTCTATTTTTCGATTCTTTTCAAATCTTTTTATCTGTATCTTATTTAGTTCATTGGCTTTTCTAATCTATTAATAATGGAGATTCGCTTCCGGTTTTTTGTAACAAAAATTACGTCACTGCTTACATCACATTACCCAAATTGTCATAACATAGAATAAATACACTCAAAATTTGAACATGCAACATTAGACAGTCCTCATTGTTTTTTAAAACAAGTTTTAATACATACATGACTGGTAGTGTATATATATATATAGTAAGTAAGTAAAAAGTCGTTGGGGCAGCCTAAAGTCAGTATCAGCCAATCAGTGAGGGAGTCTATCCCCTTTTCACTTGCGCTAGACCAAGGAGATTATTTTAGCATCTGAGGTGGAGCGCCACAGCTACTGTCAGATCCCTGTGATACTCATATGCTGAGTCGACGAGGACCGGTATCGAACTAGTACCTTGTGGTTTCTAGCGAACGCTCTACCAACTGAGCTAACCCGATAGTTTGTTTTATTCTAATACATATTTAAAGTTTACATTTCAAATTGTTTTATTTTTTAATCCTTTAATGAATTTGATGATTTTACTTACTTAGGGTACAAACTCGCTGACATTGAATTTTTACTCCCACACCTCAGGCAGTATGTTTTTTTTATTTTGTACTAGTTTAATATAATATTTATTACATTATAACTTAAATACTTGTACTTGTTGATTTCTAATTGTTTGGTTTTCTCTTAATGAATATGAACAAAAATCTTGGATAAATCTGAAAAGAAATCCATTAACAAGAAGAAATAACTGTAATTTTATTCTTTCTTTCCTATTTCAACTAAATAGTTAAATTAGAAAATTTGAGTGATGAAAGAGTAGATTTCAGTTCTATTTTTCGATTCGTTTCAAATCTTTTTATCTGCATTCTTATTTAGTTTCATTGGCCTTTCTAATTTAATATAATATTTTATTACATTATAACTTAAATACTTGCACTTGGAGGGTGCATATATTCGCCACTAAAAATAATAAACACTTTATTCTTCTGCTGTCATCACTTGTTTATGGTTTTATTTATAAAGTTATAAATTTATCCAGAACAGTTTGTACTTATAATTGAACATCTGAAAACAATAACAATCTATTTATATTTATTAATATTTGAAAAACAAAAAATGTCCTTAATTATAGAGAGAGCTTATTGGCCAATATTTTTTTTTTTTTTATTTACAAAATTAATTGTTGGTTAGTTGGTTAGATTTTTAGGCATGTCAACCCTTGTTGGGTTATTTTATGCTAAATACATTTTGTTTTATTCATCTTGATGGGTATTCAAATTTTTTAAAAACTCGTTTTTTTCTATTCAACCTATAGATGCGACCCTAACAGGTACTACCACTGGGTCAGGGTGGACCTGGGAGTAATGGTGATGAAGGGACACCACACTCCCCAGAGTTCCAGAATTGGAACTTCAGTAGATGCAATTTAATCTCATAACCAGGACACCAAATTAATTGTAATAAAGATGAGAAAGCAGCTTCCAAAAATAAATCTTTAATTCCAGCAAAATATTCATTTCTATTATTTAATTCCTTGTACTAAACTTCTACTGATGCACATATTGGTTATTAGCAAAGCTATCCAGCATTGCCTGGGATTTCATTTCTGTCATCATTTCACTTCACTTTGCTATGTTGTTTTTTTGTTTCTTTTGAAAACAAATTCTAATTGACCAATTATTTAATTTGGTAACTAGCCCTGTCCGCAGGGGCATTAGAATACACTGACTGCACTTCTGCAGAGGGGTAAGACTCCCCCAATGGGCCACATGTTGGTCGTGGGTGTGGTGACGAGCGGTTGAAGAGTCCCCCTCTGATCAATTGGCTAGTCATATCAAGCCCTAGCACCTATATGATTCCCCAACCCTAATACCCTTATGGTAAACCCCAACCCTTTTTATCATATGGGTGCTAGAAGGCAGTGGCTGAGGGTCTTCATGTCCTGGGAATGACGTTAAACTCTAACTGATGGTGAGGTTCCAGTTCTGGAGGTTTGGGGAATGTGGAGCGCTCCTTCATCACAATTGCTCCCAGGTCCACCCTGACACAGAGTGAGTACCTGTTAGGGTCCCATCTATGGGTCAAATAGAAAAAAAATTGTTTAAAAAAACTTTCTACCAAACTATTGCTTATAACAAACTTGAATTTTACCCTATAAACCTATCCCTTATTTCAATCCACTTAGCAACAAACAACTTACTGTCAAAATCAATAAAAATTCTTGGAAAAAAGACATTATAATAACTTTGATTATTACGCTTGGCAGCAAATACCTATATTGACCAGTTCTGTACGAATACCGATGCTGCACAGAGGACTTCCCAAGGGCAATGAATGATAGGGTCATTTTTCGAGAGATTATCATTGATATATGTGCTACTAGCATGACATGATGATGATGATGATGATGATTCCTCTATAAACTTTAGAGAATCAATTTCTAAAAAAATTTTCAAATACCTTAATTTTTAAATATTTAAACAAGAAGTTAAAATTATTTGGATTATTCGGACTATTGTCTTCATCTTATTGTTATCTGTACAACGTTTAATAATTAACACAGCTTAACACTCCTACCCAGCTATGTTTAGCGGAATGAGAACAGATACCCTGTGGAGACAAGATACCCCTGTGGTTCAAAGTTCCATGATGGCTTCCAATTACAACAAGAAGGTTCCTGAGTTCGAAAAGGCTCCCAAGTCCAACAAGTAATACCTGAAGAAGGCCTGAGGGTCTATCAGCCGAAATGTTGTACAGATAACAATAAAGATGAGGACAATAGTCCGACTAATCCAAATAATCCAAATAATCAAGCCTCATCTCAAAAATTCAGAGAAAAAGAAGTGAAAAGATAAAGAAGTTTATCTTCTTCTCGGTAGAATGCATAGTAGCATACTTAATTTTTAAGATTTAAAATTTTTTTTTTAGATTTAATCAAATATGGCAAGATCTAATTTATTTATTTTATAGTCGATGCTCCTTGCCATCAAAATAAGTAGTCGCCGCTCTCCACAAAAATATGGTGAGGTTCCAATTCTGGAGTCCTGTGTGGAGTACCCTTTCATTACCATTATTTCCAGGTCCACTCTGACCTGGAGTTATAATACCTGTTAGGGTACCCCTTTTTCACTAGAGCTAGACCAAGGAGATTGTTTTTGCTTCTGAGGTGGAGGGCCACACCTACCATCAGCTCCTTACTTTACTGCACAGATCCCTGTACTACTTATATGCTGAGTTGACGAGGGCCAGTATTAAAACAGGAAACAATTCTGAAGTCCTGGAGAGTGTGGAGTACCCCTTCATTGCCATTACTCCCAGGTCCACTCTGACCTGGAGTTGTAATACCTGTTAGGGTACTAATGATGGATTAAAAATGGGTTTAACAATTTTTTTTTAAATACCCTACAAGAATGAATAAAACAAATGTCTTCAGCATAAAATAACCCAACACAGGTTGACATGCTTTAAAAATCCAACCAACCAACCTTAACTGATATAAGTTCTTAGCAAAGCAATATTTAGTGTTGAGTGGGGAGGGAAGTAGATTGGACCGGAGAGAGTTGACGTGACTAAGCCTACTATTCATTGTTAAGATTAAACTTTGTCAATATTCTTAAGAGACAATATTTGCAAATGTTAAACACTCAATTTATGTACATATATAACATTTCCTTTGGCCATTTTTTTTTTAAATGTCTTCCGTTATGAATAATCTATACTGTTGTTCCATTTGTTTATATGTACAAAGGTTAGGCTTTTCTAAGATCAGAGTGTAGTATCAGCACAAACTCTGGTTCTTCTTAGATGCAGCCCTGTCAGCTGAGGATTTAGAATACACAGACTGCACCTCTGCATGGGGCCACCTGTTGACTGTGGGTGGCGACCTGTGATGCTTAAGGATGGAACCCTGCTGGCTGAGCAGTCAATATGCAATACTCTACTTTGGCCCTTACTTGGGCTAAAGGGGTGGTTAAAGAGGCCCCCTCTGATCAATCGGCTGTTCACATCAAGCCTAGCTCCTATATGATTGTCCCAACTTTATTGCCCTTATGACAATTCCTCAACCAGCGCGTAATGGTTAAAGTCATGGGAAATGGACTCGTTGCCCCGAGTTCAAATCCCGGACTTGGTAATTGCATTTCACTTAGCGCTAATACCATTGGGAAAGGTATGAATCCAATTCTCCTCCAGCTATAGATAAAAGTAGGACAGACTGGGCTCTTTAACCTTGGTTAGGCAACTGGTCTAGGAGAAGGAAAACTCTGAATTCAAACCTGTTGAACTCCGCTTAAGAATTAATCCTGCTCGTGCGGAGGGTTGGTAAATATATATGGCAATTCCTCAACCATTATCATATATATGCTAGAAGGCGATGGTTGAGGTCTTAGTGGAATGGCAATCATTAAACCACATCTAGTGGTGAAGTTCCAATTTTGGAGCTTTGAGGAGTGTGGAGTATCCCTTCATCACCATTACTCCCAGGTTCACTCTAACCTGGAGCGGAAATACCTGTTAGGGTCCCATCTATGGGTTAAATAGAAAAATGAGTTTTAAAAAAATGTGTTTAAAAAAGATTGAGTTTTAAAAACATTTTGAAACCCATCAAGCAGGAATAGGACAAAACATCTTCGGCATGAAATAACCCAACAAGGGTTGACATGCCATGAAATTCAACAAACCAAACCATTATTTTGTGCTGCTGTTTCTTTCTTCAGGTTTCCTCTTAGACATGTTGTCTTGTGTTCAATTACTTTAGTTTGTTGCTTGAAATATCCATACAGTTGTTTTTATTCCCCCTTTATATATATATATATATATATATATATATATATATATATAAAGTTTTGGTAGACTTTTAAAACCCCACCTTTCTCATTTGTTAAAATAATTACATTATTTAAAATTAGTCTCTCTCTCTCTCTCTTTCTGTGAACCAGCTAGTTGGATGGGGCACTAAAATAAGCTGTCTGCTCTTCTGCAGAGGGGTAAGATCCTCCCTCCAATGGGGCCACCTGTTGGCCATGGGTGCTGAGGACAGGATTGTGGTCGCTGAGCGGTCTGTAACCCAGGTACTAAGTGATCTCGTGACATAGAACATTCCACTTTGGCCCTTACTTGGACTAGATGAGTGGTTGGAGAGGGCCTCATACAATTAATAGGCTCTAATAACTATATGATTGTTCCGAATGTATTCTTCAAATTGTTCTTATAGCAAACACCCAACACTTATTGTCATATAGGTGCTAGAAGGCAGTGGCTAATGGTCAACAACCAGTATTTTGTCTCCACTCTTAACAACACGATTAAACAAGCTCTGATGACGATTTTCATAAAATCGAAATATTGTTCAATATCAGCTAAGTTATAAAATGTTTTCACTTTAACAGCATTTTGTGGTGTTTTCATATCTTTTTATATATACTCATAAAGTAAAAAGTAAGTAAAGTTGTCGGGGTAGCCTTTGTTGATATCAGCCAGATAGCAAGGAGTCTATCCCATTTTCACTAGCACTAGATCGAGGACATTGTTTTGGTGTCTGAGGTGGAGCACCACACCTACCATCAGCTCCTCACTTTACCGTACAGATCTGTGTGCTACTCACATGCTGAGTTGGCGAGGGCCAGTATTGAACCCTTGTGGTTCCTATTCGGATGCTCTACCGACTGAAGTTAATGAAAGTTATTTATACCAATTTATTAAAACACACAATTGAAAATTATTTCTTAAACAAATTGTGTGTGTGTGTGTGTGTGTGTGTGTGTTGTTCCTCCTGTGGAAGCCAGCACATGGACACGCCAGTATGGGCTGGCCAGCAAAGATGTACATTGACCAGCTCTGTGCGGATACTGGATGCTGCACAGAGGACCTCCTGAGAACAATGAGTGATAGGAACGGCTGGAGATAGATTGTCATGGATACCTGTGCTAATAGTGTAACATGATATATATATATATATATATATAACAAGATGGAGGCACATGATGTAATGGTTTAAAGTTGTAAGAAATAGACTCATCAGCCTGAGTTCAAATCCTGGACGAGGCTATTTGCATTTCACATAGCGCTAATACCCTTGGGAAAGGTATGCATCCAACTACTCACTCCCTTCAACTATGGGTAAATAATAGGACTGACTAGGCTCTTTAACCATAGCTAGGTAACCAGCCTAGGAGAAGGAAAACTCTGAATTCAAACCTGTTAAACTCTGCTTAAGAAATTGATCTTGTGTCACATCCTGCTCGTGTGGAGGGGTTGGTAAATATATATAAGATTCAGCATTAAATAACCCACAAGGGTTGATATGCCATTAAACCCTGGAAAAGTTTAGAATAAATCATTATACCCCTACCAACCCACTATTATTATTGATACTGAAAAATGATCGTAATTGATATTTTAACTCGAGAAATAAATTGACTTTTTCACTGAACTTTCGGACGGTACCAAATTAAAAAGAAAATTTAATTAATATTGATATTTTTTGTAATATGAGATTGGTAAAAAAAAATGTTAATTTCTTTTTTTTTTTTTAAGTGTTTATTGGTCAGACAGTAAATTTAAATTACTGCCCTTAGCTCTCTTTTTCTTCCTCTTCCTCCCGTGTGTGTGTGGCTTTCGTCACATGCTGTGTTGTTGATCAGTGTTACTGTTGTTACTTGGCCACGTCAGCTGCCTCACATTTCTTTACTCTTCCTTTCTTTTTTTTAACAAACTTGTCAGTCTTTTTCCCTTCTTCTGTTTTATCGGCACAATAACAAAAAAAGAGGAACTCGAATTGCTACTTGTTCTCTATATCAACTCACGTTCGTTGTCGTCCGTCCACACTCCATTTTAATCTCTCAATCCGTCCTTCGCATTACATTTTTAGTAGACAATGTTTTCCCCTTTAATTTAAAAAAATGGAAAAACACAAGACATACACTAACGTTATTAATCACACCAGGAAATATCCATAACACCATCAATAGCTATCCGGTTTATAACATCTTGTCTTCAGGGAGTAAGTTATTTATTTATCTACCTATCTATTTATTTATTCATTCATTTATTTATTTAGGCATGGTAACTTTTTTTTCTATCATAAAACAAAAGTTTTGATTTATGTACGTCGTACAATTGTACGAGAGGAGAAAAGTATTTTAAAATATTGAGATTATATTTTTTAAGATTTTATCTTTAACTGATATTTTTGTTCTGTTACGGACATACGCTTTACAATTACATTGCATATATATATAAATAAATAAATAAAAATAATACCGGTGTATGTAAATTAAGAGAGGGTCTCTTTCTCTTGCCCTACTAGTCAAATTACTGCTGCTTCTTTACAGCTAAAAAATCCTTGTTTAATTACCACTTATTTAATGATTAGCTTTGACCAGTGCTGCAAAACTATTATTCTCTTTAAAACTAGTCGTAAATAGGTTATTTTATCCGAGAACGAAGACTATTTCTTCTTCTTCTTACGTGTGTGTCTCATTTTTTTTAGTTTTCTAGTCATTTATTTAACTTATGGTCGCACCTGTAAAATCGTAACGAACTGACATTTCACACCTGTCAGTATAAAATAAATAAAAAGTTCACTAGCAAAGTGAATATATGTTACACATTGTCACCTTTTATTTTTTAAAGTGAATTTTAAAAAGATAATCTTTTTAGAAAAATTACTTTTGTTGTTAATTTTGGAGGCTTCTTTTGTAGTAATAGTACAGTACTAGTTTCATAGTCCGATTTTGAAAGTAAGCGGTAATTTGTTTGTTTTTGTTTTTTTATATAGTAATTTGATTTTTTTTTCATTGTAATTTAAAGTAATTAAAATTTATTTGACTTATACGTCGAATTAGAACTTTAGATTAAAAAACAAATAGCCAATTTTTTTTTTTTTTTTTTTTTCATTCATACTTTTTCTAAGTTTTCTTTTGTGTTCCGTATTTATTTATTTATTTATTTATTCATTCAGTCTTTTTGAAATAGTGAACCCTTGTTAGCTTATTTGTACGCACCTTCCCCCCGCCGTGTTTTTTTTTTTATAAATTATTTCATAACAAAAATTGGAGTTGTGGAGCCTCCCGTTTCTGACCATCCAATATCAGGCCAGGAATTTTGGAACGTACCAAACAATTGGCCACCACGACGAAAGGAAGAGAAGAGAAAATTGCAGACGTGGCTGATAATATTAGTTTGTCGGTTGAGAAACTTGCCGCAATGGCAACAGCCGAAGGAGGGACAGGAGATAAAGTAAAAATCTTGACTGAAACAAAAAATGCACCGCCGTTGGAAGATTACGAAACGTTGGATGGACAGGCGGAACTGCCCCCTTATAATGTCTTTCAAGATGATCTATCTTTTTCCCGGATTATCCGAGATGTCGAGGCTGCCTTAGAATGTGGAGTTTACCCGGAGCTTAGTTCCAAAGGAAGCAGTGGATGTTATTTTATGCGAAATTTACAAGGCGTGAGTAGTTTTTTTTTTTCTTCCTTTTACTTTTGATTTAATTTGATTTTAATCTAAAGAACAACAAGTGAGAGATAGTACGGTCCCGTATATCAAGTAACAACCTTGAATAAACATTGTTTTTAAACCTTAATAAGTTATATACTTGATGATCGTACTATACTATTCAGTGTTGAATGAAGAATGTTTTTTTTTTCTTTCGGAAAAGAAGTGTGTGTGTGTGTGGGGGGGATTTACCCCCCCCCAAAAAAAAAGCAACTATTGTCTTAGCCTTGGGTAAAGAAATTAATCTTGGTAGACTGTGAATTCAACGGCGTTAATTTTTACCATAGTCTACTGGACAGATATTTGTGGAACTGAAGTCCAATGTATATATTTTTAATTTCACAACTGGGATTAATACTTGAAATAAAAATGAAACTCTAAGGAAAACATAACTTAATACGTTTATTCATTTATAAGTTAAAAAAAAACAAAAAAAAAAACAAAAAACGACAGCATTAATTGATGTAAAATTGTTGCGTAGTGATTCAGTTATACACTCTTTTGGCCTCAGCGTTATTTTAAGGGAATTGAGATTATAAATTTATCAAGTCCTATACTGAAATAAACTGAAAATTACTATTTGCTAGTAATTTTGCCGAGTATTTAACGATGTTTCTTTTTCAGAGTAACAATTGCCAAAAAATAATACTTAAAACAGTCCACTTTTGCAGTTCTGAAGTTAAAAAGTATTAACCCCAGTTGAGAAATTAAAATATATTCCACTAACATCTATCCGGTAGACTATAGTAAAAATTTACGTCCCTGAATTCACTGTCCACCCAACCTTGAATAAACATTGTTTGTATACTGGCGCACCATACTATTCAATGTTGAGTGAAGAAGATTGTTTTTTTTCTTTCTTCCTTCCTTCCTTCTAAACAGAAAAAAGATAAGTGGAGAGGGTCACCCCCCACTCAGCAACTATTGTCTTTTAGCCTTGGGTAAAGAAATTAATGTTGTGTTTATTGCTGATTATGCAAGAATTCTGAAGATTTCTTGCTGATAAGGAAATTTGCAAGGAAGGAATGTTAGCAAAAAGAGAAAAATACTTAAATGACCAGTTTTAATTTGACGAGACAGCTGGTACTTGTGAATATAATCACCACTTAGAATTTGAAACAATACTAAAATCCCCATTTAAGTAGGTAACAATAAGCACACTGAGAATACTACTTCCTATCAAGATTTTTAAAATTTAAAATGCTCTTTAAAAATAATGCAGTTTCCAGTCTAGTTTGCAACTGAATGATAATTTTGTCGGGTTTTCTATTCATTTTTTTTTTTTTAAATTTAAAAAAATTTAAATCATCCATATTTTTTATTTTTTTTATTATTTTAAAAATTTTTTTAAAGAGAGGAGATAACTATAAAATGTTAATTAGAATTTTTCACTTCTTAAATAGAAGCACTAGTATCATCATGGACTGCTGTTACAAAAGGGAACTCTACAGGTTCATGAGTTTTAGTTTTCAATAAATTTTATTTTTAATTTATTTTTTTTTTTTTTATTTTTGTGGATATTCAGAAGGTTCTTTTTTTTTCTTTAAATCTTTGTTGTGTTGGCATCCTTCCGTCTGCTAAAGATGATGGCGTAGTGTCCAATTTATTTATTTATTTTTAAACTGCATCTGCACTAGTGGCTGAATAGGCCAATTTTTGAATGGCAATCTCTGGTGCAGTGACTGCAAACAAACAGTGAAATTTGCTGGAGTTACTGTTGTCTCTCCTTCATTCTGGCTCTCTTTTCTGTGGCAGCTCTCTTGTACATATACCAAAAAATAAAACAATTCAGTTTTATTTATTTAAAAAAAATCTGTTGCTCCTGTTTTGAAGCATCAAGCAGATAATATAACTTGTCTATTGAGTTATTCAATGGTGTTGAGAAAAGACATAACTTAGAAACAGGTATTTTCTATTGAGATATTTTCACTCAATTTCTTAGATGGGGTATTATAATTTCAATCCGTGAGTGTTTCACACCAGTTTTATTTGGTGGTCTTTCATTGGAGTCAAACTGACAGCAAGTCTCCTCAGATCTCCTGGACTCTTCTGAGTATTCTTGTGGATCTTAACAATGTTGTAGTCTGGATGGTCTGTCTTTATTTATTCTTCATTATTTTCACTGATTTATTAAAACTAATTTTCTTGTGTATAAGAAAATAATTCATATCAAGCCTCATCTCAAATACAGGCAAGTATAATTTTCTCATTATGGATGTTAGTTTTGGTTAGCTCACTCTCCGGTTAGAGTTTTGGTTAGCTCGCTCTCCGGTTAGAGTTTTGGTTAGCTCGCTCTCCTGGTTAGTTTTGGTTAGCTCGCTCTCCTGGTTAGAGTTTTGGTTAGCTCGCTCTCCTGGTTAGAGTTTTGGTAGTCTCTAGTTCAATCTCTAGGCCAGGCATTGAAAATCATTTTGGTTCAGTGAAAACAAGAACAAAAGCAGTATCATTAGGAGGAAGAATTAAGTGATACCCCTCTCCCCTTGCAGACAGTGAATGAGAAACGACCAACCTTTATGAATTGAAGGGTTTAAAATTCCCGGGGGGTGTTACCAAATACATTTGAAGACTAGAGGGGGTACAACTGCTGAAATGTGACTATCGCAACCAAGATGAATTTACTAGTTAATGGATCCATGCCATGGTGATTCTTAAAGATATATGGATCACCGTGATGATCCATGCACAATAAACCCCTTCATCACCATTACTCCCAGGTTCACCCTGACCCGGAGTGATATTACCAAGGTAGGAGTTAGATGGCTTTAGTTGGGACCCATAAAATTTTCCCGGGGACTCATTCAAAGCAAATATGTGCATCCCAAGATGCACTCAACCAAAAAGTTATCAGTATCACTGCCTGTTGCATAGGCAAAGAATAATCACTAAAAGTCTTAGAAGGTAAATGCATGAATTTATACTCAATTACTACTTTTGTTTTTCTATTCTTTGTAAAATAGGCTAATATATTCTTCTACATACCTACACAGAAATTTAAAACTTGATAGAAAATAGGTAAGTCAAGCTGTGATCTCATTTTAAGAATAAAAGAATATACATTATATTCTGAGCAGGATTTGTATCTTGGGTATGATGTTAAACTGTATCTAGTGGTGAAGTTCCAATTCTGGAGCTCTTGGGGATGTGGAGTACCCCCTTATTGCTATTACTCCCGGGTCCACCCTGACCAGGAGTGGTTATACCTGTTAGGGTCCCATCTAAGGGTTGAATAGAAAAAATGAGTTAAAAATGTGTTTATAAAAAAAAAAGAATTGAGTTTTAAAAAAATGTTGATTACCTGTCATAAAATCTTCCGCATAAAATAACCTATCAAGAGTTGACATGCCATAAAATCCAAACAACCAAACCAAATCAGAACATGATTTACCTATAAGTGAGACCTAAGCCAAACTCATCAGTGGGCCCTATCAAACACCTACTGAAGACTATTGTAGGCATATACTTATTGTACAGAGGCCCTATACTCTGGGCCCTATATATTGTACAGAGGCCCCATACTCTGGGCCTCTATACTTATCGTACAGAGGCCCCGTACTCTGGGCCTCTATACTTATCGTACAGAGGCCCCGTACTCTGGGCCTCTATACTTATCATACAGAGGCCCCATACTCTGGGCCTCTATACTTATCGTACAGAGGCCCCGTACTCTGGGCCTCTATACTTATCGTACAGAGGCCCCGTACTCTGGGCCTCTATACTTATCGTACAGGAGACTTTATGGTTTTGAATATAATATATAATGAAATACCTGTTGTACACGTGAAACAAGGTTATAATCTGGCACGCAACAGAACTAATTAGTTTCAATGACCCCCCAAGATACTGTGGGCCACAGACCAATGGCCTACTAATGCCTAATTGGTAAATCTGACCTTAATTCTATTCCTGTTCATCACTATCATTTTTATTGCAACAGGTAATTTAATAAGCATCTATATATTAATACCCATGTTCCTCAATTGTACAACCATAATCATCTTGCAACACACTCTGGTTAAAAATGAGACTGTCCAAATTATCCAGGATGAAATTTGAAAATGTAAATCCTGATTATCTGGCTTTGCTTATCCATCGAATTCTTATTTCTTATGAGTGTTGTCATCTCAGCTAAATAATGGACCATTCCATTTTTATTATAAAGAAAGAAAGGGAAGAAAAGAGACATACTACACAGAAAAAAAATATAATAATGAAAGAGTGGGGAAAGATAGAAAGAGGGAGTTAGCGTGCGGAAGTGATAACAATAATGTTTCAATTGAACATAATGAAAAGACAGAGGGAAAGAAAAAAGTGAGATAGTTAAATCAAGATTATTATACTTTTTTACATATTAAAAGAGAGAGAGACAAAGTCGGAGAGTTAGATCAAGATTATTATACTTTTTAGATATTGAACTATTTAGCAATAGCTCTTAAGTAAACCTATCAAACATTGTAATAATTATCACACTGTAGTATATCCACAGGTCCTGTTAGTAGGGATTTTTTTCTTCCATGAATCTTTTCTGTTTGTCGTAGTAAAACTCAGTTGTGAATTAATCTTTTTATTTTTTGATATTGACCATTGATAGTGAGTTTGATTCTCACTAGGCGCACCATACTTCTGGCCTTGTGCCACATCTAAGCTTAGTATAAATAACTATTTGCTCTCCACTTTTTGTAATTTGTTAACTGTGTATTGAATGTTTTTATATCTTACTGAATTTAAACTTTTCACAAAAATAAGACCATTCAGGATTTTACATTCCCATTTCCTAAAAGAAGTGGGATTGTACTCAAAAATATGAGTAATTGAACAATAGTTAGAATTCATACATAAATACATTTATTTATATTTTAAAGGAAATTATAATGCGTATAACATATAGCTGTATCCACAACATATACATAGATAGAATCAAATTGTATCTTTGTATATGTTGTGGATACAGCTATACATTATATGCATTGTAATTGCCTTTAAAATATAAATAATAATATACTTTACTTAACAATGCTTCAAAGCAAATTATCAAATACTATTATAAATACATTTGTTTTCTACCAAAATATCACTATGAATCCAAAACTTAGTTGGCATTAAATGACTCACCGAGGTTGATATGCCGCAAAATAAAACAAACCAAACTAAACCTTACTGAATTTCTCTGAATGTTTGAGATGAGGCTTGATGATTAGTATTATCTGCATCATTCGGACTATTGTCCCCTTCTTTATTGTTATTTGTACAACGTTTTGGCCGATATGCCCTCTGGCCTTCTTGAAATACCTGAAGAAGGCTGGAGGGCATATCGGCCGAAACGTTGTACAGATAACAATAAAGATGGGGACAATAGTCCGAATAACACAGATAATATTTACGGAATTTGTTTTATTATAATTTTGATTTTTTTTTGGCTGAACTGTGGTTGTTGAAACTGAATTGGGAATTGTTCTATAGATTTTTGTTCAATATTTTTCAAAGTCCATCATGTATTAATAAATTGTGTATTTGTGAGACGACAACAAATATTTACTAAAATACATAACCTATTGTTATTTCTATTTATTGTTTTGTTGGGCTTATTAATAAAGTTCATGAATTCAACTCTACCTTCTGTTTAATTTACCATTTATTTCCAGCTGTTTTGTAAAGTAAATATAAACTCAACCTGTAACAAATGGATTATTCACTTAAAGGTTCAATAATCTATGAGCCAATTTATTTTTATTTCTTGTTTTAATATTCGAAAATGAATTTCTCTATGCTTTATTGTAAAATTGATTGACTCTTGTCACTTTGTTTCTGGTATCATCTGTTAAATTATAAAAAAAAGTTAAAGTTTGCAGAGTGGCCTATTGTCTGTATCAGCCGAACAGCAAGGGAGTCTATTCCCTTTTTGTTAGCAGGGAGATAGTGCTGAGGTGGAGCGTCACACCTACCGTCAGCTCTCCACTTTACCGCACAGATCAGATTATCCAGTCTGTGCCACTCATGCGCTGAGTTGGCGAGGACCGGTATAGAATTAGGAACTGGATGAGCTACAGACTGAGCTAACTGGACACTTAAGTATGTAAAGTTGGTGAAGTGGCCTATTGTCTGTATCAGCTGAACAGTGAGGAAATCTATCCCCTTTTCGCTAGCTCTAGACCAGGGAGATTGTTTTTGCTGAGGTGGAGCACCACAGATACCATCAGCTCCCTACCGCACAGATCAGAGTACCCAAGTTGTGCTACTCATGCACTTAGTTGGCGCTTACTGGTATCAAGTGGCCTATTGTCTGTATCAGCCGAAACAGTGAGGAAATCTATCCCATTTTCACTTGAACTAGACCAGAGAGATTGTTTTGCTGAGGTGGAGCACTGCATCTACTGTCAGCTCCCAGATTCTTTACCACATGGATCAGATTATCCAAGCTGCCAATGATCGGTATTGAACCCAAAACCTTGCTATTCCTATGTGGTTGCACTAAAGACTGAGCTAACAGACCCTTAAGTAAGGAAAGTTGGCAGAGTGGCCTATTGTCTGTATCAGTCAGACAGCGAGGGAGTTTATCCCCTTTTCATTAGTGCTAGACTAGGGAGATTGTTTTTGCTGAGGTGGAGCTACACACCTACTGTCAGCTTTACAGTTGTATTGGAACCAGAAATCTTGGGGTTCCTATGGCTGATGCTCTACTGACTGAGAAAACAAAATAAAACATTTTTCCCCATTTTTTAAATTAATTTATAGTGTTTGATATGAATATTAAGATACAGTTTCAGTGGCGGTGAGAGGGGACACCTATATGATTGTCCCAACCCTGTTGTGCTTATGTGCTAGAAGGTGGTGGCTGAGGGTCTTAATGTCCTGGGTATGATGTTAAATTCTATCTGATGGTGAAGTTCCAGTTCTGGGGAATGTGGAGTACCCCTTGATCACCATTACTCCCAGGTCCACTCTAACCCAGAGTGGTAGTACCTGTTAGGATCCTATCTATGGATTAAGTAGAAAAAAATGATTAAGTGTTTTAAAAAAAATTGAGTACCCATCAAGAATGAATAAAACAAAACGTCTTTGGTATAAAATAAACCAATAAGGGTTGACATGCTGTAAAATCCAACCAACCAATTAACAATTTCATGTGGGCCTTATTCTGTTCATCTTTTTTATGAAACTTTGGGGAGGGGAAAAAATTTTTTAAATCATAATTAAAATTATGAAAGTATAAATAAATTTGGTGACATTTAGGTGAAGAGTAACTATTGAATTTTAGTTATTTACTAAGTTTGGCTTAGTTATGGCACAAGGCCAGAAGTATGGGGGTTCCCAGTGAGAATCAAACTCGCTAACAATGGTCTACTAATCTATCTTGCTGACCCTAACATCATGTGAGGTGCTCTACTCTATTGTATTTTATTTGTACCAATTTATTCAGCCTTTTCTTTTATCATTTTGCTTGTTGTGTACTCTCCAACTTTAGTGGGTGTTGTTTTGGAATGCTGGACACCCCCACGTCCTAAAAAAACAAACAAACCTGTCTTCTCCCACCAGAAGGCGGCCAAAGGATCAATGCACAGACTGTATGATTTTTATTGGTGACCTGACCACCTAGTCCAAATGAAGCATAATTTATTTTCTAAAATTTGTTTCAATATTTGAACTTTGTATAAAGAGAAATTATAAATATAAATAGCAGCCACCCTCCATAAAATTGGACTCATTCCCAATTCTGTGTTGGAAATGAAATTTAAAAAAAAAGAAGCAAAGTCATAAGTTTATTATTGCTTAAATCTCTTGATTTTTGTTTTGTAGTTTTAATAAGTTATTTCCTGTTTGCTGTAGATGACAGGTCAAAACTGAGGTTTTTTTTCTAGTGTTAATTTATTAAAAAAAGATGCCTTTTTTTTCTAGTGTTAATCTTTAAAAAATGCCTTTTTTTTCTAGTGTTAATCTATAAAAACTAAAGTTTCTTTTTGTAAAATTGGTCAATATATTTTGTTTACTACTTGTCATTTGTCCAAAAGTCTGAATATTTAACTGAAAATGTCAGTATACATAAGTAAAAAAGCAAAGTCTCTGGTGGAGCCTATTGTTGGTATCATCCAGACAGTGAGGGAGTCTATCCTCTTTTTGCTAGCAATAAACCAGGGAAATTGTTTTTGTTTGAAGTGGAGTCCCACACCTACTATTAGCTCTCCATTTGACTACACAGATCTAACTTAAGCTATGCTACTCATGCGCTGGGTTGGTGAGGGAAGGTATCGAAAGTGGAACCTTGTGGATCCTAGCTGGATGCTCTACTGACTAAGCTAAACCGGCCCTAAACATTTTTCTGTTTCTGTTTTCTGAAAGGGTTGGTATTCTAAATTATGTTAAGAAGCCAATTATGGTACAGCAGAAAAAAAAAGAAAAAAAACCCAAAAGAATCGTCCATTTTGATTTTTGTTTAGGGCCTTAGCTTAGTCTTTTGTAAGGCCTTAGTGTCCTGATTATAACGTTAAACTGCATTTAATGAAGTTCCAATTTTAGAGCTCTGGTGATTTTGGAGTACCCCTTCATCGCCATTACTCCCAGGTCCACTAAGACCTGGAGTGGTTGTACCTGTTAGGATACCCATCTATCGGTTAAATAGAAAAAGTGAGTTTTAAAAAATGTTTTTAAAAAATTGAGTTAAGAAAAAAAAAAAAATTGAAAGAATAAAACAAAACATATTCAGCATAAAATAACCCAACAAGAGTTGACATGCTGTAAAATCCAACCAACCTCTCCTGGATGTTGTTGAGTACCTGAGGAACATTGCACACACTTTATCAAAGGAAGAACTAATTTAAGTTAGACTATTATTTTTCAGTTATTTAACACTTAACTTTTATATACGAAGGTCAATTATTGTTTTTTTTATATCTGTTTTTTAATGTTACATCTTTGTATAATGATGAATTATATGAACATGTCATTTCCTAGTTCCCAAAAGACTGGAGCCAAAATGTCTATTGCCCAAATGATTGTTCTCAATCATCCCACTTCAATTTTTAAATGCCTTTCTTCAATGTTCTAATAATTAATAGCCCACTTGACAAATAAGAATTCATTTTTATATTAAATGAATTTTATATTTCACTACAAAATTATGAAATAATAAAAAATAAAAAGATCTTTCCCCCTTTTCTCTTAGGTACTTGAAGCAGCTACCCAGCATCGCTGGTAGAGGTGAGGGCAGAACTCCCCCCCCCCCCAAAAAAAAACCCTGGTGTATTGATTTGTTTACTTTTGAGATATACAATTGCTGGACATTTTAAAGTAGAATTACAATGCTATTTCTATGTATATTTTAATCTTTAAATATAAATGAAATTTTTTAATTTTTGCACAAAAAGCAAGAACTGGCGATATATATATATATATATATATATATATATGAAAACACACAATGCTGTTAAATGAAAATATTTTATATCATATTCATAGCTAATATTGAACAATATTTCGATTTATAAAAATCATCTTCAGAGCATCCTTTTATACTGTCTGATTCATTTCCTTACTCTTAACTTATATATACTTTGACGTTAATGGTTTTATTTTCGTATTTTCCTCAGGACATACATACACATCAACTGCCCATTCTATATGTATAGAAGATATAGATAGATTAAGGAAAAATGACTGGACCTAAGTTTGCAACATACATTAATTTCTTTGGCACACCATCAGTGTGTAAGCTTGTCTTGCAGATCCATTACTATTGAATAGTCTTTCATCCATACCTGAAACCATGTTACATCTTACCTGTGGATGGTCTGAAAGTCTTGTCACCCCTAACAAAATATAACTCCTAATTAATCAACTAGAATTACATGAAATAAGCTGCTGGAAATGAAATAGAAAATTATATTATCATTATATGTAATTGATATTATAATAGTTTTGCTCAGTGCTAAAAATGTCAAATGTTATAATAATTAAATTATCACAGTGATGCTGATAGCTTTTTAAGGTACTCTTCACGGAGAACCGCCCCGGCCTCCTGCTTCAAAAATTGCTACCCAGTGGCTGCTGAAAAAAACCCCAGCTACAATTGAAGTCCGTAGCCGAAGCGGTGTCACTTGCAAAAAAAGAAAAACAACTTAGGGCATTTTTTCCCGAAAACCCAACCCTAACCCTAAACCCCCCCCCTAGTTAAAATTAAGTTTTATTACAAAATTTCTGGGTTCTGTTTTTTCTGGGTCACACTGTATACAAGGTGACCCAGAAAAAAACAGAGCCCAAATTAGTTATTTATTTTCCCATTAAACTAACCTTAAACCCTAACTCTAACCCTATTTTTTTTTTTTTGCTAGTGACACCACTTCGGTTACGGACTTCAATCGTAGCTGGGTTTTTTTTTTTCAGCAGCCACTGGGTAGTGATTTTTGATGCAGGAGGCCGGGCCGGTTCTCCGAAGATTACCCTTTTTAATTTAGTGCGTCCTGTAATATTAGATATTATATATAATTAATATTTTAATAGTTTTGCTCAGTGCTAAAAAAGTCAAATAATTAAATTATCACAGTGATGCTGATAACTTTTTAATTTAGTGCGTCCTGGGATGCACATATTTGCTTTAAATGAGTTATAACTCCTACCTTGTAACCTATCCTGTGTAATTCATTTCTAAGAAACTATTGAAATGTATTTACAGTTAGCTTGAAATGGTGAGGGAAGAAAAAAGAAAGACACTGGGATGCATGGATATGATTTTACTGCATCCTTTTAGATTTTTATACATCGGTGATGCAGGACATGTACCTATCAGCATTTCTGATTAAATTATCATACTATAGTATATCCACAGGTTCTGCTAGTATATTATTTAAAAAAAAAAAAATAGTGAAAGATAAAACAATATTTAGGGGTGACATGACATTTGGATTATCCTGTATATCAATTTCTTAGATATTTGCTTGTCATGGTTAATATGACTTTGTCAATTTTCTTGAAAGATTATAAAAGATTAAATTAGGTGGGTTAGTAGTTGTGTGTAGGTTATTGGTGATTTTAACTTTCATTTATTATCGGTCTTTTCTTTTTTTAATGAGAAATAATATTTAGACATTTCAAAAACATTCATTCTGTCTTTTTTCCCCACTTTCTCTATTTTGCCATTACTCCCAGCTCCACTCTGATCCAGGGTAGTAGTACCTGTTAGGGTCGTTCTGGAATGACGTTAAACTATCTGATGGTGAAGTTCCAGTTTTGGAGGTTTGGGGAATGTGGAGCACCCCTCATTACCATTGCTCTGTTAGCATCCCATCTATGGGTTAAATAGAAAAAATGTGTTTATAAAAAAAATTGAGCATCCATTAAGAATGAATTTATTTCAAAACTTTGTCGGCATTAAATGACCCACCGAAGTTGACATGCCATAAACCAAACCAAACCTTTTAGGGACCCAGCCCTGTTGTCTGGGGCTTTAGAATACACCGACTGCACTCCTGCAGAGGAGTAAGACCTGTCAGTAGGCAACCTGTTGACTGAGGGTGGTGACATGTGATGCTTAAGGATAAAACCCTGGTGGCTGAGTAGTTCATGGCATGCATCACTCCATTTTGGTCTTTACTTAGGCTAGCCAAGCGGTCAGAGAGGCCCCCTCCAATCAATCAGCTGGTCACGCCAAGCCCTAGTACCTATATCATTGTCCCAACCCTGTTGCCCTCATGGCAAGCCCCAACCCCATATATCATGTGCTAGAAGGTGGTGGCTGAGGGTCTTATTGTCATGAGTATGACATTAAACCCTATCTGATGATGAGGTTCCAGTTCTGGAGGTCTGGGAAATGTGGAGCACCCCTTCATCACCATTGCTCCTAGGTCCACTCTAACCCAGAGTGATAGTACCTGTTAGGGTCCCATTTATGGGTTAAATAGAAAAAATAGTTTAAAGTGTTTCAAAAAAAAAAAAAAATTCAGTACCCATCAAGAATGAATAAAACAAAACGTCTTTGGCATAAAATGACCCAACAAGGGTTGACCTGCCATAAAATCCAACCAACCAACTCTTGTATTGGGGTTCTTGTTTAAATCTACAAATACAGATCATAAGAAAAAAGTGAAGAAAAAAAAATGAAATTAGAGTTGCACCTTTTTAGCTGCATGTACGAGTTAAAAGGCGTAAGTTTATTAGTGAGTAATTCAGCTCTGCTTAATTACTTCCAACATATAAATTTCCATTTATATATATATATATATATATATATATATATATCTATCAATGAGCATGGATTAAGAATGTCCCCCCTTTTTAATCTAAGATTAAATACCACTGTATGGTTCATGTATTCTTCTTTTTGTGGATCACTTTACCATTTCTGCTCTGTCGACTCGAGATAAATGAATGGCTAAATTTTCAACTGTCTACTGCATTTGCCTTGATTATTGGCCAAAGTCCAAGTTGATTCTGGTGCTGACCCAATCTCACATGACTTCAACCCCCCCCCCCCCGGAGTGTGATGTGTACTTTATAGTCTACCAGCAGAACCTATGGAAATTCCTAGGTGTATTTATTTGTAATGGAACAGAAAGTAGAATCATACTTTTTCCTAATACAGCATAAAGTAATCTGACTGTTTTAGACTTTAGAACAATTGCTTCTCTTTAAATTCAAAACTGTTATAATAAAAGAACACCATTATAAACTACACATAGAAATTGAAAAAAAATGTCAATATATCACTAAACTTTATCATTTTGTGTGTGTATATAATTATATCTATTAATAATGGAGATTCGCTTCCGGTTTTTGTCTGTAACAAAAATTACATCACTGCTTACGTCACATTACCCAAAATCGTCATAACATAGAATAAATACACTCAAAATTTGAACATGCAACATTAGACAGTCCTCATTGTTTTTTAAAACCAGTTTTAATAAATACATGACTGGTATTATATATCTGTATATAGTTTGTTTTATTTTAATACATATTTAAAGTTTACATTTCAAATTTTTTTTTTTTAATCCTTTAATGAATTTGATGATTTTACTTACTTAGGGTACAAACTCGCTGACATTGAATTTTTTACTCCCACCCCTCAGGCAATGTTTCAAAAATCTATTTTTACATCTTTTTTTATCTATTTTACATATTTTTTTATTTTGTACTAGTATATATAAATTACACACACTTGCACAAAATATATATGCTCCAAACTCCTTGTTGGTTGAGCTCTCTGGGATAAAAAATAAGATTGTCGGTCATAAATTAAGCTTAAATGGCAAGGCTCTCCTATAAACCGGACGTGAGTTCTCTAACAGCTGTAACATATATACCTATGTATGTATTTAAACTGTTAAAATTCTACCCCTTCCTTGCAGGTGGCTGATGGCCAAGTCATTAAAACACTGGACTGACGGAAAATCAGTTTGGTTTCTATCTCGGCCGGAGGTACCTTGCAAAGTCTAGCCACACTTAGATGTGATGCATTGAAACACAGTGTCTGTGGATGACTATACACACACACACACACACACATATATATATATATATATATATATATATATATATTATATTTTAAAGTGGCACCTGTGTGTTTAGAAAGAGGTTAAGAAGTATCATATGCATTACAAGTAATTGGGTAATGATATCATTTCGAGAAGTACAGTAGTACCTTTATTTACAAATTTAATTTGTTCTGCTTGTAACTCAATTTCCTCTTATGTCAAATCAATTTTCCCTATTGAAATAAATTGAAATGCCATCAATTCATTCCACCCTCCTAAAAATCACCTTAATTCTTTTTTTTTAAATAGATTTTTTTAAATAAATTTTTTTACATTTTTAGTATGAGAAAAATAGCGTTTTTGTACTGTATAAAAACATATTAAAATAGAATGTAATGAATTCTGTGCTGTAATGTTTTTGTTTATTATTTTTATTTTTTTTCATAAATGATATTTTCTTTTGGTATAATAAATTTGAAAATGAATGGTTATATATAGTGAATTTATTAACATAAGTGTATCTGAAACTCATTGATACCTAAAATTTTAGCTCACAAAAAAAAAAAAAAAAAAAAAAATTGATAGTGACAGCTTGCAATTCAGAAACCTCCTAAGTTAAGGTAGCACTGTATACAGAAATAAATGTCTTTGTAAGTTTCCGTTTGCTGAAAATGTAATGATTTAAGATATAGAATTAATATTAGATTTTTTTTTTTTTTTTTTGTTGAATAATATTATCCAGATGCATTGTGGGAGAAAGCTAGTTGTCTCTATAATGGAATAAACACTTCATCTGCTTCATCAAGTTTGAATTAATGCTCTCTTGTATCAACACAAGATATTAGTAATTTAAATAAAGTACTAAAGATAACAATGATCAGGATTAGTTTCTTTTCTTTTTCATTTTTTTTATTGTTGTTTTTTAATTACTCTCAAGTTGGATTACTATTTGTTATCTAAACAAACAAAGGAAGACTTTGTTGAAAGATGTTTTTTCAAATGAACAAAAATCTCTTCAAATTTGAATTAAGATTTGAATAAAAAAAAAAAAATTGTCCTGTATTATCAAGTAAAAAGCTTCAGTCTGCTCTTACTATTTTGTAGTTAAAACCAACACTTATAATGATGTAAGCTTTTATCCCTAAATTATGGGAGACCCTAATCACCCAAATCCCTTAATCTAAATATGGTAATGTTGCTACTAATAATAGAGAATTAAATTATTATGAAGCTTGGGACTTAATCTCTTACAATAATTTGTATTATTATTCAATTTTGATATTTGGCTTCCATCCTAAAAAAAAGCTATTTTGTTTCCTCAATTTGTAGAGAATCCATTGTTTTTATACAATGTTGTATTGTGAGGCATTTCCCAGCTGTTTACAGACATCCGTTATTCATATTTAGATCTTCTCATGTATTAATCATATAAGTATAAATCCAATAAGTGTCTCTATAATTAATATGCACTATACATTTGTTACTAATATGCCTTTTTACTTATATCATCCAAAGAAGAAAGATCATTGTATATTTAATTAGGTTTTGTTACTTACAAAAGATGTTAATTAAATGCAGAGATGCTGATAGGTACCCGTCCTGCGTCACTAATGCATCATCATCATCATCATCATCATCATTATGTTGCACTGTTAGCACGGATATCCATGACAATCTCTCTCCATCCGTTCCTATCGCTCATCATTCTCAGGAGGTCCTCTATGCAGCATCCTGTATCTGCACAGAGCTGGTCAATGTACATCTTTGTTGGTCAGCCCACACTGGCTTCCACAGGAGGACGTCGCTTATGAGCTCGTCCTTGGACACAGTAAAATTGTATCCCAGTGTTTTTTGGGTTTTTTCTTCCCCTACCATTTCCAGCTAACTGTAAATACATTTCAATATTTTCTTGGAAATGAATTACACACTATGGGGTACAAGGTAGGAGTTAGATGGCTTTAGTTGATCATTGATAAAAACTCTACAATTTATTAAGAAACTTTAGTTAGGATCCATCAAATTTTCCAGGCACTCCTTCAAATCAAATGCATGCTTCCCTGGACAAACTAAATTAAAAAGCTATCAGCATCACTGAAATGTTACTGATTCTCTGGAATCTTTGTATTTAGTTCATTGAAGTAAATTGGTTGGTTGGGTTTTATGGCATGTCAACCCTTGTTGGATCATTTTATGCCATTTTTAAAATTTATTTTATCTTTTTTTTTTTTTTTATAACTCATTTCGTTCTATTTAACCCATAGATGAGACCCTAACAGGTATCCCCATTCTGGGTCAGAGTGGACCTGGGAGTAATGGTGATGAAGGGTTACTCCATATTCCCTGAGTTCCAGAACTGGAACTTCACTATCAGATAGTTTGACATCATACCCAGGACACTGAACTGCATCACCTACCATCAGCTCCTTACTTTATCGCACAGATCCCTATGCTACTCATATGCTGAGTTGGTGAGGCCAGTATCGAACTACGAACCTTGTGGTTTCTAGCTGAACGCTCTACCGACTGAGCTAACACAGCACATGGTTTTACTATATGCTGTATATATTTACCAACACCTGACATAAGCAGGATGTGATACAAGGTCAATTATTAAATAATATATGGAGTGGTTAATTTGCATACTGGTTTTAACAATCCCTCTGCCACGGGTATAATGTGATACATAGTCAATTTTTAGCAGAGTACAGTTGGTAGATAGGGCAGGGTTAGCTCAGTCGGTAGAGTGTTCGGCTAGAAACCACAAGGTTCCTAGTTCGATACCAGTCTCACCAACTCAGCGTATGAGTAGCACAGGGATCTGTGCGGTAAAGTAAGGAGCTGATGGTAGTTGTGGCGCTCCACCTCAGATGCAAAAACAATCTCCTTGGACTAGTGCTATTGAAAAAGGGATAGACTCCCTCGCTGACTGGCTAATACCGACTTTAGGCCACCCGTTGACTTTACTTACTTTCTGTTGGTTTGAATTCAGTGTTTTCCTTCTCCTAGATGAGTTGCCATACCAAGGTTAAGAGTCCAGTCTGCCCTAATATCTACCCAAAGCTGGAGGGAGAATAGTTGGATGCATACCTTTCCCAAGGGTCTTTAGCACTGAAATGCAGCCAGCCTCATTCAAGATTTGAACTCGTGTCGCTGTGTCCATTTCTTCCTATGATAATAACCATTACATCACAAGCACCTCCTATAAGCATTGCATCATATACTATAATAAAATCTTAGTAATAGTTACAATTCCCAGCCTTTCTTTTCCTGAAATGATGGAATAGCTTTAAACAAAGCTCTTTTCCCCCTGGGCCAAAGTTTGAATGTGTTTTTGTTCTTAGTTTTATATTGTTTAATTTTGTGAACTCTGCTACAGGATAACCAAAACAGGTCAAAAACTAAAGGTTGGAATTATTTTTAAAATCTTTTTAAATCTATCAAGTATTTAAGTTTTAACGAAATTAAATATATTAGATTAGAAAGACTAACAATATTAAATAAGAATGCATGTAAAAAGATTACTTATTTTAATTATATTTTAATTGGTTTCTATATAAAATCATAGGATTGATTTTAATACGTTATTGAATAAAACAATGATATTACAGATCAATAACACCAAGTAATTATTTATTAAACCAGGTTTTGTTAAAACTAGTATGCAAATTAACCACTCCATATATTATGTAAACCTTTATTTTTTTAGTGATATATGAGACACATAGCAGGATTTTAAATGCACTAGTAAAAAAGTTAGTCGTCATCAGCCAATCAGTGGGGGAGTCTATCCCCTTTTCACTTGCGCTAGACCAAGGAGATTATTTTAGCGTCTGAGGTAGAGCGCCACACCTACCATCAGCTCCTTACTTTACCGCACAGATCCCTGTGCTACTCATACACTGAGTTGGCGAGGACCGGGCTCGAACCAGGAACCTTATGGTTTTGAGCTGAACGCTCTACCGTGAGCTATTTTGAGGCAAATCTAACTCAGATTTTCATAGAGACCTCATTAGTAAATAAGATTTATTCTATGTATTTATGATTTTAACTATGATATAAATTACATACTCATTGATAAACTCATGCAATTCCTGAAGGTATTATGACACAAGCAGTGACATAGTTTTGGTTACAAACACCAAATCTCCATTATAGTAAGATACAATATTTCTGAAATTTTGAAATAATTTCAACACTGACACTGTTAAAATAAACATAGAATTACAATTTAGAAAACAATTTGTATTTAAAAATATTTTTTTAGGAGAAATGTAATGTTTGAATTTGAAACATTTCTGGACATTTCTGAAATGTTTCAATACAATTTAAACCAAAAAATTTAAAGACGACAAATATTCATGAATTTCAAGTTATGTAATGTTGTATAATGCTCTCTACTTGGCCTTCCCAATTGCATATTGGGGGTCTTAGTCATTGGAGACAGGCTTGTTCAATGTTTGCACTTCATTAAGGTATGTGTGTGTGTGTGTGTGGGGGGTTACATAGCATAATGGCTAATGGGCTGGACATTGGATTGTAGTAAGAGAATTTGAATTCTAGTTTCGCTAATTACATTTACTTTTGGACTAATTACCATTTGGAGTGTTATGAAACCTCTCATCCTCCCCAGCTATGGGTTAGATGGTATGGCTCTTCTACAAGGGATGGCTTTGGCATTAAATAACCCATAAAGGTTGATATGCCATTAAGTCTGAAACATCAAAATTATTCACATCAAATTTCATCTCAAAAATACAGACAAATAATACCAAACTATGTAATTTTATTCCTCTGAATGCTTGAGATGAGGCTTGATGATTAGTATTATCTGTGTCATTTGGACTATTGTCCTCATCTTCATTGTTATCTGTACAATTGGATACATGGCCTAGTGGATAAAGGAGTTAGGTTAAACAGTACTAAGTGACAGTTATCTTTGGACTGCAGGTTCAATCCTGGTCAAGGGCAGCAGTAACATAGAATAATGATAAACACAGCTTAACGCCTCTACCCCAGCTATGGTTAGCAGAATAAGAACAGGATACCCCGTGGACTGAATAAAGGGTTAGGTTCAATGTTCCGTGATGGCTCCTGATTATGACAAGAAGGTTCCCGAGTCTGAGAAGAAATACCTGAAGAAGGCCAGAGGGCACATCAACCGAAACATTGTACAGATAACGATGAAGATGAGGACAATAGTCCGAATAACGCAGATAATATGTAATTTTAATTAAACTTGTTTCTTAGTTAAAAATGAATGAAAGGATAAAACCAAAATATACAACATTATTAACATCTTCACCGTTAAACAACATATCCCCCCCCCCTCTCCTTCTTAATAAAGAACCATCTATCCATTAAAGAAATTACATTCATTCAGTTTATTTTCATATAGATATGCATATATTCTATTATACATTATTTGGGTGTTATAAACTGAATTCTATTTTATTATATATATATATATATATATATATATATATATATATATATATATATATTTCTTTTTTTATCAAAAATTGTATTTGATGTAACTAAAACTAGCATTTCTAATTTCCTGAAAACTGATTACGTCTCAGTATAGCCGCTCTCTGGCTGTCATTGTCAGCTTCTGTTCATTGATGCAGTGTAGATGTTGGCAAAAATCAATAAGTGCCCGTGGTGATGATGGTCTGTATATCAAAAAAAAAAAAAAAAAAAAAAGGTGATTGTATTCCAGATTACATAAACAAAAACAAGCGAGAGATTAAACTCATCTCAGATAGTCAGTGACCAGACAGAACGTGTCTGAGTTATATACGTAGGTATAGATTAATGTACTATATTGATTCTAATCAGGTTTTGAAAGGCTTAAGACATTTGTGTGTGTGTGTGTGTGTGTATTGATGGCTGAAATATTTTGATGAGTTGATTGACAAAAGGTGATAATATTTATGGTAATGCAATCAAGAGATTGTAGCAATATAATTAAATGACCAAGAGAAATGGTTTCAAGGTGACAGTAAAAATTGATAGATCAGCAGCATTAAATCTCGAGGTTCAAAAGTGTGAAAGAAATAAAGATGCCACCTAAAATATTTAAAGTCTTTTTTTTTTTTTTTTTTTTTTAATTTCTGTATTAATTTAGCAGGACCTGTGGATATACCACAGTATGATTATTAAAATTATAGAAGGGTGGTCAGAGAGGCCCCCTCCGATCAATCAGCTGGTCACGTCAAGCCTTAGCTTCTATATGATTGCCCCAACCCTATTGCCCTTATGACAAGCTCCAACCCTTTTAATCGTATATGTGCTACAAGGCGGTGGCTGAGGGTCTTCATGTTCTGGGTATGACGTTATACTCTAACTGATGGTGAGGTTCCAGTTTTGGAGGTCTGGGGAATGTGGAGTACCTCTTTGTCACCATTGCTCCCTGGTTCACTCTGACCCGGAGTGGTAGTACCTGTTAGGATCCCATCTATGGGTTAAATAGAAAAATGTGTATATAAAAAAAAAAAAATGGAGTATCCATAAAGAATGACTTTATTTCAAAACTATGTTGGCATTAAATGACCCACAGAGGTTGATATGGCATAAACCAAACCAATGAGCTAGAGCCTTACCGCTGGATGCAGTTGGGAAAGGTATGAACTCATCCCTCATCCCCCTAGCTATCGGTTAATTAGTACCACTAGTTCTTCTACAAGGGTGGCTTTGCTATTAAGAGATTTTTCTGTTTTCGGTCGCAGCTTCACGAGAACAGGCACGTAAATCTGTCGAGGGAATCTCATGGCAAATGGAGAATTAGGGAAGGATGAAGAAGAAAAAAATAAATGAAATGAAACGAAACGAAATGAAGACTAGAAAAAAATGGTGGTGGATGGAAAAAACGAAATGTGTGGGGAGAACGATAAAAAAAGAGAAATGGGTATGACGGGAAACGAATAAATATATAAACAAATGAATACGCAATAGAATAGCACGGAATAAAGTGAAGCAAAAGGGAAAATGGAAAAAAATACTGAACGAAATATTTGGTAATTAAGCCACGAATAGATAGATAGATAGAGAGAGAGAGGGGGGAAGAGAGGGAGCGAGAGAGAGAGAGAGAGAGAACGAGAGAGGGGGAGAGAAAGGGAGTGAGCGAGAGAGGGAGCGAGAGAGAGTGAGGGAGAGAAAGAGGGAAAGAGGGGGGGAGAAAGGAATGTTGATATCATCCATACATGAGGTGATTTATCTTGTGACTTTGTGCAATGAAGGCTACAGATTAACATTCTTAGAATACTAGCAGGACCTGTGGATATACTACAGTATGATAATTTATTACAATATTTGATATTTACCTGAGAGCTATTGCTAAATAGTTCAATATATAAAAAGTATAACAATCTTGATTTAACACTCTCACTCTTTTCCTTTATTTCCTTCTTTTCATTTTTTTATCATGTTTGATTGAAACAGATTAGTGTTATTTCGATTTGTGGGGACATTTTTTCCATTTACACAATGATTTTTATTTTTTTTTTTTTTTTATTTAAACTAACCCCTAACAAACAACCGGATTTTTACGGTGTAAATGAGAAAAGTGTCCCCCACGAGTCGATTAAGGTCATATGGTCCGAATATTTAAATTAAGGTGTTTGATTTAAAATCAGGGAGTCTATAGAAAATCACCTGGTGGGCGGTTAATAACCCTCGACCCTCTAAGAGGTGTGCGATTGGGTGCCATGAAAATAGTTTTAGTTAGGCAGATGTGACCCAGATTTCAAGGAGAGCAGACATGTTGTTCGTTGACTCTCCTGGGTTCGGTCTCTCCCCACGGTGGAATCGATATGGGCTAAGAATAAATAAAAACTTGATCAAGAACAATGTCTTGTTGTGTTTGTTAAATAATTAAGACAATGACCAGCTTAGTCCAGTCTGTAAGAAGAACTAACAGAGAAAATCAACACTCAGCAGAAGCCCTTAATAGAAGTCAACCAGATAACGTGGCGGCCAGACAAGTTAGACAACAAGTCAGCAACAAGTAGAAGTTACAAAGTAAGATAGGTTATTTCCTATAAGTCCAACATAAACAAAGGGGAACCACTCTTGACTGATAAATAATTTATTTTTCCATTAAACTAACCCTAACCCCGTCTACTTTTTTCCTAGTAGATCAATAAATAAATAATTTATCAGTCAAGAGTGGTTCTCCTTTGTTTATTGGACTTATAGGAAATAACTGTAAGATCTACCATCTCTAATCAGTCAGTCTCTCTCTCTCTCTCTCTCTCTGAGTATGTTAGAAGGGTATATACAGCTATACAACAAAAAGTAGGATGATCAAAAAGACAATCAAATAATTTTTCTGCGAAGGATTAGATAGTGTTACAATTTTTGTGGCCATCCTTTAGGCTTCAAGAGTGCTGTTCAGCGGAGATCTTTTGTGTTAAGCAGAGTGCGATCCTTAGTGTCCCTTAATATTGGGTATAATCCTTTGGTTGTTCCTTGGTGCTCCTCAGTCTTGTAGGTCATTCGTCAATGAATAATCAGCTGATTAAGTAGTTAACCAGCCACGTATTCAGGCTGTTGATTGGCTGAGGTTTAAACCACGTGACCTTGCTTAGTCTATAAATTTAAGTGGTGTATTGTAGCACACCTTATATACCAAAATAATCCAACAGAAAGTTGAACTTTTTGGTTCAGTTATCTTTTTTTTTTTTTTTTTTTTAAAAAAAAAAAAAAAAAAAAAAAATTATTATAGACAGATAAGAAAGATTGCGAGAAGATGAAACTCTTGAAATTGGTGTCTAAATCTTTTGTGTCTCTCTGCTTTTATAGGATGATTAGAAAAACTGCTGGTACATTTAAATTAGAAATAAAAAGGATGAGTGAGCAATTCACTCTCTATAATTACTTAACCATTGCTGCTGTATTGATTTGTTTACATTGGCATCCATTTTGGATATCAACTCTCCTGCAATATTGTTATCGTGAAAAAAGAAAGAAAAAAAATTCTCTATTGACTTTTTCATCTTGATTGCTCTTTCAATTTATTGGATTATTGCCGTTTTTTTCTTAAACCAAGAAAAAATATTTTTATTTTAAGATTTTTTTATTTTTTATTTTTTTTTTATTTTTAAAAAAAATTTATTTTTTAGTTTTCCTTTATATATTAATTGTACCAATTAATAAACCGCCCTATGAGCTGGGGCAGTAGAACACACCACACTAGAGGGGTAGCAACCCCTCTCCCCAATTGGGCCACCTGTTGGCCGTGGGTGGCAACCCATGATGCTTAAGGACGGAATCCTGATCGCTGAACAGTCCATGACAATATGCAACCCTCCTCTTTGGTCCTTACTTAGGCTAGACAGGCAGTCAGAGAGGTCCCATCCGTTCTAATTCTGTAGCTCTTGGGAATAGGGAGTGCCCCTTCATCACCATTACTCCCAGGTCTATCCAGTGTTAGTACCTGTTAGGTTAGAATATGCTGTATCATCTACAGTGGAGTAAGAGCCTCCCCAAAAAGGGGTGTCCTAAGTTTGATACTAAATTGCATCTACTGGTGAGGTTGGAGCTCTGGGGAGTTTGGAGTACTTCCTTTATTGCTATCACTCCCAGGTCCATTCTGATGTTGTGTTTATACCTGCCACAATAATGATGAGGACAACAGTCTGAAACATCAAAATTATCCTTAGATGACGTTTATGTTTTTTTTTTTTCATTATCAGTGATGCTGATAGCTTTTTGATTTAGTGCATCCTGGGACGCATATATTTGCTTTGAATGAGTCTCCGGGAAAATTTATGGGTCCCAACTAAAGCCATCTAAGTCTTGTAACCTATCCTGTGTAATTCATTTCTAAGAAGCTGCTGAAATGTATTTAGTTAGCTTGAAATGGTGAGGGAAGAAAAAGAAAAAACACTGGGATGCATGGATATGATTTTACTGCGTCCTTTTATATTTTTGCGCATCAGGGATGCAGGACGTGTACCTATTAGCATCTCTGTATTATTATTATTTTTTTTTTTTTTTTTTTTTTTTTTTTTCAATTTCTCCCTTGAATACTTTTTGTATAGGAGTGGTTAATGATTGCTCTGGCCATGAAAATAATTTTCTGTTTCTTTTCTCGATACATTTTGTTTGTTATATTCATTTTCAAAGATAATGTCTCTTTTGATCCTCCTCCTCCTCCTTCTAGACATGTTTTGACAATCTTCCATTGTCTTGTCTACTGATTTGATGGATGGATACACAAACATGTCTGTATGAACACAGCAAATAACCTCTGTTCACAGTGATGGGTCTTCATACTTATATACATACATACATACATACGTGTTTATGGTCAGAAATCCTGTTCTTCAGGATATTTTCAGTGGTCAGTGTGAGTTACTTGCCCGTGTCCATTAGGGAAGGTCGATTTTTCACTTATTTAAAATATCAAATTGTCCATCTATGCAAAAGTTGTGCGTTTGTATACTGATACCAAAAATTAGATCTTTTACTTGCACCATTGTTTGAGGAAATAGCATCAAAGATCGTCTACTAAAATGCACTAAAATTCCTCGTTTTCTAGAGGCTAAATTTTGCGAAAATGAGGATTTTTAGTGTATTTTTGTAGAATGCACAACCTACCCTAGTGTCCACTTACTTTCAAAATGCAGTGGTACTTTGACTTAAGATTTTAATTTGTTCTGCACATTTAATTTCCTTGTATGTCAAATCAGTTTTCCCCAATGAAATAAGTCAGTGGAGTGGCCTATTGCCAGTATCAGCCGAACAGAAAGGGAGTCTTTTCCCTAGCACTAAACCAAGCAGATTGTTTTTGTGTCTGGGTTGGAGTGCAACACCTACCCTGAGCTCCCCATTTTTCCACATGCGTTGAGTTGGAGAGGGTCGGTATTGAACCTGGAACCTTGTGCTCAACCAACCGTTCTGGCCTCCTCCAATTCTCTCTCTCTCTCTCTCTCTCTCTCTCTCTCTCTCTCTCTGCCCCCACACACACACACACACCTTTTCTGTTGACTTGAATCACTTTTGGGGTTTTTCCAGTGGGGGTAGGGTGTAATTTTTTCCACACATTTTGTAAATGTAGGCGCCTGTGATGTAATGGTTATTGTCATAGGAAATGAACATAAGAGTTCAAATCCTGGGCAAGGCTGTTTGCATTTCACATAGCACTAATACCCTTGGGAAGGGTATGCATCAAAACATTCTCCCTTCAAGGTAAATAGTAGGGTAAACTTAAACCTTGGTATGCCAACTAGTATAGTAGAAGGCAACCTCTGAATTTGAACCTATTAAACACGGCTTAAAAATCAACTTTGTGTCACATTTTTCTTGTATGGAAGGATTGGTAAATATTTACATTTTGAAAACCCACTTTAACGCAGGTTATTTAGAGTTGGGTCTTATTGATGCATTTGGAGGGATATATATTCTCCTTGTTGGAAATGGTATAAAATGAAGAAATGTTAGGAATTGTGTTGAATGACCCATATAGCTGTTAATGTTCTTAAATCATGAATTTTAAAAACATTCTGAGTATCAGATATTCTAAAATGTAAATAATTGCAGTGCTAAATGAGATCAGTAAAAAGAATATATATATATATATATATATATATATATATATATATATATATATATATATATATATATATATATATATATATATAATATTGACAGTATTATTGTTATTGTTAGTTTTGTATCAGTTTTAAAAAAATTGCTTTTTTCCTTTCCACTTGGATGCTCTGCAAACCAGAGTGAAAAATGATTTTTGTTTAGTTGAACAATGTTCAATCAATGTTTTCTTTTTTGACATAGTAAAATTTTGTGTCAATATTCCGATATATTTATATTATAACATTAAAAATATTTGTGTGTGTGTGTTTCTCTCTCTCTCTCTCTCTCCCTCTCTTTTATTTATATATATATATATATATATATATATATTTGATTTAGTGCATCCTGGGATGCACATATATTTGAATGAGTCCCAAGGAAAATTTATGGATCCCAACTAAAGCCGTCTAAATCTTGTTTATATATATATATATTGATTAAGATATCCTATTTTATCCATTCTATACTTTCTTTCCTTTTTCAACATACCGTTGGATTCACTTCCATTTTCATTTTACATAAATATATATATATATATATAATATATATATATATATATATATATATATATATAATAATGGACTCTCCCGTCGATTATCGCCGTAGGAGGGTTCATACACACAATGAACTCCACACACACACACACACACACACATATATATATATATATATATATATATATATATATATATATATATATATGAAGTTAGGGCAGTGTTGACATAAAATGAATGCCACTTAGTAGCGATCAGTTTGTGATTTTCTTTTAAGTAGTTTTTTTTTTTCTTTTCTTTTTTCAAAAATGTTATACTTAATTACATTTTCCTACATATTGGTATATAAAAAATGACTTGATATTGGCATTAAATGACCTTAAAAGGGTTGATATGCCATAAAACAATATGAGAGAGAATGCAGTTTAGTATATTTATAAAAATATACAATATTGATGATAGAGTGTATGTAGAGCTAAATAAAGATAGCATATACATAGTCAACAATGCTTGGTAACTGACAGTTTCTCACCTATGCAATGATTGCATAGACAAGAAACTGAGAGATACAAGTACTATGCTGTCCTAACTTTTATATATTCATATGTGAATGAGAGGGAGTAAACTAAATAAAATTTTTTCCAATCTTTTCTTGGCTATAAAAAAAATGAAAGTATGTGGTTGTAGACATTCAATAAATCACTTGTACTAAAATAGAAATGTTTTTGTTTTGTAATGCTGGGAAGATAGAAATTTCTGGGTGATGTCTGTATGAATTTATGGGTGGCTATAAAAGTTGACATTTTATTCCCATGAGACACCATTATTATAGATAAATATACATTCTTATGGTTTAATTATTAAACTGCATTATTCTTTCCGTTTTATTTTTTCTACTGTTGAAGAATAAACCTACATATATAACCGTTTGAACTCACTCTGGTTGGATACTGTTTTACTATTATAAACTATAACCCTGATATTTCAGAGCCCTGTCGGCTGGGGATTTATAATACACTGACTGTACCTCTGCAGAGAGAGTGGGTGAGCATCACAGGTTGCCACCCATGGCCAACAGGTGGCCCCATTAGGGGGTTCTTAATGGGGCCACCTGTTGGACGTGGGTGGCAACCTGTGATGCTTAAGGGCAGAATCCTGGTGGATGAGTAGTCCATGACATGCAATACTCCACTTAGATCTTTACTTAGGCTAGACGGGTGGTCAGAGGCCCCCTCCTATCAATTGGCTGGTCATGTCAAGCCCTAGCACCTATATAATTACCCCAACCCTATTGCCCTTATGGCAAACTCCGACCCTTTTCATCATATGGCTGAGGGTCTTCATGTCCTGTGAATGACGTTAAACTCTATTTGATGGTGAGGTTCCAGTTCTAGATGTTTTGGGGAATGTGGAGCACCCCTTAATCATCATTGCTCCCTGATCCACTCTGACCTGGAGTGGTAGTACCTGTTAGCATTCCATGGGTTAAATAGAAAAATGTGTTTATAAAAGAAAAAAAATTAGGTATCCATTAAGAATGGCTCCTAAGTAAATATATCAAACGTAATAATTAAATCATCAGTGAAAAAATTAAATTCCGTCAAACTATGATTTTTCATTTACGGTAAAGTCACGTTGGAAGCACCATTTCCTACTAGATCACTGAAGTTAAGCAGTGATGAGCCTGTTAATTTCTTAGATGGGTGACCATTTAAGCAAAAACAGGTACTGTAAGAAACAGAATATCAAAATCGGCATTAAATGACCCGAAAAGGGTTGATATGCTATAAAACAACCAACCAACTATAATTTTTCATTAAATCTCTATCAATAAAACTGGGAAGATATTAAACTGTTTTATCTGTGAAGATAAAATTGAAATAATTTTTATGTCTTTATTAATAAAGCAGATAGAAATTAACCTTTTTTGTATTTAGTTATTCAACATGAAATTGACCATTTTGACATTTGACCTTTTTGCTGTTTTTAAAAATAACCTTTTTGATATTTGAAAATGATTCCAGAATCCAGAAAGTCTCTTTCCAAACTTGGATGATTACAGCTCTTTAAAATTTGTTATCAGTAAACTGTGAATTACTAAGATTTCTTTTGGTGGAAAGATAGTGGTATGGTTTTCTCTATTGTCTTTTCTTTTTTTCATTGGTTGAATTCAGTGTTGTCCTTCTAAGACATTGGTTGTTACACACTACCCTAGCTCAATCAGTTCCACAATTTTATCCATATCTTTTCGGAGAATTGGATTCATGCCTTTTCCAAGAATTTTAGAATGATGAGTCTAGCCTTCTAAGACATTGGTTGTTACACACTACCCTAGCTCAATTGGTTCCACTATTTAATCCATATCTTTTGGGAGAATTGGATTCATGCCTTTTCCAAGAATTTTAGAATGATGAGTCTAGCTTTCTAAGACATTGGTTGTTACACACTACCCTAGCTCAATCAGTTCCACAATTTTATCCATATCTTTTGGGAGAATTGGATTCATGCCTTTTCCAAGAATTTTAGAATGATGAGTTTAGCCTTGTTCAGAATTTGAACTTTAATTCTGTTTTACCTGCTCATACACCATTACACCACCTGTGTTTTTATAATATTTGATTATTAATCAGTAAAAATTTGAAACATAGTGCAGAATGATGGATTATATATCTAAGTGTTACATAATTATTAGATTCTTAATACTTATGTACAGTTGTGTAGAAACCAAAATGGCTGTTATAAGTTGCGGCCCATGGCCTTGAAGGATTGAATGACAAGGCTTGACCTCATCCTGATCCTTCCAGTGGATACCGTGAGAATCGGTGGAGAAGACCCTCTTCCGGTTTAGATTAGAGAGAGTTTTAGTCAGATCAGCCAAGACCATGACGGTGGTAAGTCGTGTTATGCACGCGGCCAACTCAATCTGCGCAGGTAGTCTGGTGGGGATTTCAGAATAAAATATGATCTAAGTAAATCGAAGTCTTGTGTTATCTAAAAACTACCAATGACACAGGGCTTCTGATAAAGAGAAATCCCCAATGGAAGACCAGACACGAAGTCCCCAAAACGAAGTTCAGACGCTAGAAGAACATAAGAAGAATAAAGTAAGAAAGTAAGGAAAGAGAGTATACAACATAAGCATCATAACCCCATGGAGGCCAGTAGCCAACCAGGACTCAAGGAATGGGATCTTCCAGATACAACTATGGAATATTCCCGAGTGCTATAAATATCAACTGCTTCATGTACAATTTCAGTTATGCTTAGTGAGTTTTGTAATAGCTCTAAAGTAAACATATCAAACATAAGAATTAAATTATCATACTGTGGTATATCCACAGGTCCCAATAGTTTGTATCATTTTCTCAAAGAGACTTGAACCAAATAGCAACAAAGATTAAGAAAAAAAAATCACTGAAATATTAACCCTTTTGCAGAGATGCTGATACATACACGTCCCGCGTCCCTGATGCATAAAAATCTAAAAGGATGCAGTAAAGTCATATCCATGGGTCTCAGTGTTTTTCTTTTTTCTTCCCTCACTATTTCATGCTAACTATAAATACATTTCAATAGTTCCTTAGAAATGAATTACACGGGATAGGTTACAAGGTAGGAGTTAGCCGGCTTTAGTTTTTTCCCCATATCATAGATAAAAACCCTTCAATTTATTCAGAAAGTTTAGTTGGGACCCATCAAATTTCCCGGGGACTCATTCAAAGCAAATATGTGCGTTGTTGTTGGTGTTCAATTCAACAGTGCACTAATTGACGCAATTGAACAATCCCAAGAAGACTTTAACTCTTCACACCCACACAAGCATCTTCTCATAGATCATTGAGCCAATATTTCTTCTTCTTCTTCAAAGAGTGCACTATAATATCAGTTTCTCCCTTTGGCTCATTATTCATGACAATAATATCAATAGCAGAGATTTATGATATCAGCAAAAGGGAACCAAAGCCACAATAATATTTCTTATATTGTTGGGTTTCTTTTTTTTTATGATGTTAAGAAACCTTCACTAACTTCTCTACTGTTCTGATTGTTACAAACGAGTTAATATTTCAACTATTCTTTTTCTTAATCCTTGCTGCTATTTGGTTCAAGTCTCTTTGAGAGAATAATGAAAACTAGCAGGACCTGTGGATATACCACATTATGATAATTTAATTATTATGTTTGATATGTTTACTTTCTTAAAGTCCTATACCACCTCATTCCACCTGGCTGGAAGTCTCATTCGTTTTCCTAATACATCCCAAACAATAGCCTTTGTTTAAATGTAATAAATGTTTAAATGTAAGGAATAATTGAAATGTATTTACAGTTAGCTTGAAATAGGGAAGAAAAAAGAAAAACACTGAGACCCATAGATATGACTTTACTGCATCCCTTTAGATTTTTATGCATCAGGGATGCAGGACGTGTACCTATCAGCATCTCTGCAAATGGGTTAATATTTCAGTGATTTATTTTCTTAATCCTTGCTGCTATTTGGTTCAAGTCTCTTTGAGAGAATGATGCAAACTAGCAGGACCTGTGGATATACCTCATTATGATAATTTAATTATTACATTTGATATGTTTACTTTAGAGCTATTACAAAATAATTCAATATGTAAAAAGTATAATAATCTTGATTTTTAACTCTCTGAAAAGCTGAAAATAATTTGAATTCAAAACGAATTTGGACTTGACAAATCAAGTTCAAATCCTGATAAAGCTCTCTGCATTTCACTTAGCACTAATATCACTAACGAGGAGCTGAAAATAATTTGAATTCAAAACATCAATTTTTCAGCTTGAATTCAAATTATTTTCAGCTCCTCTCTCGATGAGTCCAGAGTAAAAACAAGCTCTGAAGATGATTTTTATAAATCGAAATATTGTTCAATATTAGCTATGAATATGATATAAAATATTTTCATTTTAACAGCATTGTGTGTTTTCATATCCTTCTATTTATCTATCTGTCTGTAAAAAATCTGACTTGCCTTTAGGTTTTCTTTTTAAAAATTAATATCAGCTTTTGTCCATCTGTGTCTGTCTCTCTTATTTCCCAAAGAAAAGGAAAAAAAGATTCCTTTCATGAAGATAAATTACATTACCGACAAGTATCCATATGTTACATGGTACTTTTTTTCTTTTTTCTCTTTTCTCTTTTTCTTTAATTACAATATATATTCATGCATAGGTCAACCATTTGCTTGATGGTTATGAATCTTTAATTTATAGACTTTATTTTCGCAGCCAAGGATTACTTCTACTCTTTCTCATTATGTTTACATTTCAATCTTGCAAAATTATCATTCATGTATAGGTCATTGTTAATATGTCACTTAAATATAAGGCCTTTAAAATTCAACCTATGCATATCTATGGCATTTACCGAGGATGTGGATTAGGCGCACAAAATCTTTTAACTTCTTTACTTATATATCAATATGGAAGTGCGTGGTGTAATTGTTCAAGTCATGGGAAATGGACTCATCACCCCGAGTTCAAATCCTGGACGTGGTAATTGCATTTTACTTAGCGCTAATACCCTCAGGAAAGGTATGAATTCAATTCTCCAGCTATGGGTAAATAACAGGACAGACTGGGTTCTTTAACCATGGCTAGGTAACCAGTCTAGGAGAAGGAAAACTCTGAATTCAAACTTGTGAAACTCCGTTTAAGAAATTGATCTTGTGTCGCATCCTGTTCATGCGGAGGGGTTGGTAAATATATTTATCAATATAGAAAATTCCAGATTAGATTAATATTACACCTCAATCTGTGTTTCCGCCAAAAAATGTAAAAAGAATGAATTTTCCCAGGGAATTACATTTTTTAAAACCTGTTAAAAATCAATGTATTTACCCAACCCCTCTCTCGCAAGGCCTATTTTTATGTTGAGTACATGTTTTAGCTGAGACAGTAGAGCATTGCCTAGGAATCGCAAGGTTCCTGGTTCAATACTGGTTCCCATCAACTCTGTGCAGGAGTAGCACAGATTAGATAATCTGATCTGTGCGGTAAAGTGGGGAGCTAACGGTAAGTGTGGCACTCCACCTCAACAAAAAACGATCTCTCTGGTCTAGCACTAGCGAAAAGAGATAGACTCCCTCACTATCCTGCTGATACTGACAATAGGCCACTTGGCCAACTTTACTTATAGCTGATTTTAATTCAGTTTTCCTTCTAGACTGGTTAACATATACCCAAACTAAAGAATCCAGTTTATATATATATATATATGGGTCGGTCAAACCCAACTAAGGAATTAACCACCAGACATAGCAGACACAAAAAACACCGCCAACCACGTAAAGGAGGGAAAAAAAAAAATTTCCACCAATAAAATACTTGAAAAGAAAAAATGCAATAAGATCACCCCTGGAGGCGAGGGAAATGTATGAATATAAGAAAAGTTTGGCCATGTGCATGTCTAAATAAAAGATATCAGTGGTCTGAAGAAGCTCGTGGGCATACTCACGAGTGGAAATGGTCCATAACCACGATACCCATGGTATTTAAGGCCTTTTTATTCACAAATAACTTTGCTCTGTTTACAATAATTAAACATTGAGCTCTCATACGGAACCTGAACTCTACAACAAACTACTAGTAAAGAATAGGACCAGCCTTCACCTTGTACCAAGAAACTTGGTACCACACCAAAGTATATATATATATATATATATATATATATATATATGGGGAGTGAGGAGATCGTTTCATGCTTTTTCTGCTGGTATTAGTGTTAAGTGAAATGCAGAGAGCTTTATCCAGGATTTGAACTTGATTTGCCAAGTCCATTTCCTACAATAACTGCTCCACCTCTTTTGAAATCAATGTATGAAGGTTATTCAATAAATAAGGTGGATTCTTTCTGAAATAGTTGACAATAATATGAAGCACTGTTTACATTTGCATCTTCAAGTAAATCAATAGTGTTTGTTTTTTTATGTCCAAGAATACTCAGCATGACCTTCTTTACTGACCACTGTGCCTGGAACTTTTTCTTTGCTGGATAGTGTTCCACTTAATTGACTATTGTTTTTGACTCCGGCTCATAGTGGCTAATCCATGTTTAAGCCATTTATATAGATTTTTTTGACTAAAAAAAAATGCTTCTCTGTACACATCTCACATTCTTCTGTAAATTTCACATGGTTTGCACTCCTCAGCCACCAAAAGTTTGATGACGGATCTCTGTTCAAGCCTGGAGTACTCTGATTTGCTGCACAAATATTTTTGTTAGATTAAAATTAGTTTTGCTATAAACCTGTTCCAAACAATGCAGAGTTTATATTTATGGGGTAAAATCTGGAGTGGGGGGGTATTTTGCTTTCCCCCCCCCCCCCCCAAAAAAAAAAAAACAAAAAAAAAAAAAAAAAAAAAAAACATTCCCCTTGTTTATTGAATGGTCCTTGTATAACACCATTTCAGAAGTAAGATTCTTCTAATACTAATTATTTCCCTATTTTTGTTCACACCAGCAACATTTTTACTCTATAATTTTTCACAAAAATTAGTAGTTTTGTGCAAGCAAACATCCCCTTCTTTGCTAGAAAGAAGGGGATGTTTGCTTGCACAAAACTAATAATTTATAATTTATATCAGCACAAAATTTATTACTCTACAAATTAGAAGAATTTTATTTCTTGGGTTTTGGTTTACCCAGAGAAATAGTCATAACTTAGACTGTGAAATTTATAAAGAACTTTAATTAGAATATCTTGAAAACTTGACTAAAAAAGTGTTAATTAAATTATCTAGGAAATAGGAAATTTTGACATTTATATTAAAATTGAAATTTATTAGGAATTGGTAATTGTATATGGACTCTGGTGTCAATAACTCCATGAATTGCTTCCAACTCCACAATTCTGGGAGCCTTGGTGGCAGGGCTTAAAATATGCTGACTACATCCTATGCAGAGAGGTAAGAACCCCTGCCCCCCAAAAAAAGGAAGTGTCCTGGGTATGACATTAACTTGCATCTTTGGGAAGTCTGACATAAGGTCATAAGCTGCTCATAGTACTTGGTGTTCCTCGGCAGTAATCTATCTGAGCACGGAGCAAGTTCAGTATGACTAATTTTGATAACAGGAACAAAACCTTTTAATGTAATTGGTCATAAATTTCTGTAGTACATTTCTCTTTTAAAGATGCAATAAATATCAAGTACGACTAAACAAAATTAGATATGCTATCGTTACAAGCATTAACAGAAGTCACTCATGGTATAATGGCTATCATTGTAGTTTATGGGCATGTGTTAAAATCCTGGATGAGGCTGGTTGCATTTCATATTTCATAGAGCACAAATACCCTTAGGAAAGGAATTGTGGCGTTATTTTCATATTCGCCTGGGGAGTTGTCTGCCCGTTTGGTTTCGCTGGTTCCCGCTAGGGGTTTTTCATATTTAAGCGGCTGGTTTGAACGTCTCTTCCTCTTTTTCCGGTTGCTCGACCCACGAGACACCACTATGGGTTAGACTCTGGTCTACCCCCCTCTGGTTGGGGCTTTGGCCCCCCTTACATTACTGTAAGTGATTCACACAGCATGGACTATTCCTAGTCTCATGTCTGTGGCTTTTATGTTTATCTTTTTACCATTCATGAATGTGTCATTATCTCTACTTTTGTATGTATGTTTATGTACACCTCTATGTATTATGTACCCTGTTAATCCATGTGCTGTACCATATTAAATGTTTTGTCTATCAACCCTTGTCGGAGTTTTATCTTCAAGTATTCTCTTTGAATCCTTACAGTATGAATCAAATTATTCTCCCTATAGCTATGGATAAATAGTCAGGCAGACTGGGCTATTTCACCTTACTATAGCAACAGGTCTAAGAGACTGAAAACTCTGAATTCAAACTTGTTAAACCCTGCTTAAGAAATTGATCATGTATCACATCCTGCTCGTGCAAAAAAAAAAAGTAAAGTCGTCCGGGCGGCCTAATGTCGGTATCAGCCAATCAGCGAGGGAGTCTATCCCCTTTTCAATAGCGCTAGACCAAGGAGATGATCTTAGCGTCTGAGGTGGAGCGCCACACCTACCATCAGCTTCTTACTTTACCACACAGATTCCTGTGCTACTCATACGCTGAGTCGGCGAGGACCGGTATCGAACTAGGAACCTTGTGGTTTCTAGCTGAACGCTCTACCAACTGAGCTAACCTGTGCAAAAGAGGTTGGTTAATACCTACAAACATCACAGAATATGATTTTAGACCCCCCCCCCTTTTTTTCCCCTTTCGTTTTTCAGTCGGTCTATTCTCTGATCATCATTAGATTTTTGCCCAATTGATTACATTTATGCTAAGCAATTAAATATCCGATTTATTTTTAGCGAACAGTTCGAGTTTGCGGAGAATCAGGTCATGTTGTATATTAGATTTTCATTCAGGAAATGAATTTCAGAGAACTGCAGCTTTAGCTTGTGTAAAAGTGTGGAAGTTTGTTTTTTATTCTTATTTTTAAAAAAGAAAAAAGGCAAGGCCTATTGATCATTTAACTTGAGCTGAGTCCCATAACTCTTTTAATATTAATATATTCATCCAGGTACCTCTGTGATCTGTCCCTCTTCAATAACTTCTGTCCAACATTTTATTGATTGAATTTGGATCCCTGAACATGATTTGTAATCAAGGTCCCTTCAGTAAATCGATAACAATGGTAATTAATTATTAAAGGTATTAAATGAATACACTAATCTTTTCTTTAACCCAAAATATTAGGAACAATAAAATACAAAAAAAGTTAAATGTATTTTTAAACTCAACAATATCGGTTTTTATTTCTCACTGACCATGGTACAGGAGGATTTATATGGTTATGATATTTACAGTCAACACATGTCGTGAAGCAATCTTTGTTTTTTTTTTGTTTTTTTTAGGGGGGGTTCCTTCCTGCTCATGGTCTTTCTACTATTGCCTGATACTACCCTTTTACTAAAGTCATATCGTTTGTTAGGGAAGAGTTATCTTCAACAAAAAAAAAATACATGGAGAATTTTACATTCTTATTTAAAAATTGAGTTGTATAATTTTTGTATACCTGTAGGAGGAAGCCTGTTAGTGCCACACATTGTCTAAGAAGAGTGATCTCAAACTATTCAAAGGAGTGTTTAGTTCTTTTGAAATACCTTGTTTGTCCACATACCTTCTTGATATATATATAAAAAAAAATCATTGACTGAAATCAGTGCTTACCACCCCCAGTCTAATAAACCCACAATTGTCCCTCACTCCCAAGTTGAATGCATGTGTAATGTAATTTGTTGTAATAATCAGAGCTATTTTATGTAATTATCTTGTAGCATTATTAAAGATATTATATACAATATTGTACATGGCCTATAAAGCATTGTGCTAAATTGCATCTAATTTTAAAGTTCCAATTTGGAGCTCAGGGGGAGGAGTGTAGAGTACCCCTTCATCACCATTACTCCCAGGTTCACCCTGAACCCGAGTGGTAATAACTGTTAAGGTTCAACCTATGGATTAAATTGAAAAAAATGAGTTTAAGAAGTGTTAAAAAAAAAAGAATTAAATGCCCATCAAGAATGAATAAAACAATGTCTTTAACATAAAATAACCCAACAAGGGTTGACATGCTGTAAAATCTGACCAACCTATAAAGTATTAGATCTACTTTGATTTAACTAGTACAAGACCATATGACGCTCAACCTTTTGGAATAATTTGGTTGTTTCATTTTTTCGAACTACTTAACCAAATAGACGTAATAATCTAAGATTACTTACCTGAATGTAAATCTTGAGGCAAACATTATATACCCTACCTATGAACATTTATGGGTATATCCCAATCCTCATAAATACAGGCATATTATGCTGACTGAATAGTCTTATACCACTAGCAATGGTTTACCCTTCTTCATGCTGTTGGCATGTATTGTATTTTGTTAATGTTATAAAGATTCCATTTAATTTCCAATTTCCATATGGTTATTTCTTTTGATAACCTTAGGTTAGGTTACAACATATGAATTGAATATTTTCATACATGTTCAAGATCAACATTGTTCAGTTGATTTTTCAATCAGGGTTACCAACCTGAAAAAAAAAAAATATAAAAAATCACTCATTCTTTTTTGATCAACCTAGTATTCATTTACTACTGAGTATTTCAAAGGTTCTAACCTTTAAAGCATCTATATGATTGTCTGACCCTATTGCCCTTATGGCAAACCCTAACCCCTTTTATCATATGTGCCAGAGGGCAGGGGCTGAGGTTCTTAGTGTCTTGGGTATGACATTAAATTGCATCTAATGGTGAATTTCCGCTTTGAGGAGTGTATATACCCCTTCATTGCCATTGCTCCCAGGTCCACATTGACCCGGAATGGTAGTACCTGTTAGTTTCCTATGTATGTGTTAGATAGATTAAAAAAAGAATGTTTTAAAAAAAAATTGAGTTTGAAAAAAAAAATTGAATACCAACAAACATTAATAAAACAATGTCTTCAGGATAAAATAACCCAACAAGGGTTGACATACCATAAAATCCAACCAGTCTAACCTTTTTAAATAGAATGATTTTTTAAAATTATTTATTTAAAAAATTTCAAGTGAAATGAATACAGTAAATATTTGTATAAAAGACACATTATTTTTCCAGATTTTTCAGTCCAAAAGTTATACATGAGAACTATATCATATAGTGATGCTGATAGCTTTTTGATTTAGTGTGTCCTGGGATGCACATATTTGCTTTAAATGAGTCCCTGGGAAAATTTATCGGTCCCAACTAAAGTTTCTTAATAAATTGTAGGGTTTTTATTTATGATTTGGTGAAACAACTAAAGCCGGCTAACTTATAACCTATCCTGTGTAATTAATTTCTAAGAAACTATTGAAATGTATTTACAAATGGTGGGAAGAAAAAAAGAAAGACACTAGGATGCGTGGATACGATTTTACTGTGTCCTTTTAACTTTTTGTGTGTCAGGGACGCAAGACGCATACCTATCAACACCTGATTATAAACTTTGTTTTCCGATCACATGCCTCATCCTATTCAGGACTGGATGACCGAAAATTGTAATTTTTTGTAATAACCAGAACTATTTTATATTATTATCTTGTAGCACTATTAAAATAGCCTATAAAGTATTATATCTGCAGAGATGCTGATAGTTACACGTCCTGTGTCCCTGATGCATAAAAATCTAAAAAGATGCAGTAAAATTGTATCCATGTATCCCATTTTTTTTTCTCCCCCCCCCCCATTTCCAGCTAACTGTAAATACATTTCAATATTTTCTTAGAAATTAATTACACTTTATGGGGTACAAGGTAGGGGTTAGACAGCTTTTAGTTGTTCATAACAATTTATTAAGAATCTTTAGTTGGGACCCATCAAATTTCCCGGGGACTCCTTCAAATCAGCTGCATGCATCCCAGGATGCACTAAATCCAAAATCTATCTGCATCACTGCAATATTATAAATAGCCTATAAAGCATTACATCTGCTTTAATTTAGGCAAGATTAGTCCAAGGCCATACGATGCTCCAAACTACCCTCTCCCCCACCCCCACCCCCAAAAAGAAAAAAAGCCTCAAAATTTTTAGTAAGCTTAACCACTCTCTGCTTTAACTTTAGATATACCCAGGAAGGTTACTTCTTGTGGGGGGAGGGTCCCCATGTTAAACTGAACTGTCACATCCTGGAGATGGGTAAATCTGACCTGATAATATTTATATATATTAATACTGTTGTTAACTACCTACCTACGTTTTTGTCCTTGAGATTTGGTAGACTGAACTGTAAATTTAACCTCATCATACCAATGTACATATAAAGTGGTACTTTGACTTAAGAGTTTAATTCGTTCAGCATGTAACTCAATTTTCTCTTGTATCAAATCCTTTTTCCCCCCCATTGAAATAAACTGAAATGCCATTAATCCGTTCCAGCCACTTCCCACGTCCTATTTCTTTGTTACACCTTTTTTTAAATAAGAAAAGATGCTGTAATGTAAAGGCTAGGGGAGTAAATCTCAAAAACAAATCAGGAGCTGGAGTCCTTACGGTAGTGTGATGCTGAAATCCAGTGCTCCCCAGCAACTCCTGCGACACTACCGCTGCCAAACTGCATTGGTGACAGTGTGGAGAGTGGGGATTTGCTGCTTGGGCAGCAGCTCATTTTCCATATGAACCCGCTCAGTCTACGTAGTTCCAAAAAATAAAAAATTTGGACACCACTCCATTGTCTATTGTAGACGGAAGGATGGCAACAACAACCAACAATTTTTATCTGATAGTGAGGTTCCAGTTTTGGAGATTTGGGGAATGCGGAGCACCTCTTCATCACCATTGCTCCCTGGTCCTCTCTGACCCGGAGTAGTATTACCTGTTAGGGTCCCATCTATGGGTTAAATAGAAAAATGTATGTTTTAAAAAAAAAAAAAAATTGTGTATCCATTAAGAATTACTTTATTTCAAAACTTTATCGGCATTAAATGACCCACTGAGGTTGATATGCCATAAAACAAACCAAACCAAAACCAACAATTTTTATTTTCTTTACCCTGAAATTTCCATTGCTACATTTAAACAATATTGGATTGAAATAAAATAAAAATGTTTTTTATTTATTTTTTATTTTTTATAATACTATAAAATAATGAGGCCCTGCTCGGGGATATTGAAATAAAGATTTTTTAAATTTTATAAAAAAATTTTTATCGTAACATTTAGCATATTTTATTGTCATTGCTTTGTTTATTATCATGAGAATCTCTAGAGTTATTGTTTTATTTACTTAAAAAAACAAAACAAAAAAAAACATTGTAGTTATCTTCTATCTATACACATATAAAGGGCAGTTGTATGTATGCATGTGTGTGTCTGTCTGGAGGAAACTACAAAAATAAAACAATCAACAACTATGTAAATATATCTACATATTCACTATCACTAGAGTTTGCTTTTTGTGCAAAAATAATGGTTTTATTTATATCTGGAAAGATATTTAAAAATTAGGATTCAAATAGTAAGAAAAGGGAAAGTCATTAGTTGTGTTTGTGATTAAAGCACAAAACAATTATGCAAGGCCAAAACAATCAATGGATCTGCGAGACTAACTTTTTATTATAACCCTGACAATGCCGGGTAGCTGATTCTAGTTTAAATTAAAGAAAAAAAAGAAAAAAAATAACTATCATGAATTTTCATAGTTTTCCTTCAGTGCTTGTAATCACTGAGCTGTTCATTAGCAACAACCTTGATCTATTTGGAGTTAAACTTGACTTACCAGGGAATCTCATCTACTGTATAAACGAGAAGGTTTAAGAGATTAAACAAGCCTTGATCCAGTGTCAGTTTAATCTGTCTGAACTGTGTCTCTACTAACCTTTTTGCCTGATATTGTTTAATCTAACTACTGTTTTATATATTTATTATATTATATATATATATATATACACACACTGTTCAAGGCCACCCACTGTTATTTGAATCTTCAAGGGAAAACCAGATGACATTTTCTATATAATCAATGAACGATATGACCTTAAGGCACCTCTTTTTCGATTTCAATTCGTGGGGACATTTTTTCCATTTACATAGTCAAAATCTGTTTAATTGTTTACAGACGATTTTTAGAGGTTTTTTTTTTTTTAATTATAAAACTAACCCCTAACAAACAACCGGATTTTTACGGTGTAAATGAGAAAAGTGTCCCTACGAGTTGAGATCGCGGAAGGGGTGCCTAATCAACTGTGTAGAGATGCAGTTACTTGACATTTATCTCTGAGAATTTTACGTCAAAGATGTAGATTTTTTTTTGTGTAGATTGGGGATAGTATTGTTTTTGTGGGATTTTATGTAATGGTACTAATGCACTATTAATTGGTTAGTCATGTCAAGCCCTAGCTTGAAATGGTGGGGGAAGAAAAAAGAAAAACACTAGGAAGCATGTATATGATTTTACTGTCTTTTTAGATTTTTGTGTGTTAGGGACGTAGACGTACCTATCATCATAATCAAATATGTGTCCCAGGATGCACTAAATCAAAAAGCTATCAGCATCACTTTGTGTATGTGTGTGTTATATAGTGTGTGTATGAGAGAGAAAGAAGTTGAGCAAAAGTATTTCAGTATAGTAAAGGAAATGTAATATTTTCACCTGATCATCTAGTGAACCATATTAGAAAGACAAATTGATTAAAACCAATATCCCTACGAGCAAGTTCTAAAAATGGAAGATGACAAGTCGTTAAACAGACTGAGTTTGAGTTATTCTTATATTTTGAATTGTTTCAAAGTAATTACACTTGCCTATAATAGACACAAAAACTACCAAAAAAGAAAGAAAAAAAAAGGGGGAATATAACGTCAGGGTCCGCCCCCCCTCTTTTTTCTTTTTTTTCTTTCTTTTCTTTCTTTTTTTTTTTTTTTTTTTTTTTTAGAATAAGATACTTTCTTTAGACAACTTAATGTTTCTTTGCTGAATAGCATTTGTTTTTTTTTTTTTTTTATTTATTTTTTTAAATTTTTTATTTTTCTGACATATTTGTCAAAATTAGATTAGGACATTATTTTCAGAACAGAAACAAAAAAAAAATCATCTAGACTTGCTTGTTACTATATTTAGCAATAGTGATTGGTAACAAAAAAAAATTACTAAAGAGATTATACAATCAGGAAAATCAATTATATTAGTGAATTTAACTGATTTTAATAGCATGTCAACCCATTTAGTGTTATTTTATTCCTAGGGGTAAGGGAATTGCACACATTGTAGTTTATATTTAGATATTTTTGTGTAATTTATAAGTTTTTTTTACAAACAGTTGTATCAAGTATTCCTCTCTAATAAGAATACTTTACAAACAATTCTATTTATTTAGATATATTGATACGATTGTTTGGTAGAAAGTTTTTTTTTTTTTTTCCTATTTAACCCATAGATGTAAACCTAACAGGTACTACCACTCCCGGTCAGAGTGGACCTGGGAGCAATGGTGATGAAAAAAACAAAAAAAAAAAAAGTTGTTCAAAATCAGCACATTGTCGAAAGGGTCAAGGATTTTTGACATTTTTAGACATTGAGCCAGTTAAACAATGAATAGACGCTTCTGTTGCCATAACAACTGAATGAGTTTGCTTCAAAACAATAACATAGGGAAGCTAACAAAACTGGGTGTGGGATTATCTAAATAGAGGAGATAATCCATTCAGTAATCTTTCCACCCTACAAAAGCATTTTTGCACGTAATACAGGATAAAAATAGTGACCCCCCCCAACCAAAAAATAACTCAATTATTTTTATCCAACGTACTCTATAATGGAATTAAAAAAGGAAAATTAAATTACATTTTTTAAATGAGAAAAATAGCACTGTATTGTATATTACATAATAAAATAGAATGCAATTAATTATGTGATGTAATATGTTTTAATGTTTATTTTATTTATAAATAATATTTTTCTTTGGTGTAATAAATTCAGAAACTTAAATATTTGTAGTGAAACTTATTAACATACACGTATCTGAAGCTCACTCGTACCTCAATTAATTTTAATACTCAACACAAAGCAAAAAAAACAAAAAAAAAACAGAATCGATCGAGTGACAGCTCATAACTCAGAAAACTCGTTAGCTAGGGCACTCATGAGTCAAGGTACCACTGCATTAAATCTGTCTAAAAAAAAAATGTATAGTCATTAAATATAAACAAATTAACAGCCTACCTATGGCAATGGCACCTTAGTCCTCTTCAAAGTACTCCTCTTGGGTTCTCACAAACACATCCAAGAATCCATTCCACTTTTCAAACATCTAACCCTTGCGGAAACAATAAGCTTTCTACCCCAAGTGAAGAAAGAAAAGTCTTAGACTAACCATTACTCCCAGGTCAACTGACACAGAGTGGTAGTACCTCCTAGGGTCTCATATATGGGTTAAATAAAAAGTATGAGTTTAAAGTTTTTTTGTTTTTTTTTTAAATTGAGTACCAAAAAATGTTAAAATTGAGTTGAGAAAAAAGAATTTTCTATAACCATCAAGAATGAATAAGACAATGTCTTTGTAGAATAATCATACTAATTCCAATTACCGTTGAATTGACAAGACAGCAAGCAGTCGTAACCCAATACGATTCTGGTATGCTGTAAAGACCACTGCAAAGTGGCAGAATTTATGGAGCCTCAGAGGATCATACAAACCAAGCAGCCAATCAGGACTCGGGGAATGGAATCACCCAAATGCATGAGTGGACTATTCTGAATTCCCATAAGTATCAGTTGTCTTGACACTGGTTCAGTTGTGCTTGGCCAGTTGCTGTTGTTCAAACCAATAGTAGACTGACTGGCTGGTTCAGTTGTGCTTGGCCAGTTGCTGTTGTTCAAACCAATAGTAGACTGACTGACTGGCTGGTTCAGTTGTGCTTGGCCAGTTGCTGTTGTTCAAACCAATAGTAGACTGACTGACTGGCTGGTTCAGTTGTGCTTGGCCAGTTGCTGTTGTTCAAACCAATAGTAGACTGACTGACTGACTTTAATAGTCTTCAGCATAAAATAACCCAACAATCAGCCGTAAAATCCAACCAACCAACAATGACAAACAAATAGTAAGATTCCTTTCATTTTTTAAAGTGTTTTGTGATTTTTGAGAGAAACTGTATGATTCACTCACTGATTTTCCAAAGATAAAACATCATAAAGCCCAATTATCTACCAAAAGTACGACATATTCCGATTAGATTTACTGTAGTGGTTTTAAGGGTAGAGAAGTCAAAGTCTTGTTGCCAAGTGCATTCCACCAAAGGGATGACAAATTTGGTTTGTTTATATGCGCAACTGAATCAATAGTATTTTCAGTTTCTCCCAAGACATTTTTGGTGTTATTGCAAACTTACATCAGAATGAATAGGTTATGTTAATATTATTTAGTCTATATCAACACTTTTATTCTCTTTTGTTGAAAGATTTTCCTTGCATGGTTAACAATTATTCAATTCACTCTCTCATATATATATATATATATATATATACACACACACACACATCCTGGGATGAACACATTTGCTTTGAATGAATGCCCAGGAAAATTTATGGGTCCCAACTAAAGGTATCTAACTCCTACTTTGTAACCTTTCCTGTGTAATTCATTTCTAAGAAACTATTGAAATGGTGAGGGAAGAAAAAAGAAAACACAGGGACACTATTTTACTGCACCCTTTTAGATTTTTGTGCATCAGGGACACAGGACACCCTACCTATCAGCAACTCTGTGTGTTTATATATATATATATATATATATATATATATATATATATATATATATTTTGGAGGATATGTGCTTAATTGAAGTCATACCTAATTTTGAAAATTAATTAGTTAATAATCAGTGAATTTAGGCAGGCATATATGTTCAAATGTAAGCCTAAACAAATCAAGAAAATGTCAATCCCTGAATGTACATTTCGACCTATTAGGTCTCATCAGCAAGGTTATAGACATGGGCGACTGCTCTGTGTGTGACTCGGAACCTCGACTCCCAAGCTGACAGGCGGGGATTCTAACCATTACACTAGCTGGCCATTCCCAGTTTTTTCGTTTGTTTTGAACTTATTTATATTCCTCTTTTTAGTGACTTGCTACATGACAGTGTGAGAGTAAGTAAACAAACAATGTGTCTATTTGATATGGCTTTTTAGCCGACAATTTTTTGAGGATATGTGCTTAATTGAAGTCATACCTAATTTTGAAAATTAATTAGTTGATAATTAATGAATTTAGGCGGGCATATATGTTCATACACACACACACACACACATCAAATGAAATTGTTTGTATTTTATCTGCTTTTATTCCTCAACTTTTAATTACACACACACACACACACACGCACATTAATATTTATAATATAGCTTGCTATATTTATAAGAGTGCTCACTATCAGAGCATGTATATCTAAGAGTAACGTGCACATTAAATCAATGGCTCTTTGTGCCCAACATGCAAAGTACAACTTACAACCAAGCATATCCTTCTAAATTGTAACAGACTTAAACATATCCGCACAAATTACTATCAAGCTAGAAACCTGAAAGACATCTTCAAGAATACAAACCCTGAAAACATTTTAAATTTTATTAAAAAAAGCAACCTTTTCAACAAAATATAACAGAACATAACCAATTATCTCCATAGAACCACTACCTTAAAGTCTGAAATCCAAAATAACCTTTTTGGCATTAAATGACCCACAGGGGTTGATATGCCGTTAAACAAAACTCAAACTCAAACTCAAACATATCTCGTTTATATATTTCACTGCAGTCCTCTCTGGTGAAAATATCAAACTTCATGATTGTGGTTTAACACGATAAAAAGAGATGCAATATAGAAGACCTGACTCATTCCAGGTTTATCTAATTACATCATGAACTTTCTTAATATCATTTTATCACCAATTATATGGCAAAAAGTATTTATCTGCATTACTGAGATAAAATCTTATATTTTGTATAAACTGCCACTTAAGTATCCGTTTATCACTGATCATTTTTATCCATTGTTAAGCAGATGGCAGGTTGACTCATTAAATAAAACAAATAGTTTTATCAAAATAAATAGCAATTTTTTTAGACCATGCATCAGAGATGATAATAGGTACGCGTCCTGGAATCTAGCAAAAATATACAATTTTGTAAATTCCTAAATAGAGGTTTACATGAAGTGAATGGAAAGTGATTGTGAATGGGTTAAAATTAACCTTTCTTTCTTAGAAGTGCATAAATAGTATATCATGGTAATGGTTTCACTCTTGTCAGTAATTTCCTTGAGGTAGAGGATGTTTTTTTTTTTGTTTTTTTGTATTGCTCTAATAAATAGTATCCTTTCTCCACCCCCCCTTCTTGATTAGTGAGGTAGACCACAGAAGTGAGGTAGACCACATATATATATATATATATATATATATATACACACACACACACACACACCAACCCCTCCGCACGAGCAGGATGCGACACAAGGTCAATTTCTTAAGCGGAGTTCAGCAGGTTTGAATTCAGAGTTTTCCTTCTCCTAGACTGGTTGCCTAACAAAGGTTAAAGGGCCCAGTCTGCCCTACTATTTACCCATAGCTGGAGGGAGAGTAGGATTCATACCTTTCCCAAGGATATTAGCGCTAAATGAAATGCAATTACCACGTCCAGGATTTGAACTTGGGGTGACGAGTCCATTTCCCATGACTTTAACCATTACACCACGCGCTTCCTATGAGTGAAAAATGCTAGTGTAATGGTTAGAATCCCCGCCTAACAGCGAATCACACACAAAGCAGTCTTCCTGTCTATAACTCTGCTGATGAGGCATAATAGGCCGAAATGTACATTCAGAGATTGACTTTTTCTCGTTTGTTTAGCCTTACATTTGAACAGATATGCCCGCCTAATTAATTATCAATTAATTTTCAAAATTAGGTATGACTTCAATTAAGCACATATTCTCCCAAAAATTGTCGGCTAGGAGGTCGCATGCAATCACGCGCAAATCACATGCAAGGATTGAAAAAAATAATGTAGTGTTCAACCGTTATTAACAACCATTACAATAGAAAAATTGCAGAAACACACAACCTATCAAATATCGGACATATTCTGCCAAAATAATAACTCAATGTCTGAACAAGACAACAGATCAGAAACACGTGTCGCGTATATAAGATAAAAAGAATAAAACATTTTTTCTGAGAACATAATACATTTTGCGGACCTTCTTTTTTATAAAATATTAAATTTTCATTGGAACCAGTATATATTATATATATATATATATATATATTATATATATATATATATATATATATATATATAGTTTTTTTCCGTAGTTAGGGTCTTTCATGTGTGGTTTAACCAAGCTGATGCAGGTAGACCATAAGGTGAGCTCAATGTACCTAATACCAGTGAGTAAAAGGACAGAGCAAGATATTTAGTAAATGAAGAAAAACTCTAAACTTGCTTCATTACAATAATTTATTTCAACCGTATTAATACGGCATCTTCAGGTAATCACAAGAACATTACTCTTACTGAGAATTTCCCAAAGTAACATCTCTTTTATATCTATCAATTTAGGGGAGGGAGGGTTGGTGTCTTATTTTGGAATGGGTGGGGTTAGTTTCTTTGGATGAGGCAGGAGGTCTATGTTTTGGATGAGGTGTGGCTTAGCTTGGGGCATATTCCTTGGAGAAATATTGCAGGTAGACCATAAGGAGAGCTCAATGTACCTAATACTATTTCTCCAAGGAATATGCCCCAAGCTAAGCCACACCTTATCCAAAACATAGACCTCCCCGCCTCATCCAAAGAAACTAACCCCACCCATTCCAAAATAAGACACCAACCCTCCCTCCCCTAAATTGATAGATATAAAAGAGATGTTACTTTGGGAAATTCTCAGTAAGAGTAATGTTCTTGTGATTACCTGAAGATGCCGTATTAATACGGTTGAAATAAATTATTGTAATGAAGCAAGTTTAGAGTTTTTCTTCATTTACTATATATATATATATATATATATATATATATATATATATAATTTCTGTGTGCATCTCTTGTGTGTATATATATGTGTGTGCTTCTCGTGTGTGTGTATATGATCAAATATAGTTGGCATAAAAATACAACAATGATTAATGCTCTATACCCCCCCCTCTCCCAATCTTTTCCTTCTATTGCCAAAATTAGCTATTTGCTATGTCATTGTGTAATCATCATTATTGAATGACATGGCTGCTTACCTAAACGACTAGTTTAAAAAATTAATATATAATATAAATATAAAATATATTAATGTGCCCTCCCCCTATGCCTAAATACTTATGTAAAAGCAAAGGAGTGCCTAATTATATCTGTAAAGTCTGCCTGTGGGATATTGTTTTTTGTGATTTTTTTTTTTTTTTTTTTTTTTTTTTTTTTTACTTAGGATGTGACACATGGTCAGTTTCTTAATTGGTGTTTAACAGTTTTTTAATTCAGTTTCCTTTCTAGACTGGTTGCCTAACAAAAGTTAAAAAGCCTAGTTTGCCCTATTTATCCATAGCTGGAGGGAGAATAGTTGCATCTAATGGTGGAGTTTCAATTCTGAAGAATATGGAGTACCCCTTCATCGCCATTATTCACAGGTTCACTCTGAACCAGAGTGGTAGTACCTGTTAGTGTCCCATCTATGGGTTAAATAGAAGAAAATGAGTTTTAAAAAAATAGTTTTAAAAAGAATTGAGTTTAAATAAAAAAACATTTTGAATACCCATCAAGAATGAATAAAACAAAACATCTTTGGCATAAAATAACCCAACAAGGGTTGCCATGCCACAATATATAATTTAATTCAAAATTTAACATCTTTTAAAATGTAAATTATTTAAAAAAAAAAAATCTTTGCTGCTGCTAACCTTTTATAGATAGGCTCCGTCTTGAACCCTTTTACTACCCAGCCCTATCAGCTGGGCCTTTAAAATACACTGACTGCACCTCTGCTGAGGGGTAAGACTCCCCGAATGGGGCCACCTGTTGGCCATGGGTGGCAATCTGTGATGCTTAAGGACAGAATCCTGGTGGATGAGCAGCCAACACTCCATCCACTTAGACCCTTACTTAGGCTAGATGGACGGTCAGCGAGGCCCCCTCTGATCAATCAGCTGGTCATGTCAAGCCCTAGCACTTATATGATTGCCCCAACCCTATTGCCCTTATAGCAACCCCAACCCTTTTTATCATATGGGTGTTAGAAAGCAGTGGCTGAGGGTCTTCATGTCCTGGGAATGATGTTAAACTCTATCTGATGGTGAGGTTCCATTTTTTGAGGAATGTGGAGCACCCCTTCATCACCATTGCTCCCTGGTCCACTCTGACCCGGAGTGGTAGTACCTGTTAGGGTCCCATCTATGGGTTAAATAGAAAAACATGAGTTTATAAACAAAATTGAGTATCCATTAATAATGAATTTATTTCAAAACTTTATTGGCATTAAATGACCCACTGAGGTTGATATGCCACAAAACAAACCAAACTATTATAAATGCCATGTTTAATTTTACTAGGAAATATATGCACCTTCTGGATGCAAGTATTTAAGTTTTAATGTAATAAAATATTATATCAAATTAGAAAGACTCCGGTTTTGACCGGTGGGCCAGTGGCTTCAACCCTGGACCTTACAAGCTAACACCATTGATCCCAGGGGTCCATCCCCCCAGTCTACACCTGTCCCCATGATTTAAAGGGGCAGGGCTGGGTTTATTGCCCAGTGCTTGAGCCCCCCCCTCCTGAAGGGGAAACCGATGGAATTTGGCACCGCCACCCATTAGTCACTACTTGTGGGTGGTCCCATATTAATAGGGCCTTGTGCCTAAGCCGTACACATGAGGTACATGGTAAATATCTTGTATGTAGATATGGTCAACAGTATTAATAATGTCACCATCAGCATGTAACACGGATATCCATGACAATCTTTCGCCAACCTTCCCTATCATTCATTGCCCGTGGGAGGTCTTCTGCACAGCAACCAGCATCCTCGTATAGTTGGTCAATGTAGGTCCTTGGTGGGTGCCCCACGTTAGCATGTCCATGTGTTGGCTTCCACAAAAGAACATTGCTTATGAGCTTGTCCTTGCTTCTCCAGCAGTGTCCTGCATGCCTAGCCCGTCTCACTCAGATGGTTTGTGAGATGGGGGCAGGTGGCCGTACAGCTGCTTCCTTGTGGGGTGCTGTTTCCACGACTTGTTCGAGACTGCATGCAGTATTCTTGTGCAGCTTCCATCTAGCTTATTCTCAAGGCGCTTTGTTAGGGTCAAAATGGTGCAGCTATACAACAGTACTGATATAACCACAGCCTGGAAGAATTGTCGTTTTAGCTTGTAAAACAATTTTATTAATAATTGAGGTTTGAAGAATAATTAAAGTTCCAATTACCGTCGAACTGGGAAGACAAGGCAACAAACGGTTGTAACTCAAATACAAACCCGAATGCTACAAAGTCCACTGCAAAATGACAAAGTATATATAAGACTCCACAATGTCATTCAAATCAAGCAGAGCAGCCAATCAGAACTCAAGGAATGGAATCACCCAAATCACCCAGATTCATGGATGGATCATTCTTGAGTCCTATTTATACCAGCTGTCTTGGACACTGCTTGAGTTGTACTTAGCTGCTGTTATTAAAACCAACAGTAGACTAACTTTCAATAAGGTTGAAATAAAGATAGAATCATAAAGAATGTGACATAAATAACTAAGGGAATTGTGACTTGAGTAGTTATATAGTTTCGGTTACAGACAGAAAAACATACAATCTCATTATATTAAGATATAATTTTATTGGATAAATTATCAGCTATTAGCATTTTGCAATGCCTCACATTGATGGCAAGTGACCTCTGCGGTTGTATGCGCAATATCTTGGCTTAATTTGTTCTTCAATTGATATTCAGATTCCAATAAACATTTATCACAATAATAATTATATACAATAAAAACGTGTTTTGCAATTGAAGATGAATAAAGAGGACTTTTTTGTCATTCTTATCATTTTGTATCATTAATAATTAACTATTGAGTTAGTGTATCTATTAATTTCTTTCTGTCATACCAGAGATTATTAATATTGGTTATTAAATATTTAAAGTTCATGGCAATAAACTGTATCTGGTGGTGAGGCTCCAGTTCTAGAACTCTGGAGAGTGTGGAGTCAGTACTTTATTGCTATTAATCTCAGGTTCATTCTGACACCGACTGGTAGTCCGAGCGGTGAAATCGAAACACAAAACCTTCTACTACTATATTCTTGGCTTCCGAACAAACCAAACCAAAGTTAACGTCAAACCCTAGCACCTATATGATTTTCCCAACCCTATTGCCCTTATGGCAAGCCCCCAACCCCTTTTTATCATATGGGTGCTAGAATGCGGTGGTTGCGGTCTACATGTCCTGGGAATGACGTTAAACTCTATCTGATGGTGAGGTTCCAGTTTTGGAGGTTTGGGGAATGTGGAGCACCTCTTCATCACCATTGCTCCCTGGTCCACTCAGACCCAGAGTGGTAGTACCTGTTAGGGTCCCATCTATGGGTTAAATAGAAAAATGTATTTATAAAAAAATTGTATTATCCATTAAGAATTGATTTATTTCAAAACTTTATCAGCATTAAATGACCCACTGAGGTTGATATGCCGTAAAACAAAACAACAAACAAACCAAAGTTAAAATAGCTTAAATAGAATTTGCTAATAAGATAATTCCTTTTGAAAAACAGCAACACTACTAACAACAGACTATATTCAAGCATGATGTCAATTGCATGTAATGAAATTTTTATGATGGTATTCACTCTGGTTCGGTTTAGCCAGTTCCAACAATTTCACCTCTGGTGAATTACAGGAAGGAATAACAAGAGAATATGAAATTCACAAGCAGTCCCCAAACCCCACATACATATCACGGACAGGTGAAGGAAATGCCCTTGTTTGCAATGCAATTATGCCAAAAGCTGTTGATTCTTTGGATTTTTGCCATAGTGTAACGTTGTCCCTTTTTTCTGGGCACTAAAACGATATCTGTAACGTTGTGTATATCTGTTGCATTCACGATACTCAAAGCTATATATTCACCGTACTAAAAATGTCTTCGGCACGTGGCGGTCATCTTGTTGATAAAAATTACAACGCGAGAAATATGTAGTCACAACTGCTAGCCTTTATTTCCAGGATAGGCTCGTCTCGTGGGCTGTATCGGAGAGGAGGAAAGGCAAAGAGAGAGAGAACACTACTTGATTACAGTGACCACATACTAGGCACCAAAGGCCTGTCCGTTTCCCTACGCGTCCGAAAGCAAAAAGAGGCTGGTCCCTTTCTTCGTTGTTCCACGTGACTTCCGGTTCCGGTCAACACCCGAAACTTCCGGTTGACCCTCAATTCTCCATTCGGGAGGTCACGCTCCGGTCAAATCATCGTTCATCCTGTTTTTTGTGCTCATCACTATTTTTTAAACCTTTACTCTCTCACTTATTTCTTACTTCCTCCCCCTTCCATTAGTAGTACTTGCCAAATCTAATCTTGCTACAATAGCTCCTTTGGCCAGGTTGCGGCCCTATTACTACTGGATGCACACCTGTTCACTTGGATGACCCTACCAGGAACTTAAGTTTCTGATGACATGGCTCTGACACTACCAAATTTACATGGTGTAAATTAACACAATGGAATCTAGCACCAGTTATTTACCTTGTGCCCCATGTGTACGGGTTAGGCATAAGGCCCTATTAATGTGGGACCACCCACAAATGAGTAATTTGACCGTACTTTCTCTCTGTCTTTCCTTCTGTCTGAAAAAGAAGCCCCTTGTGACTATACAACTTGCATGTGTTGTTTCTGGACTAACGACTATTACTACTACTAACGGTAACTACTACTACAACTTGATTTGGCCTATGTGACATGCATCCCCCCTAAAAAAAAAAAACTTTAACCTCACTTTTATAACTCTTGTTGAATTGTTATACCATTGAGCTATTGTCCTTGAACTAAATAGCACCTGTTTGCTGATTGGTTAATTTAATTTGTAGAACAATTGAACTAGTATCTCATTGTCTTTGATTCTTTTTCTCTTCCTTTGAATAGGTACAATCAATTTGATTGGTTTCAGACAGACATGTGACAGGCTTGTTGCTAATTTCAGATAATTTAATGTACATCCAATCACTTAAGTGACATTAGTTGTTTTAGTAGTAAAGACCCTCTGACGACAAAAGAATTTCTTTTTTTTTAATTTTCTCAATAAGAACTTCTTTTCATTAGTTTCAAGTTGTCTTTTTTTTAATTGCAAATAGTTTGAGAGAAAAACAAACCATAATAAATACTGTTTTTAAAACTATGAGAAAAAGACTTGGTGAAATTTTTTTGAGTTTTAAGAAAATAACAAATTTTCAAATAACTTTTTGGGATTATTAATTTTTTTATTTTTATGATGTAGTCTTCTGGATTTATCTTTCTCCACCTCAAAAAACAATCCCCTGGTCTAGCACTAAGGAAAAGGGATAGACTCCCTCGCTGTCCAGCTGATACCAACAAAAGCCTACTCTGTCAACAACTTTTAAGGTTTATAATTGTTTTGTCTTGTATAACTTTATAGCATACATTCCATTTTTAGAGTATTCTACATTTTTTTTATTTTTTTTAACATTTAATATAGACCAATCCATTATAAATTTTAGGTTATGACAGAAGTCTGACCACACAGGAATTCAATCACATCATAAAACGGTCACAATTGTCTTCCTATTAACACAACATAAGTTCTGAAGATTTTGAAATATTGCAATATCAGCAATATAAAGCTGAATAAATCAATTTATTTGAACATCTGTATTTTTTTCATATCATCTTATCCTTATATACCGTCGGATTCATTTCTTTACTTTTAACTAATACACAAGAATTATGTAAAATAATTACTAATTTGTATTAGTTCCAATGCTCAAATTCAGGGTTGGTGTATTTTGTAATCTGTTCCAACCAATTGACACAAATGTCTGCATCATCTCCTGCAATGGTTAATGTTGTTACTCACCAACTAGAGCAACATGACTTTAGTTTCAGTTAAAGAGCTTTACTAAAGATATTGGATAAAACTCTTATACTTTAATCTCATTTTCTCAGTATCAATTAAAACCAAAATAGATTTATACTGAAAATTAATGTGTATCCATTTAAAATGAAAATTAATAAAAATTTTATTGCTGTTACTTTCTGCTTTTTATTTTACTAATGCAATTTTTATGCTAAATTTTACCACCTGCAATTTCTTTATAATTATTAACCAAAATAACAAATTTCTCTGAATTTTTAGATTAGGATTCATAATTAGTATTAATTAGTCCTCATCTTAATTGTTATCCAAAGTTTCAGCCAATGTACCCTCCGGCCTTCTTCAGATATTCCCAAATCAAAAAAGAAATACCTGAAGAAGGCCGGATGACACATGGGCTGAAATGTTGGACAGATAACAATGAAGACGAGGACAAATAATACTAAAAATAATAAATTTAAAAACCTGAAACAACTCTTCCTTTCTAAAAGAACTTATCAAATTCATATTACCAATAGATTTGTTAATATAAAGTACTATATTTCATTAGGAGCCGGTTTAGCTCAGTTGGTAGAGTCAATTCGACATATGAGTAGCACAGAGATCTGTATGGTAAAGTAAGGAGCTGATGGTAGGTGTAGCACTACACCTTAGACACAGAAACAATCTCTTGGTCTAGTGCTAGTGATAAGGGGATAGACTCCTCGCTCTCTGGCTTTAGGCCACCCTGACTACTTACTATATTTGATAAGTTCTAAAAAGGAAATACTTGTCTATACTTGATATTATTGCCAACTATGTAGTTGAGATTTTTTAAAATCATAATCAAATATAAAAGTAAGGAGAGAAAAAATCCCTCCCCCTTCAAAGAAAATAGATTATCTTTGTATTCTTGGTTATAGAAGATTGGTGCAGTGCACTTGCATAATAATTATAATCGTAGGATATGGAATTGGCATCCAAGTTTTAATTCTGAATGAGGCTGTTTGCATTTCCTTTTGTGCTAATGCTCTTCCCATCTCTTCCCCTCAGTTCGGGTAAATAATAGGACAGACTGTGTTCTTTAGGCTGAGTTAGGCAACCAATTAGAAGGGAAAATTTGAATTCAAACTAGCTGCACTGCTTTTAGAAATTGACCTTATGTCACAGAGGGGTTGGTTAAATATATGCATTTCAGCTGGTTCATTCTACAGCCTTCTTCAGATATATAATTTACAAAAAAGTTTTTTTTTTTTTTTTATAGTTCTGGATTAAGGTAGATTAAGATTCCCCCCCCCATCCTCTCTTCAGTATTCTATACCTGAAGAAGGCTGTAGAATGGGTTGACTGAAACATGAAGAATAAGTCAATTCCCCCCCCTCCCATCTTGGCATGCTAATGATTCTTCTTAAGATTATAGTCAATAACTTTAGGCTAATTCCAAACCATGAAAAAAAAATTCCATTTTGTTGAATATTCATAAAATCAATGATTAATTACAGGATATAAATATTGATTAAGCTGTGAAATGCCTGTAGAAAACACCCCTGAATACTCCATCACTCTCCTCATCATCTCTCTCATCATCATTGTCATCATCTCTCTTCTCCTGCTTCTTTTCATCTTCTCCTGCTCTTCATCATCTCTCATCATCATCATCATCTCTCCCCTCCTCCCCATCATCATCATCATCTCTCCTCTCCTCCCATCATCATCATCATCATCCTCCCCCTCCTCCCCATCATCATCATCTCATCTCTCCCCTCCTCCTCCATCATCATCATCTCTCCCTCCTCCTCCCCATCATCATCATCTCTCCCCTCCTCCTCCATCATCATCTCTCCCCTCCTCTCATCATCATCTCTCCCCTCCTCCCATCATCATCATCTCTCCCCTCCTCCTCATCATCATCATCATCTCTCCCCTCCTCTCCATCATCTCTCTCTCTCCTCCTCCCCATCATCTCTCCTCCTCCTCCTCCCCATCATCTCTCTCCTCCTCCTCATCATCTCCTCTCTCTCCTCATCTCTCTCCTCCTCCTCATCTCTCTCCCTCTCTCATCATCATCTCTCTCCTCCTCATCATCATCATCTCTCTCCTCCTCATCATCATCATCTCTCTCTTCCTCATCATCATCATCTCTCTCCTCCTCATCATCATCATCATCTCTCCTCCTCATCATCATCATCATCTCTCTCCTCCTGCTCATCATCATCATCTCTCTCCCTCCTGCTCATCATCATCATCTTCTCCTCCTCTCATCATCATCATCTGCTCATCATCATCTCTCTCCTCCTGCTCCTCATCATCATCTCATCATCTCTTCCTCCTCATTTTTCTCTCTGTCACATGTTGAGTATTTGTTCATATCATCAAAATTACATAATCTAAATAATTTGGTTAAATTGGATACATAGTGTAGTGGATAAAGGCGTTGGGTTTAGATAGTTCTAATTGACAGTTATCTCTAAGCTGCAGGTTCAATCCTGGTTAAGGGTGACAATAACATAGAATAATAATTAACACAGCTTAACGCCTCTACCCAGCTATGGTTAGCGGAATGAAAACAGGATACCCCTGTGGATTGAATAAAGGGTTGGGTTCAAAGTTCTGTGATTCCAATTACGACAAGAAGACTCCCGAGTTCAAGAAGAAATACCTGAAGAAGGACGTTGTACAGATAACAATAAAGATGAGGACAATAGCCCAAAAATACTAATTATCAAGCCTGATTTCAAAAATTCGAAGAAATAATTTGGTTAAACTTTTTAACTTTTTAAATCCTGGGCAATGCCGGGTAGTTCTGCTAGTTGTTGATAAATATTAAGCACTGTCATTATGCAAACACGAGATAGATTTCCTCACATTAATTCAATGGTAGCAGCCTTTTATTATTTGAAATCCGTTTTTGACCTCTCACAGTTTTCAGCAAGAGCTTGAGTTTGTTGAACACTCAAATATATTTTATTATTAATATAGGAAGGGACTTATTTTTGTCCTAGATAGGATTAAGAGATTGACTGAGCCAAACAGTTTATGTGGTGAGAATAATGTGAGTTGAAAAGGATTATATAAACAGCTGTCAACCAGACTGAAAGAGACAAAGATGGACAAAATAGAGGGAGTGGGAGGTGTGGGTGAATAAAGTAGGACTTTGCTGAGACAACAGGTGTGTGTTGTGTCTGTGTATCGTCAGTTAAAAGAGGAAGCCGCATTTCAAAAGGCTAAAAGTATTGTTAGAATCATCAGTGATCTGTTTTGTTAGCCAATCAAAATAATAAAGTTTTCTAGATTTATCTTTCAACTGGTCACCGATCATTAAAATTCTCATTGTGTATGTATGTATGTATGTATATATCTTATTATAATGGAGATTGTGGGTTTTTCTGTCTGTAACCGAAACTATATTACTATACAAGTCACAATTCCCTTTGTTATTTACACCACATTCTCCATGATTTTATCTTTTTTATTTAAACCTCAATTATTAGTAAAATTGTTTTACATCATTAAGACTGTTAACAATATCTACATACTAATAACATGCAATTGTATTTATATATACAACAAAATAGCGGTTCACAGTGTGAATGGGAAGGCTAATTTGCATATTGATCTTAAAATTTGATTTTAATAAATATATGCTTAGTATTATTGATTTCTAATTGTTTGGTTTTATCTTATTGAATATGAGCAAAAATCTCGGGGATAAATCTTAAAAGAAATCCATTAACAAGAAGAAATAACTGTAATATTATTCTTTACTTCCTATTTTAACTAAATAGTTAAATTAGGAAAATTTACCACTGAAAGACGGGAGTAATGAACAATGATGGAAGAGTTAGTTTCAAAGTTGTTCTATTTTCCGATTAGACCCCCTCTGTTCCAAATATTTCTATCTGAATTCTTATTCAGTTTCATTAGTCTTTCTAATTTAACATGATATTTTATTATATTAAAACTTAAATACTTGCACCCGGAGGGTGCATATATTTGCTAGTGTATATATATATATATATATGTGTGTGTGTATTTTGGCAGCATTTTTTCTTTTAAACATGTTGTGTTAAACTCTACTGACGATTCTTGTCGGACGAGTTTTTGTTGGATCCTTTCTAACTGTCTGGCCATCTTTTTGACATCAGGGTGATGAACAAATCCGACAAACCATCCATAACATTAACCACAACGAAAAAAATAGCACACTCAATAGCTCCACTCAAAACATATATTACCGTAATCAGATGCACCGAAACTATAAACTGGACGAAAATGCGTTAAAAAAATTAATACGTAATGTTTCTTCCACCGACATCAACAGAAAAGTAAAGCTAATTATCTATTACCAAAAGTTTAAAACCGCCAATCTTGTCACATGCAACAACTACTCACGCAAAACCACTTGTCTCAATGAGACCAATCTCGTGTATGAATTTAAATGCCCAGTAGGAGGCTGCCTCTCCAAAGTTAATAACACGTATATTGTCCACACGACGACCACATTATCACACAGATTAACACTACACCTAACTGATACTAGCTCTATTATGCAACACCTAAAAACACATTCATGCCCCCCCCCTCTACCTACCGGAAAATTTTAACAGAAACTACACTCACACTACACAAAGAAACAAAAAGAAACAAAAACTTCAAATAATCGAAGCCCTATATATCAAACAAAACAAACCCACCTTAAACAAAATAAACTTTGAAACAAGTCAACATGTCCTCAAATGCCTATAATTTTCCCCTTATCTTCCTTCCACCATTCCCCTTATCTTCCTTCCACCATTCCCCTTATCTTCCTTCCACCATTCCTTCTCACAAACTTGTGACCGCCCCCCCTCCTACAAAAATCTCTACTGCTACTGTTCGTTTAAACGAACTTGTGAACCCACTACCAATTCCTACTACCTCCCACTACCATTTCTTATGCTACTGCTCGTTTTAAAAGCGAGACAGCCGAAACATTCCATCAGTTTCACTCCTGAAGACTGCAGAAAGACTCGCTGAAAGCACTTGTGAAAAAACCTTTGGTGGATTGCTACACCAGTTCCACCCTAATATCAAAAAGATGGCCAGACAGTTAGAAAGGATCGAACAAAAACTTGTCCGACAAGTATCATCAGTAGAGTTTAACACAACATATATATATATATATGTCATGTGTGATATCAAGTGTTTCCTTGATAGGATTCAACCGAAATTGAGAACTCAAACATACATATAAAGATTTGCATATATATTTTTTACATATACAGAGTATTGTGAATAAATGGATACCTTGGTACAAATTTATTTTGGCATTTCTGAGGAGGCAAAGAAATGACGAAATAAATTTATATCTATATAAAGATATCCATTTATTCATATGTAATGTGTGCGCATGTAACCATAACCCAGTAAACACAGATCATAGCAAGAATTTTTTTTTTTATTAAAGATGTTTTTAACCTTAAAAATAAAATTTCCAGTCTCATTTGCAACTGAATGATAATTTTGTGTGGGGTCTGCGTTCACGCCAAACCTTGGGTTTTTAATCATCCCAATTCTTGATATACACAGAGATAACTGTGAAAATGTTAATTAGAATCCTCCTTCACTGTTTCCTAAATGGAAGCATCGGCACTTGTCCAGAATAGCCCACTGAGGAAATTGATGTATTGAAAGAAGTTCAAAAAATCGGCCATTGTCCATTATAAGCACAGACATTTCTTCAGTTGGCTATTGTGGAAAAGTACTGAAGCATCAATCTAATCATGAAACTGCTTTTGCAACAGGAACCCAATGGCTTTTATTATAAGTTGTGTCTGTGTCCTTTGCTTTATAACACAAAAGTCGTACTTTTTATTTCTATCTTAGAGTGAAGACCAGATACACCTTTTTATATTTTGGATGTTGTTGTGTATTTTGCCAGCAGGTTATTGTATAACTCTTAACATCGTATAATGCCTCATTCCACCCGGTCAGAAGTCACATTCATTTTTCTAATCTGCACCATATTAATATTAAACATATTTAGAAGTTTTTGATTTAAGAAAATAACAGGTCACTTTAAATGAAAAGGCCATTTTTAGCCATTTTTTGATAAATCCTCATAGGAATTTGGCTCTTGACTTGTAAATTTCTCAACAGGATGTTAAGAGTTAAGACCATGGAATATTTCTTCATTATGGTCTTTATCTGTATTCATTCAAGTCTTGTGGGTTTTTTGTAAATTGGGATCCAGATGGAGAAACAGTCCCACTCTCTCTCTCTCTCTCTCTCTCCCTCTCTCTCTCTCTCTCTCTCTCTCTCTCTCTCTCTCTCTCTCTCTCTCTCTCTCTCTCTCTCTCTCCCTCTCTCTCTCTCTCTCTCCTCTCCCTCTCTCTCTCTGGTTCTCTCTCTCTCTCTCTGGTTCCCTCTCTCTCTCTCTCTCTCTGGTTCCCTCTCTCTCTCTCTCTCTGGTTCTCTCTCTCTCTCTCTCCTCTCTCTGGTTCTCTCTCTCTCTCTCTCTCTCTCTCCTCTCTGGTTCTCTCTCCCTCTCGCTCTCTCTCTCTCTCTCTCTCTCTGGTTCTCTCTCTCTCTCTCTCTCTCTCTCTCTGGTTCTCTCTCTCTCTCTCTGTTCTCTCTCTCTGGTTCTCTCTCTCTCTCTCTCTCTCTCTCTCTCTCTCTCTCTCTCTCTCTCTCTCTCTCTCTCTCTCTCTCTCTCTGGTTCTCTCTCTCTCTCTCTCTGGTTCTCTCTCCTCTCGCTCTCTGGTTCTCTCTCTCTCTCTCCTGGTTCTCTCTCTCTGGTTCTCTCTCTGGTCTCTCTCTCTTCTCTCTCTCTCTCTCTCTCTGGTTCTCTCTCTCTCTCTTCGTTGCCCCTCAGTTATACTATTCTAGTGTTGTTTTTATTACTATTTCTGTGTTTCTATTCTGTCTTTACTCTGTTTTTCTCTAAATCAACAGTCATATTTTTGCCTTTTGTCTCTTGCCTTTCATCTGATATTAAAATCTGGAACAAGTGGAATTGGGAGACTAAAAATCTATTTTCCTTTATTGACCCTCAACACCATTGCATAATGCTACCTATAAACTAGCACTCTAATTAGACCCCCCCCTACCAACCTCAATTCTATTTAAGGCTTGATTGAACTTTTTGTAATCATGAGGGGAATTAAGTTTGGCCACTCATGGAAAGTGCTTGTGTACTTGGCCTTTAGAGCCTCAAATGAGTCCTCATTCCTTATTGTGTTCAATTATTCTAATTCTGCTATTCTTCTATTCCAATGGACAACCAACATCTAACAGCTGTTGTTTGCTTATTTTAAAGGGCAAAGTCTATTTTAATACTGCTTTTTTTTTTTTTTTTTTTTTTTTTTTTTTTTTTTTTTTTTTTTTTTCAATATAATGTAAAGAGATTTTTCTAGAATGAAAAGCAAAAGAAACCAATACAAAATGTAACTGTTAATAATAATAATATAATAATAAATTTATTTGTTGGTTGAATTCATGTAATTAATTTGTATTGGTAAAAATAGATCACTAATTAGGACTGAGCCTATTCTAGTAGTGACCACCCCAAGGGGATTTAACAGGTTTGAATTCAGTTTTCCTTCTCCTAGACTGGTTGCCTAACAAAGGTTAAAGAGCCCAGTCTGTCCTACTATTTTACCTATAGAGAGAGAGAATAGTTGGATTCATACCTTTCCCAAGGGCATTGGCGCTGTGTGAACTGTAGCTTTGTCCAGGATTTGAACTCGAGTCGCTGAGTCCATTTCCTACTACCTCCAACTCGTTATTTCCTGAAATATTAAAACCTAAATCTGTCCCTGGATCCTCTTTTTTTTCTTTTTTTTTGCAAGTTCAAATTGTGGCTAAGACAGTTGTGTTCACTTTGAACTAATATCCTTAAGAAAAAGATGAATCAAATCTCTAGCATTAGTTGTCAACCAGTCTAGGAGAAGGACAACTCTGAATTCAAAGCCAGATGAGCATGGGGCTGCTAACCCCACCCTGTAAAACCTTGTTACTGAAACTGCAGCTCCAGAAAACATCTATACGTTGTTTTAGTAGACATAGATGAAATCATATCCCCCACAACCCCACATGTACATGTGGGTGCATTAGTCAGGCAAGTATAGATTTTTGTATAGTTTTGTTTTCTTGGCAAGTGTTGGGTGCTCCCCTGTGTATATATTGAAATTGGCTGCGTACATTGGTGGCATTAATGCTTTTGTCTATATACCTTGTATTGCCAAAAGGAACTGATCTGGTTGGTGTATTACTAACCACTTTTCTGTTTCCATTGTCTGAAAAAAAAATGTTTTTGTTTTGTTTTTTTTCTTTAGGATGGGGGGGGGGTCCTCTTATGGATTGTATACCTGCTGAAGGCAGTGGATTGACCACAAACACAATAGAGTTCAATTGTCTCAACACAATTTGGTATCTTAATAAATTTTTGTATCAGTCGGTAGAGCGTTCGGTTAGAAACCACAAGGTTCCTAGTTCGATAACGGCCCTCGCCAACTCAGCGTATGAGTAGCACAGGGATCTGTGCAGTAAAGTAGCTGATGATAGGTGTGGAGCTCCACCTCAGATGCTAAAAATAATCTCCTTGGTCTAGCGCTAGTGAAAAGGGGATAGACTCCCTCGCTGATTGGCCGATACCGACTTTAGGCCACCCGACAACTTACATATATATGTCTCAATAAGTTTTATAATTTTTTTATAAGTTGTTTTAATGGAAATATGTTTTTGGTGACACTATGTTATATCTAAGGTGATAGTAATTGAAGAAAACTAAAAAAAAATTTATACATATCTTATTATAATGGAGATTCAGTGTCTGCCTGTAACTGAAACTGTCACTGGTTACATCACAATGCCTCAGGAATTGCATAAGTTTATCAATGAGTATCTAATGTATAGTCAAATCATTGATATATAGAATAAAATAATAATTATTTATTAATGATGTCTCTATGAAAATCTGAGTTAGATTTGCATCAAAATAGCCTATATTGTTAGTGCATGTGAAATAAAATATTGTTGTATACCAATAAATGTATATGTTGTATACTGCTATTATTTTCTGATCGTCTTTTGATATCTTATGTTCTTCTTCTAGTGTCTAGACTTCGTCTTGGGGACTTCCTGTCTGGCATTCTATTGGGGATTTCTCATCTATCATAAGCCCTGGGTCATTGGTAGTTTTTAGATAATAAACCAAGACTTCGATTTGTTTTAGATCATATTTTATTCCAAAATCCCCACCAGACAACTGCACAGATTGTGAGTGTGGCAATGCGCGACTTTCTCCCCTCGCGGTTTGGCCGATACTGAACTAAGTCTTTCTAATCTAGACCGGAAGGGGGCCTTCTAGACCGAATCTCATGGTATCCACCAGAAGAAGGATCAGGATGAGGTCAAGCCATGTCACTCAATCCTTCAAGGCCGCTGGCTGCAACTTATAACAGCCATTTTGGTTTCTACACTACTGTACATAAGTGTTAGGGTACTAACAATTATGTAACAATATTATTTTTTACTTTAAAATTGTTGGATAATTCAGACAGATACACAATCCATCTGGTAACAAGACATGCTGGACAAGCAAAGGTGAGCTCATAAGTGAAATTCTCCTATGGGCACCTACACATGAACACGCTCTTGTGGGTCGGCCAGAAAAATCCTATATTGATCAACTCTGCACAGATACTGGATGTTGTGTAGAGGACTTTCCAAGAGTGATGGCCAATAGGAAAGGGTACCTACACATGGACACACCCTTGTAGGTCGGCCAGCAAAATCCTACATTGATCAATTCTGCATGGATACTGAATGTTGTGCAGAGGACCTTCCAGGAGTGATGGCTAATAGGGACAGGTAGCACGGAAGAGTCCTGGAGATCTGTGCTGTTGGTGTAACTTGATAATGCTTTGATTAAAAGTATCTTTTGGGAACATTAGTGTTATGAAGTAATTTTCTCTCTTCTACTTTTAGCATTGCAGATTAAAATAGAATTTAAAGAAGTAGATGTGATAAATGAAGTTTGTATATTTGAGTGTTATCTTTAGAGGGCAAAAATATTTTTCTTCTTACTCTCTCCTGACCGCTTCAACCAAGAGAGTTAATCTTAATTATGGCTAAGAGCTATAAAACATATTTCAAGCTGAAGATTTTGTGAAAGTCATGTACCTAAAATCAGTTCAAACATAAAATAACCTGCTCTGTTGGTGGGCATAGAGTATGCTGACTACACCCCCTTCTCTCCATGGTTGGTGTACTGTTACTAAAAGTAGTTGTGGCACAAGGCCACAAGTATGGGGTACCCAATGAGAATCAAACTCACTAACAATGGTTTGCTAATCCAGCTTGCTAACCATTACATCACAGGGTTCACCCTGACCCTGAGTGGTACTATCTGTTAGGGTCCCATCTATGGGTTAAACAGAAAAAAATGTTCTAAAGAATGTTTTAAAAAAAAAAAGGTTTTAAAAGCATTGAATATCCAACTAGAATGAATAAAAAAAAAACATCTTTGGCATAAAATAACCCAACAAGGGTTGACATGCCGTAAAATCCAACCAACCATTACAACATGTGGGGGTACCCATATCCCATAGGTATATATAACTTTCAAAGAAAGAAGAACTTAACTAACAGTTGTCCCGTTATATTTTTGTTTTGACCAGAAATTCAAAAAATGAGTCTTAGCCTTTTTTAGGGATTTATAATAATCCTTGTACGAGTATGTGTTTGCACCTACAAGAGCATACAGTAAGATCTGATGATCCCAAATAGAATCATCCTTTACTTACCAGTCTTTTGAATTACCTTACACATACACACACACATATATATATATATATATATATATATATATATATATATATATATATATATATATATATATATATCTTATTATAATGGAGATTGTGGGTTTGTCTGTCTGTAACCGAAACTATATTACTATACAAGTCACAATTCCCTTTGTTATTTACACACATTCTCCATGATTTTATTTTTTATTTAAACCTCAATTATTAGTAAAATTCTTTTACATCATTAAGACGGTTAACAATATCAACATACTAATAACATGCAATTATATTTATATATTCAACGAAATAGCGGTTTACAGTGTGAATGGGAAGGCTAATTTGCATATTGATCTTAAAAAATTTGATTTTAATAAATATATGCTTAGTATTATTGATTTCTAATTGTTTGGTTTTATCTTAATAAATATGAGCAAAAATCTCGGGGATAAATCTTAAAAGAAATCCATTAACATGAAGAAAAACTGTAATATTATTCTTTTCTTCCTATTTAAGTAAATAGTTAAATTAGGAAATTTACCACTGAAAGACGGGAGTAAGGGAAAATGGTGGAACAGTTAGTTTCAAAGTTGTTCTATTTTCCGATTATACCCCCTCTGTTCCAAATATTTTTATCTGAATTCTTATTCAGTTTCATTAGCCTTTCTAATTTAATATGATATTTTATTATATTAAAACTTAAATACTTGCACCCTCCGGTGCATATATTTGCTAGTATATATATATATATATATACATTTTTTTTTTTTTTTTTTTTTTTTTTTACATTCCATTATTAAATGACAAAGAGATGGGATTACCCCTTTTTTTTTCTTCTGGCACTTTTGCTTCCAAGTCAGGCGAAATTTGACCATTTGACCAGATTTAAATGAATTTCTAATTCGGTAACTTGACCGATCTGTCATTCCATTATCAATTCCATTATGTTCAGGATTTTTTTATTGTCTTTTATTGTTTTTTGTATTCTTTAATTTTTTTTTTTAATGTTCTTGGAATTAATGCCTGCATAGAATTTGAATGTTATCTATTTCTTCCTCCTCCTCCCATCTTCCTCTTCTCTCTCTCTCCCCTAATATCATTTACAATACATCATACAATTTATGCACAGACACACCACAGTCAAGTTTCTTCAATAGTTTGATTTTTCTCTCTGACCAAATGCACCATTGTTTAGCACCACTCCTGATAGTGGCATCTCTTTTAAAAGCCATTACAAATGTCTGATGGTACCAAAATAAGATTAAAAAAAAAAAAAACCCTCTCCCCAAATGAAGATCACCCGCAATATCAGTATCTGCCATGTATTATAAGTCAAATGGTAGTCATGGCTAATTTCAAGTATCCCTTTTTTTCCTCCTGGACGGCAAATCATCAGTGTTCTATTCTTCAAAATTTTTTTTTTTTTTTTGGGGGGGGGTCTAAGCACAGATTTATCTTTTATTCCAAATAAATTATTTTTCTATTCTGTTGGGGAGGGACAGACATAGTTCTATCAATATAGTTGAAACAGTGGTTAAAGGTACTGAGAAAAACAGGCAGGTTGGGTAATTAGGGTAGGTCGATTTTTCACTTTTTAAAAATATCAAATTGTCCATCTATGCTAAAGTTGTGTTGTAGTATACTGAATACCGATACCAAAAATTAGATCTTTTACTTGCACCATTGTTTGAGGAAATAGCACTAAAGATCGTCTACTAAAATGTACTGAAAATCCTCGTTTTTAAAAGCTAAATTTTGTGAAAAAGAGGATTTTTAGTGCATTTTAGTAGATCTTTGATGCTATTTCCTTAAACAATAGTGCAAGTAGAAGATCTAATTTTTGGTATCATTATTCAGTATACTAACACAACTTTTGCATAGATAGACAATTTGATATTTTTTAAAAGTGAAAAATCTACTTACCCTATTGGGCATAGTACTAAGACCCGTTTTAAGGTAGAACAGGGATCACCAAACTACAGCCCATAGGCTGGATCTGGCCCATGAAGGCATTTTATTAGGCCTGCTGATGGTACTTGAATTCAGTTTCACAAATCTCTCTAAACCTTTCTGATAATGTTGTGTTCTTTGATAATGTTTTGAAAATAAGTATGTTGGTTAAATTTGTTTTTGTGCATCTTATGCCACTCATCCATGAATATAACATGAAGATAAATTTTGTTTTACAATTTTTTCTCGGAGCTTTCATTCTCGCTAGCAAGTATTGAACACAATAATGTGGCCCGCGTTTATTATTTTTTCAATTATCTGGCCCACCGTGAAATAAGTTTGGTGATCCCTGAGGTAGAACAATAATATGAACTGTGAAAAAATAGATTCAGAAGTTTCACATAAAAATGGTAAAACTTGTTTTAGTTTTTATCCAAGCAAAATAATCATTTCTATTAAATTAAAAAAAATATTTTTTTAATTTATCAACTAGGTTTCTTTTATATAGTAATTTTGAATGATTTCCTTTTTTCTTCTTTTTTTTTTATGCAATAATCTTCAATTTGATCATTTATTTTTTTTTAGATCTTTTTTTATTGTTTTATTTTTTTTTATTTATTTATATTTATTTTTTTAAAATAAATAGATAAAATCTAAAATCACCTATCAATATTACGAAACTAATTTTTTTTCTTCTTTTTCTCTGAGGATCACAACCAAATAGCAAGATTTGAGATATATAATTTTATCTAAAAAATTTTTTTATTTGTTTGACTTTACCTTGGGCATCAACATAGACGGTTGATCTTTGAAGTCATTGTATGTCATTAGATAGCAAAAATATTCAGTTCATTTTTAAATCCAGAAAGATGTTCCTTCCTTGCAGGAAACATCAAATTAAATGGCTCACATGAATTGGGCATCTTTTAATAGTTATTAGAAGATTCATTTTACCCAGAATGCAAAGTTGATTGCTATTTATTTTAGACAGGAAGTTGATTATCTTATTCCTCAAAAAAACCCATTTCTGGTCAAACTGAGATTGACTTTGATATTAACTACAAAAATGTTTTTAACCTCATGGTAAAATGGGCATGGTCAAATCCGTATTTATCATATGGCCAGCTCTATGTTGGTTGTTAAGTCGTGAAAAAAATTGACTACATATTTGCAAAAGATGTAGTCTAATGGTTAGTAATAGGAAATGGACTCTAGTTCAATTACAGGACAAAACTGCATTTCACATGGTGCTAATACCCGTGGGAAAAATATGAGTCCAATTCTCCCTCCAGCTATGGATAAATAGCAGGACAGACTGGGCTTTTTAACCATGCCTGGGTAACCAGTCTAGGAGAAGGAAAACACTGAATTCAAACCTGTTAAATTCCGCTTAAGAAATTGACTTTGTGTTGCATCCTTCTCATGTGGAGGGGTTGGTAAATATATATATATTTGCAAAAGATGGAAAAAAAAAAAAAATATTGTATAAAACGAGGCTCTGAAACTAATCAGGATTTTTCTTTGTTCCCAACTTTTTATAGAATAGTTGCTGAAATAATTGATATATTTTAGCAACATGATAAACTCTCTTATCTCTCTTTCTCTGTTTATTTTCACCTCTCAAACAATGCAATGTACTCTTGTGATAGTAACATGATTTTGAAAACAATTTCTACTTTTAACAATTCTTAAAATAGCTGCCTATAGATTTCATGCAATAGAAATGATGCATATAATTGCAGGAAATGTTATCATATTAACTGGAAATACAAATGTACCTCCTATTTTTAAAAGGAAATTTTGTGGGGAAAAAAAACCCAAAAAAACAATACTATGTTTCAATGTATATTCATTGAAAACTAGATGACCTTTGAACCAGTTTAATTTCAATTGTAACAGTTGTTCATAATAATATTGATGTTTCTATTTAAAGAGCGAATGATTTTAATTAGCATTTCATAACTTTGTTATATCAACAATTATTGGAAGATTTAAAAAATTGTTCAGCTTGAAAACTAATGTTACATAATTATTGGATCCTAATACTTATATAAGGTATTGTAGAAATCATAATGGCTATTAGCTGATGGCCTTGAGAGTGAGTGACAATGCTTGACCTAACTCTCACCTTGCCTTCCGGGGATAAATCGTGGGAACCGGAAGGCATAGAAGACCCTGTTCCGGTTTAAGGATAGAAGCAACTCAGTCAGTTAGGAGTTAGAAGCCGAGCTAGTAACATGTAAGTCTAATCTGCGCAGATTGTCTGGGTTGGGTATTTGGAAATAAAGTAACATCAACGTAAATCGAAGTCTTGTGTTTATTACCTAAAAACTAACAATGATACAGGGCTTCTGATATGGAGAAATCCCTAACAGAAACCAGACCTGAAATCCCCATAGAAGAAAGTCCAGACCAATAGAAAAGACCAGACCAAGATAGACGATCAGTATAGCAAAGCCGGCCAGAAGAAAATATGACCAGAGTAAAGAAATAAGAAAAGGGTATACAACATTATATCGATTTGGTAGTGAAAGCCTCAGTATGCAACACTAATCCTCACAAAATTATAATTCAATTACAAATTGGACTGGAAATTTCTTTATTCTCTAAGAGTATTTTAGGTCAGTCAGTAGTGTGTTCAGCTAGGAATCACAAAGTTCTTGGTTCGATATCGGCCCTAGCCAACTCAGCATATGAGTAGCACAGGAATCTGTGCAGTAAAGTGAGGAGCTGATGGTATGTGTGGTGCTCCACCTCAGATGCTAAAATAATCTCCTTGGTGTAGTGCTAGTGAAAAGGGGATAAACTCCCTCGCTGTTTGGCTGATACTGACATTAGGTCACTCCAATGACTTTACTTTATGTCACTATCAAAAAATCTTTTATATTCATTTACAATTATTCTGGATGGTTATATAGAATGGTTTATATTGAGTCTTTTGGTATGCAACCCCCCCCCCTTTTTTGTTCTGTCTGTTAATTAAGATGCTCTGATTCCCAAGAACTGCATTTAAGGAATTCAAAGACAAGATTCCTGATAATATTAAGGTCTTTGGAAAATGATTAAGTGAGTAACTAATGGTAGGTATGACGTTCCCCATAATTTCCTTGGTCTAGCGCTGGTGAAAAGGGGATAGACTCGCAGTTTGGCTGATACCGACATTAGGTCACCCGGACGACTTTACTTACTTACATTACTCTTAACAAGAATCTTAATATGAAGGATTTTACTTAGACCTGCCTGCAAAAATAATACCTAGCGTGATTTTTAGGATGATTTTGATATAAGTCCTCCCTTTAAAATGAGCCCTAGTTGAGAGTGGCAGACAGACAGAAGAATAAGTATTCTTCACAATCATATCATGAATTGCAAATACTCAACATTCTCCCCCCACTCCACCAAGAGCTGTTAGGGTCTCATCTATGGGTCAAGTACTTGAGTTTAAAAGTTATTTGTATTAAGAATACTTGATATCATGTAACTGCAAAAAGCACTTAGGAAATTATCCAGAAGATGCAAATATGCAAAGTATATGATTCCCTAATCTCTCTATGCAAAATGATCCACAGATTGGTTGACACCGAAACTGAGGCTCATGAATCAGCTTCCACATTATGCATCTATACATAACCATATATGAGAAGTAAGTAGTAGGAAGTGCGTGGTGTAATGGTTAAAGTCATGGGAAATGGACTCGTCACCCGAGTTCAAATCCTGGACGTGGTAATTGCATTTCACTTAGCGCTAATACCCTTGGGAAAGGTATGAATCCTACTCTCCCTCCAGCTATGGGTAAATAGCAGGGCAGACTGGGTAGGTAACAAGTCTAGGAGAAGGAAAACTGAATTCAAACCTGTTGAACTCCGCTTAAGAAATTGACCTTGTGTCATATCCTGCTCGTACGGAGGAGTTGGTAAATATATATATATATATGAGAAGTAAATACACAAGCAATGTGTTTATGATATGGCTTTTTTTAGCTGACAATTTTTGGGAGAATATGTGCTTAATTTGAAGTCGTACCTAATTTTGAAAGTTCATTAATTAATAATTAATTATGCCCGCCTAATTAATTAATTATTAATTAATTAACTTTCGAAATTAGGTACGACTTCAATTAAGCACATATTCTCCCCCAAAATAACCATATATGACATGACTCAACATTTCTGTTTTGCAACTTCCCAAGTAAAGAGATTATAACTAATTATTATATAAGCTATTTTGTCCCAGTAGTGTTGAAATTTATTGACGACTCGATATCTGATGATGACTTGTGGTTTTGCATAGGAATCTATTATCTTAGCGGAGAATTAGAAAGAAAAAAAAACATGTCTGCTTATCTCGTGATAAGCACTCAGTCCAACTAAATGAATAAACAATTTATTGAATTTGCCTGTGTATATTACACTCTATGTAAAATAAGCCAAGTCTTGACTAGCTCAATTTTGTTTTGCTCTGAATTTTAGAGATGAGGCTTAATGATTTGTATTATTTGGATTATTCAGACTATTGTTAACTGTACCACGTTTTCTATATATTGATGATTTTTCGGTATTGTGACATAAGCAGTGATGTAGTTTTGGTTACAGACAAACCAGAAACCCAATCTCCATTATTAATAGAAGTTTCTTTCTGACAAATAAAATTGGTATTATTTGGATTATTCGGACTATTGTCCTCATCTTTATTGTTAACTGTACAACATTTCGGCCGATGTGCCCTCCAGTCTTCTTCAGGTATTGTCTCAATTACGACAAGAAGGTTCCCAAGTTCGAAAAGGCTCCAGAGTCCGACGAGAAATACCTGAAGAAGGCCGGAAGGCACATTGGCTGAAACGTTGTACAGTTAACTATAAAGATGAGGACAATAGTTCAAATAATATGAATTTTATTTGTTAATAATGGAGATTGGGTCTCCGATATGTCTGTAACCAAAACTACGTCACTGTTTACGTCACAATACTGAAAATCGTCAATATATAGAATAAAGAACAACACTGTAATCAGTTTTTAAAATTAATTTTTACTCTCTCCCTTTTTTCAATAACAAAAGGTAACTAAAAGTTTACAAATAAATACCTCCAATTTTGTGTAAAAATTTGTGTAAGAAATTCAAAATAATTTTGATTTAATAATTAATTGATGAAAGCAAGTGTTTCCATTTCTAATAGTTTAAATCTTATTATAATGGAGATTGTGTGTTTGTCTGTCTGAAGCCGAAACTAAATCACTACTCAAGTCACAATTCCCTTAGTTATTGACGTCACATTCCCATGAATTTATTTTTATTTAAACCTCAGTTATTGATAAAATTGTTATACCTTATTAATGCTTTTGACTTTATCTACATTCTAATAACATGCAATTGTATTTATATGCAACAAAATAGCGGGTTACAGTGTGAACAGGAAAGCTAATTTGCATATTGATATTAAAGTTTAATTTTATTAAATATGCGCTTGGTTTTATTGATTTCTAATTTTTTTTTTTTCTTAATGAATATGAGCAAAACACTCGGATAAATCTTAAAAGAATCCTTTAATATAAAGAAATAACAGTAATTTATTCTTTACTTCCTAATTTAACTAAATAGTTAAATTAGGAAAATTCAGCAATAAAAGGAGGGAGTGATGAAAATGATGGAAGACTTAGTTTCAAAGTTGTTCTATCTTCGATTATACCCCCTCCGTTTCAAATCATTTTATTTGGATTTTATTTAGTTTCAAAAGTATTTCAAATTTAACATATTTCATTACATTAAAATTCAAATACTTGCACCCGGAGGGTGCATATATTTGCTAGCAATGAACGCGATTCCCTAATCCCGAGGCATAAAATAACCCGAGATGGGTTGACATGCTATTAAAATCAGATTTTTTTTCTTTATTTGCATAATATTTAGGCAAATATTTTCTTTCTCATTTGTATATTAATAATGTTTTAAGAGAAGATATTTCCCCTAAAAGATAGTTGAATTTATCCATACATAAAGATATGAAAATGCAAGGTTATTTGTGGTCGAGTAACATAGTAGTATTTGTAGTCGAGACACTACTAATCAAGTAGCTAGTCATACTGTTGGAGAACTGTGTGTTTACTCTGTTATTTATATTCTTGTACAAAAATTCTGGATTTTCAATGTTAATTTATTAATTCACCCAACATTTAGTAACAACAGATTAAATGTAAAGAATTTTTTTTTTAATCTTAAAACTTTAGGAAGCCACTGTAAAATTGGTGTCTGTGACGGAGAACGAGTACTACCGTACTCATTTAGAAAAAGAGCAAGACAGTCTTGCCTGCCAGAGTCAAACCCGCATCCTCCCGATGCAAATAAAATGCGATTTAGGCGCTGCATGGACACAAGGTTCAATTCAGGTGCCCGGATGTTGGGGGGGCCTACATGCGTCCATCCGAATGCACGAGAATTGTGCGTTGCACGGGTGTGAGGTTCGACTGATGTGCCCGGATGTTGGGGGACTATGCCCATAAATAACTGAAGTGAGTGGAGCGCTGGGCAGAAGTAGTTGGCCTACGCAAGACTGCAGTCAGTGAAGAAACATTTTGTGGACGACCTTGCATCAGAATTTTTTTGAATTGATGTATTATAAAACTATAGTAAGAATTTATTATATAATAGAATTTATTAATTCACCCAACATTTAGTAACAACAGATGTAAAGAATATTTTTTTAAATCTTAAAACTTTAGGAAGCCACTGTAAAATTGGTGTCCTTTTGAATTGATGTATTATAAAACTATAGTAAGAAGACTTAGGCTATAAGACAATCTGTCTAGGCATTCAATATGGTTGATCTTTGGCTTTGTTTTTCTTGTCAGTGAAGACAGTTTGATTAGAGTTTGCCTTGATTAATAGATAAAATGTACAATGCTTAATTCAGAGACTAACTTACAGGATACTCCAAGGAGTATTAATTCAGGTTGGAGGTGCATGGTGTAATGGTTAGAATTGTAGGAAATGGATAAAGCTGTTTGCATATCACTTGGCCCTAATACCCTTGGGAAAGGTATGAATCCAACTACTCTCCCTCCAGCTATGGGTAAATAGTCAGATTGGGCTCTAACCTTGGTTAGGCAACCAGTCTAGGAGAAGGAAAACTCTGAATTCAAACCTGTTAAACTCCACTTGGGGTGGTGACTACTAGAATAGGCTCAGTCCTAATTAGTGATCTATTTCACTAATAATAATTCACTTTCAGGAATTGGGGAGTCCAGCATACCAACAGGCCTGCATAAAAAAATTTAACAATAGTAGTATGATATAAGTTAATGCAATAATATTTGCATTCTGCTGAACATAGGTTTCTTGTATTTTTTTGTATTATATACACACACCTACTCCTCCGTAGAAGCAGGATGTGACACTGTCAATTTTTTAAGCAGAGTTTAACAGGTTTGAATTCAGTTTTCCTTTTCCTAGACTGGTTGCTTAACCAACAGTCTCATCCAGAATTTTAACTTGTTTCATTGTCAATTTCCTAAGACGGTAACCTTTACAACATGCACCTCCACTATATTCTGTCTCTCTGTCTCATTCATTCATTCATATATATATATATATATATATAACTAATCCAAAGGTTCCAACCTCCAATAATATAAAGTTTCTTGATTGGTAATTCAAGAAGTGTATCAAGTGTTTTACTTTGTCATTAAGCAAGATGATAGTGATGATGATAGTTGTTAGAAAAGGTCAGCTTAGTCAGTCATGAAACACTTATCAATGACCTACATGATTTGTATATTAATCAATGTATATTTCGGTGCCTCAAAGGATATTAAAAATAAAAGTGCTACTAAAGTCAGTAAAGGTGCTGATATCCAAACAGTATGAATTTGTAATGAGTCTTACTGGAGAATTATTTCTTTACTAGCAGGACCTGGTGATATACCACAGTAGGATAATCTAATTATTACAATATTACAAATTTGATATGTTTACTTAAGAGCTATTGCAATAGTCCAATATGTAAAAAGTATAATAAACTTGATTTAACTCTCTCACTATTTTTTTTTTCTTTCCTTCTTTTCATTATGTTCGATTGAAACAGATTAGCATTAGAGGTTCTTCAAGCTTACCCCCTTTGTATTTTCCTCTTTCTTTCTTATTATATTTTTCTGTATTGCATGTCCTTTTTCTTCCCTTTCTTTATAATAAAAAATGAATGGTCCATTATTTAGCTTAGGTGATGACACTCATAAATGATAAGATAAGCAGCACCAGATAATCAGGATTTACATTTTTGCATTTCATCTTGGAAGATTTGGATGGTCTCATTTTTAACCAGAGGGTGTTGCAAGATGATAACGGTCATAAAAGGAACACAATATTGATATATAGCTTTTTTTTTTCTTTTTTCTTTTTAAAAAAAAAAAAAAAGAAAAAAAAAATCTTTCTTTTTCTTTTTAATTTTTTTTTTACTTATATTAAATCTTACTTACATTTGCTTTTTATTACAACTTTTAATATCATTATTTAACTCTTTTGCTTCGGCTCAAGAATGATAGTTATCATCACTTTTGTTTTAAGTAAACAGGAAACAAAATTATGGTTTTATTTTTTAATTTTTTATAATCTTTATTCAACATAATCATATTTGAAGGGCTTAATCTGTCTTAAGATTATCTCTTGCTCATCTCATGGATTAAGTAAAGAAGATCAAGCAACCCTGTTAAAATTAGCTTAATTCTACACTTATTGATTTGTTTTTAAAAAGGAAAAAAAAAACTTTTTTTTTCTTTTTTTAATCTCTTTATAATCATATCTTGTTGCACGTCTTCAATTCTCATGTGATGATATAATTGTTTTAAGTTCAACTTTCTTTCCCCAATCTCTGGTGGTGATAATTTTACATGAAGATTTGATAACACATCTTTTGTCTTAAAAACTGTTTTCTTTTAATTTTATTTATTCATTTGTTATACTTCCTTGGGCAGCTCCCCATTTTTTCTATTGTTTTATAGCAGCCTTTGACACACACACACACACACACAAATTCTTTGTACAGAACATATAGAAATATAAGTTGGCAGAGTGGCCTATTATCAATATTAGCCAGACGGCGACGGAGTCTATCTCCTTTTCCTCAGTGCTAGACCAGGGAGATTGATTTTGCAGAGGTGTAGCACCACACTTACCATCAACTCTCCACTTTACTGCACAGATCAGATTACTCGTGCACTGAGTTGGTGGGGATTGGTATCTGTAGAATAATCAAGCTAAGATCCAATTACCGTTGAATTGGTAAGACACGGCAACAAGCAGTCGTAACTTAATACGATCCTGTCTTGTTGCAATCAATACGATCCTGTCTTGTTGCAACTCTACTGCAGAATGACAGGGTATTTATGAAACTCCACAACATCATAGAAACCAAGCAGCCAATCAGGACTCAAGAATGGAAACACCCAAATACATGAATGGACTATTCTTGATTCCCATAAATACCAACTGTCTTGGACACTACTTCAATTGTGCTTATCCAGTTGCTGTTGTTCAAACCAACAGTAGACTGACTGACTTCAATAGTATCAAACCAGGAACCTTGCGATTCCTATATGGATGCTTTAACAACTGAGCTAAACAGGCCATATGTTGGTTGGCAGCCTTCCGTCTACGAGAGACGATGGCGTAGTGTCAAGGTTGGTTTTTTTTTGTTTTTTTTGTTCATTTTGGTTTTTTTAACTTGAACTACATAGCCTGGGCAGATTCATGTGGAGGATGAGCTGTTGCCCATGCAGCAAATCCCCCCCCCCTCTCCACACTGCCGCTGTGATCCAAAGGAAATGTAAGGGACCAATGCAGTTTGGCAACGGTAGTGTTGCAGGAGTTAATGGGTAGCACTGGATTTCAGCATCACATCACCTTAGGGACTCCGGCTCCTGATTTATTTTTCGGGGTTTACTCCCCTAGCCTTTTCCTTGAGAGGCAGTTGAGGTTTTGTGTCAGACTTCTTGAGTTAATGGGTTGCCGGCCAAGGGTCTATTTACAGATCAAATTTTGTTAATTATTCATCTGACAGTACCCAAAAATGCCCTCTTAAATTCTTACCATTTTTTTCTGAAATCATCCAAATTAATCTGAATTATTTTTACTCTATTGCTGATTTTGATCTGATTCAGCAATATCTTCCAAGAATATATATATATTAGCAAAAAATCCAATTGGGTAATAGACTTAGTTTTTGAAATCTGCCTTCACAGTAAGTTTCCAGTTTGCAGGTAGGCAGTAATGCTGATAGCTTTTTAATTTAGTGCATCCTGGGATGCACAGATTTGATTTGAATGAGTCCCCACGAAATTTGATAGGTCCCAACTAAAGTTTCTTAATAAATTGTAAAGTTTTTATCTATGAACAGCTAAAGCCATCTAACCCCTACCTTGTACCTCATAGCATGTAATTCATTTCAAAGAAAATATTGAAATATATTTACAGTAAACTGGAAATGGTGGGGAAAGGAAAAAAAGACACTGGGTCACAGGGATACAATTTTACTTTGTCCTTTTAGATTTTTATGCGTCAGTGATGCAGGATGGCAGGATCCGTACCTCTTATCATCTCTGGGTAGGTATTATTTTGGGGGAAACACAGTATATCAATATTTTGCAAATTATTACTATTAATTTATCATTTACAAAACCATATTGATTACACTTTATATCTTTCCCTATAAAATTTAATGTGTGATTTAATGAGAAAAATTCTTTTGTAAATTAATTACTAAACTTCATGATACATTTTTACCTTTTGATGAAAATGTGTGGCAAAAGTTTCTAGTGTTTTTTCATATTAATGTTTTTGTCCATCCATCATCACATAACTAAAAAAATGACTAGAGCTATGGCTAGCAAAGGTTACTAATGAGACCCTGGAGAATGTTCTTTTTGCATATTATTTTAGTGAGTGGTTTCATTTTCAAATGAATGGAGGCACTTGTGTTAAAACGGTTATTGTCGTGTTAAGTGAACTATGCTACTGAATTCAAATCCTGAACAAGAATGATTGCGATCCCCTTGGGAAAGGTATGTATCCAACTATTTCCCTTCAAGCTATGGATAAATATTAGGGCTCTTTAACCTTGGTATGGTAAGTGGACTTCTTGAGTTAATGGGTTGCCGGCCAAGGGTTTATTTACAGATCAAATTTTGTTAATTATTCATCTGACAGTACCCAAAAATGCCCTCTTAAATTCTTACCATTTTTACAAGAAAGAAAACTCTGAATTTAAATTGGTTGTAGTCTTAGATCACCTTTTCGGTGGGGCTTAGAATACATTGACTGTATCCCTTCCTCCTGGGTATGAGGCTAGACTGCTTCTGGTTAAGGTTTTTTTTTTTTTTTTTTTTATACACACACAATCATCAGAAAACCAACCTACAAAGTTTTTTTTTTTTTTTTTTTTTTTTTTTTTCCTTTTCATTTTTGGGAGCCGGAGGTTGATCTGGAACATATAAGGACATGCAACTATTTCTGTTTTTAATATAGGCTATGACAGTCAGTAGAGCATGCGCCTGGGAACTACAAGGTTCTTGGTTTGATACTGGCCCTCACCAATTCAGCGTATGAGTAGCACAGGGATCTGTGCGGTAAAGTGAGTAACTAAAGGTAGGTGTGACACTCACCTCAGATGCTAAAAAATCTCCTTGGTCTAGTGCTAGTGAAAAGGGAATTGCTGTCTGGCTGATACCGACTTTAGTCACTCCAATGACTTTACTTTATGTCACTATCAAAAAATCCTTTATATTCATTTACAATTATTCTGGATGGTTATATAAAATGGTTTATATTGAGTCTTTTGGTATGCAACCCCCCCCCTTTTTGTTCTGTCTGTTAATTAAGATGCTCTGATTCCCAAGAACTGCATTTAAGGAATTCAAAGACAAGATTCCTGATAATATTAAGGTCTTTGGAAAATGATTACATTTGACTAGAGAGGATATAAAAACAAATGAAAGTTAAATTTATTTAAATATCACCATGAAAAGTCTAATAATTGAATTAAAAACTAGTCTAGGAGAATGAGAACTCTGAATTCAAACCAGGTAAACTCCACTTAAAATTGACCTTGTGTCACCCCCTGGCTGTGATGGAGGGGTTGGGTCAATATATATATATATAGGCAGTGGTTGGCAACTAGAACCAATCAATGCCAAGATCTGCTGACCATGTGAAATGGACACTAAGAAGATTGGCCAATAATAAGGATATTAGAATCTTATTGTCATAAGAGTACCGTCCAGTTCCAAGTTGTGAGTTTTCTAATACTGATATGTCCATGTAGACTGTCCAAAGTTGACTGCAAATTATTGGGTTCTGCGAATATATAATTTATAAACTCTCGTTGGTCAAATTGAAGAATCATATTTGTTAAACCTGTCTCGGACACTGGAAATATGGTCAGGTTAGTTTTTTTTTTTTTTTTTTTTTTTTAATACAACCAACTTGGACTTGGTTTGACCCCCAGGGAATATGCTTCACAATGTATTTTCTTCACTTTTTACTAAACATGGTGGGTGATTTTATATATATATATATATATATATATATATATATATATATTGGAAATAATTTATCAGTCAAGAGTGGTTCCCCTTTGTTTATGTTACTCATAGGAAATAACCCAATACTTTTCTAGGGTAGAATTTTATGAGGATTTCCAATCCTGATGTGACTTGAGGGTTTTACGAAGAAATGAAAATTTTTTCTCCCCCCCCGCCCTCTGGCTCTCCACTCTCCCTCCATTCGTTTCATGAATATTTCTCTTATACAATCTGACTTTTAATTGCCACTGGTGATTATACTTGAAAAGAACCAGATGAAAGGGCCCTTGTATTTCATACCCCCCCCATATTTCATTTTTGTAATAAAACATCGTTTTATTTCGTATGATCTCCCAACATACATATGATTCCACTACTTGTAATAATCTATAAATTTTCCTATACCAAAAACTTATATATATCTTATTATAATGGAGATTGTGTGTTTTTCTGTCTGTAACCGAAACTATATTACTAATCAAGTCACAATTAACATTAGTTATTTACATCACATTCTTCATGATTTTATTTATATTAAACCTCAATTATTAATAAAATTGCTTCACCTTTTATTACTGTTGTTATCTACATACTAATAACATGCTATTGTATTTATATATACAAAAATAGCGGTTTGCAGTGTGAATGGGAAGGCTAATTTGCATATTGATATTAAAATGTGATTTTATAAATATGTGCTTAGTATTATTGATTTCTAACTGTTTGGTTTTATTTTAATGAATATAAGCAAACATCTCTCAATGAATCTTAAATGAAATCCATTAACAAGAAAAAATAAGTGTATTTTATTCTTTATTCCTAATTTACTAAATAGTTAAATAAGTAAAATAACAATGAAAGACGGAGTGATGGAAGAGTAAGTTTCATTTCTATTTTTCTATTATACCCCTCTGTTTCAAATCTTTTTATCTGCATTCTTATTAGACTTTCTAATTTAATACGAGATTTTATTACATTAAAACTTAAATACTTGCACCCGGAGGGTGAATATATTTGCTAGTATATATAATGAAGGGTAGCAAATAAGAAAAGTGTATGCATAGACAGAACTCTTGATAAAACTACTATAAAATGCTAATTAGAATATTTCACTTCTTCCTAAATAGAAGTATCAATATCATCATGGACTAATATTAAACGGGAACACAACAGGTTTTCTGATTGTCTAGTCTTATACAACTGTCTTTGTCTATTTTGGTGTCTTGTCCCATCTGATAATATATTAATTGTGTATCAAGTGGAAGTGCCATCAAAGATATAAATTTCAGGACATTATGAGGTCTTGAGGGGGGGGGGCAAAATGTTGTTGGTATGATTTACATTGTTCTCTCTCGTATCAGAAAAGACCGAAATGAAGAACAAGACATGACATTATCAATTTGCTTCACACTCTTTTGATACTTGATAATCCATCATGCAGAAAAACTGACAAATTCATTGAAATCAATAAGATGATTTATACTTTAATCTGTTTTTCTGGCTGAAGACAAATCAGCCTTTTAACCTGTCATTGATTATATCACTGTCATAATCAGTTCTTCAGCTTGAATTATTATCAAGAACAACGGACCTTTTCAAAAAGGTCTTTTGAGCCGACATTACAAAGGAATTACTATCATTTATGGTCGTTTCAAATCTGGTATCTTTTACATAGAGAGAGATTTTCAACAGATTATTAGTCTTGTTTTTGTTTTTTTAAACAGTTCTCAAATGCTACTTAAGTCTTTGTCAACCACTTATTAATTTTATCTAAAAATGAATAAGTAGTAAGTAAAGTCAACGGGGCGGCCTAAAGTTGGTATCAGCCAGTCAGCGAGGAAGTCTATCCCCTTTTCAATAGCGCTAGACCAAGGAGATTGTTTTTAGCATCTGAGGTGGGGCGCCACACCTTCCATCAGCTCCTTACTTTACCGCACAGATCCCTGTGCTCCTCATACGCTGAGTTGGCGAGGACCGGTATTGACCTAGGAACCTTGTGGTTTGTTTCTAGCCGAACGCTCTACCGTCTGAGCTAACCCGGCCCCATGCTATTAATATTTAAAAAATGTGATACTGAAAAACATTAAGAAACAGTTGGGTTTATATACAGGGTAATTTTAAAATAACCCCCTTCCCTATATTAAAAATCTTATAATTTCTCGATCATTAGGAATTACATACTATCATTTATGGTCGTTTCAAATCAGGTGTCTTTTACATAGAGATGTTCTCAACAGATTATTAAATATGGCTAATTCTTTAGTCTTGTTTTTGTTTTTGAAACGGGTCTCAAATATTACTTGAATCTTTGTCAACCACTAATTAATTTTATCTAAAAATGAATAAAAGATGCTATTGATATTTTTTTTAAAATGTGATACTGAAAGAGATCGAGAAACTGTTGGGTTTATATACAGGGTGATTCCCTATATTGACTCTTAATTCTCTGTTGAGAATTTTCCAAGTCCAGAGCCCCATTCCTATAATTTAAAAAAAATGGCTAAAAATGTCCTTTTCATTTAAAGTTACCGGAGATATTTCCCTTAAATTAAAAGACTTCTAAATATGTTTAATATTACATTTAAACAAAGGCTATTGCTTGGGGCAGATTAGGAAATGTGACTTCTGGCCAGGTGGAATGAGGTGATATAGGATGTTAAGAGTTAAAAATCTTAGAATTTCTGAATCATTACAATTATAATTCTGATCATCAGGAATTATATATTATGGTCATTTCAAATCTGGTATCTTTTACATAGAGATGTTCTGAACAGATTATTAGATATAGCTAATTCTTTTTTGATATTTTGGAATGTTGTCCTCATCTTGATTGTGTATAAACACGGTATTTAGATTATGTTTGAATTCAGGGTAATTGTCTGAAGATGACTTATTTTAAGGTAATAAAAAAACAAAAAAAAACCTAAACATAGCCTGAGGTTACAGTGGTCTGTACATCTTTATAGGGCTCAATATTTCAAGTATAAGATAATAACAAAACCCAGATAAAAACATGACTCAATTTAACATTATTGATCCTCAGGTGAGCTAGTGTTCAACACTGGCTTGTGAATACAAGCTCATCTGAGGATCAAAAACATGAAACTCTGAGTTGTTTTTTATCCTATCCTATCATATATATATATATAATTCTCCTTTTTATTGGACTGAAAAGATTTGATTTCAGTTATATGAAAACCTGTGTTCTATTTATTTCTATTTTTATTTTTTTTTATTTTTTATTTATTAATTTGTACACTTACTGATTTGATCCATCCTGTTAAATATCAATTTGGACAAAATGAAATTAGACAATAAGGATTAATTCATATTAATCCTTCCTGTGCTGTGCACACACACACACACACACACACACATATATATATATGCACACACACCATTAATTTGGTAATGGAATTTTTCCAACCGTTACAATTTCATTTTTGTCCATTGATTTTGAATGCTTTTGAATATTATGCACCAATGCGTAATCTCATTCTGTTTTGCTCTGCACGTTTTACTTTGAAAACCAACAGTTTATATGGATTTTCATTATAGTTATTACTTTTGTTCACTGTGCTGGTTCATGTTAATAATTGACCTTGGACATTTTTCTTAACACCCCTTTACCCTTACCTCCTCCTCCTCCTCCTCCCCTCTATCTCAATGTGAAATTTAACTTCTCTTTCCAGTTTCCTTGTTGCTTTTTAAAAAAATGTTTTTAACGTTTTTACATCAAACATGAAGTTTTCATAAGGTTTTATCATCATTCATATCTTATTTCTTTCATTAATAACCACCTTGTTGGCAGGGCTTAGGCTACATTGACTGTATCCCCTGCAGATGTGTCCCCACCACCACCAATGTGGGGGTTGCTGTCCTGGGTATGACATTAAACTGAATCTAATGTTGAGGCTCCAGTTCTGGAGATTGTGGAGTATTCCTCCATTGCCATTACTCTTAGTTCCACTCTGACCCTGGATGGGGGAGGTAGTACCTGTTAGGATCCCATCTAATAGATCTGTTTAAAAATTATTTGTATTAATTAGCAATACTTGATATCATGTAGTTTAAAATATTTTTATTAAGTATAGGTAATTAAAACTATTAATTGTTTACTATTTCCCTGAATTTTTGAGATGAGACTTGATAATTAGTATTATTTAGATTATTCAAACTATTGTCCTCATCTTTATTGTTATCTGTACAACATTTCGGCTGATGTGTATTCCGGCTTCTTCAGGTATTTTTTGTTGGACTCTGGAGCCTTTTCGAACTCGGAAACCTTATTTTCAAACTCGGGAACCTTCTTGTCATAATCATTTAGTATTATTATTAGTTACTTGAAGCCATATAACTGTATGTAAACAAATGATTATTAGTAAATATAATTACTTGAAACTACAAATATTTATAGATCATTAGTATTAGTTAGAAATTCTTGAAACCATACAACTTTATACAAATGACTTGTTAGGAATATCATAAATGTGTGCAAAAACCACTAATAAAAATGAAAAGTCTCAATAATAAATGTTTAATGTTTGTAGCAAATTAGTTTAACGTAGGGTTAAAGAAGATTCTCAATTTAAACCAGCTTTGCTCCACTTAAAAATTGACCTTGTGTCACATCCTACCCATGGCAGTGGTTGGGTAAATACATATACATGGATCTTACAAATGGTGATGAATATTTCTTGGAGGGACCATGTGACCCATGAAGAACTATAATTTTCTTAGTGTTATCTGCGTTATTCGGACTGTTGTCCTCATCTTCATTGTTATCTGTACAACGTTTCGGCCGATGTGCCCTCCGGCCTTCTTCAGTAACATAGAATAATAATTAACACAGGTTAACGCCTCTACCCCAGCTATGGTTAGCGGAATGAGAACAGGATACCCCCATGGATTGAATAAAAGGTTAGGTTCAAATTTTCGTGATGGCTCCCGATTACGAAAAGAAGTACCTGAAGAAGGCCAAATGGCACATCGGACGAAACATACAGATAACAATGAAGATGAGGACAATAGTCTAAATAACAGATAACAGTAATCATCAAGCCTCATCTCAAACATTCAAAGAAATAGTATATAATTTCCTTAACCCTTGTTTACCATTGCTTCCTATCTACTCAATGTTTAAAAAAAAAAAAAAAAAAAAAAAAGCACACAAAAAGTGTAAATCTAAATGTACAGGGTAATCTAAAAAAAACTTTCATTATTTTTTGTTTTAATGTTATGTAATTATTGTACCTCTAAAAAAAAAAACCTTACTTAGGCTAGACGGGTGGTCAGAGTGGGCCCCCTCTGATCAATCAGCTGATTACATCAAGCCCTAGCACTTATATGATTGTCCCAACTTTATTACCCTTATAGCAAGCCCTGACCTATTTATCATATATGTGCTAGAAGGTGGTGGTTTTCATGTCCTGGGAATGACATTAAACTCTATCTGATGGTGAGATTCTAGTTCTGGAGGTCTGAAAAATGTGGAGCACCTTATCATCACCATCACTCCCAGGTTCACTCTGACCTGGAGTGGTAGTACCTGTTAGGGTCTCATCTATGGGTTAAATAGAAAAGGATGCACTAAATCATAAAGCTATCAGCATCACTGACAATAGTCTGAAAATAATTTCAGTCTCAGTAATTCAATTATCATTTAAAATAACAAGAAACCTTGCTCTCCTTATCTTGGTAAATGAACAATCATCTTTTAACTCTTAACATCCTATACCACCTTATTCCGCCTGGCCGGAAGTCACATTCATTTTCCCGCCCTGTCGTCTGGGGCGTTAGAATGCATCGACTGCACCTCTGCAGAGGGGTAAGACTCCCCCAATGGGGCCACCTGTTGGCCGTGGGTGGCGACCCGTGATGCTTAAGGATAGAGCCCAGGTGGATGAGCAATTCATGACATGCAATACTCCACTTTGGCCCTATCTTGGGCTAAACGGGCAGTCGGAGAGGCCCCCTCCTATCAATTGGCTGGTCACTTCAAGCCCTAGCACCTATATGATTTTCCCAACCCTATTGCCCTTATGGCAAGCCCCAACCCCTTTTTATCATATGGGTGCTAGAAGGCGGTGGCTGCGGGTCTACATGTCCTGGGAATGACGTTAAACTCTATCTGATGGTGAGGTTCCAGTTCTGGAGGTTTGGCAAATGTGGAGCACCCCATTCATCACCATTGCTTCCTGGTCCACTCTGACCCAGACTGGTAGTACCTGTTAGGGTCCCATCTATGGGTTAAATAGAAAAATGTATTTATAAAAAAATTGTATTATCCATTAAGAATTGATTTATTTCAAAACTTTATCGGCATTAAATGACCCACTGAGGTTGATATGAACAAACCAAACCAAACATTCATTTTCCTAATTTACCCCAAACAATAGCCTTGTTTAAATGTAAATATTTAGAAGTCTTATATTAAATGGAAGTAACTCTGGTAACTTTAAATGAAAAGGCCATTTTTAGCCATTTTTTGATAAATCCTTATAGGAATGCGGCTCTGGACTTTAAAAAATTCTCAACAGGATGATAAGAGTTAAGATCTCTTATCTAAAGATTTCTCTACTCATCTATTACTGAATGTTTATGGTTTATTTTCTTAACTGCCATATTGGATTTTGTAGTGGAAAAATATAAGCTGCCCCATTAAATGGAGGTCTTATCTTAATAGGACAATAAAACTTTGCCTATTTCTCACAAAAGTTGAAATGGCACTGCGGAACGGAAGTATCACATGGAACCATCAGCAAAACATTGGAAATCTCGCTTGATGGAACCGATACATAAATCGCATATTATAATTGTTAGGCATGGGGAAATGGGGGACCATATGACCTTTAGGCACCCCTTTTGTGATCTCATTTCATAAGGACATTTTTTTTCATTTACACCGTCAACATCCGGTTGTTTGTTAATTTTTAGAATTTTTTTTTTTTTTTTTAATTATAAAACTAACCCCTAACAAACAACCGGATTTTGACAGTGTAGATGAAAAAAATGTCCTTATGAAACGAGATTGCAAAAGGGATGCCTAATGGTCTGATATGGGCACAATGAAAATGAATTCAAATCCTGGATGAGGCTGTTAACATTTCACATAGAGTTAATACCCTTGGGAAAGGTATGAATTTAACTAATCTCTCTCCAGCTATGAATAAATAATAGGGCACATTGGGCTTTTCAACCTCAGTAGGAGAAGGAAAACTCTGAATTCAAACCTGTTAAACTCTGCTTAAGAAATTGAACTTGTCGCATCCTGCTCGTGTGGAGGGGTTGGTAAATATATATATATATATACAGGAATCTTTTGGAGGTATGCTTAACATAATGGTTATCACTGTAGAAAATGAAATTAGCTACTTGATTTAAAAAAGTACTGGACGGTTTGCATTTCAGTTTAGCTGGACACTGTAGAAGTCAACAGGAGGTAGACGAAACTTCTAAATTGTTATAGTGGCAACCAACTTATGAAAAGGTCAGCTGATCACCTATATAGACTGGATGTCAATTGTGGTGTAATGATTAGCAAGCTAGTCTCGCAGGTTCATTACTACTGAATAGTTTGATCTTAGCTTGAATACCCCATAGTTGTGACCTTGTGTCAAACCAGTTGGTTAAATACCTACAAGGATGGTTTGATATTAAATAACCCATGAAGGTTGATATGCCATTAAATAAAGAAACTCAAAACCTAAACCTAAATATAGACTGCTTCAGAAAAGACACTTTGTTGCGTCCAGTTTGGTGGTAAAATAAGGATAGCAATTCTAGATAGTAAAATCAGAAGATGAATCTGCTTTTAAATGCCATTTTAAAATTTTGTACACAATAAATTATCTGTAGTGGCAACCAACCCATGAGAAAGTTGATCACTTATATAGACTGCCTCAGATAAGACACATGGTTGGGTCCAAGGGCCAGCTTAGCTCAGTCGGTAGATTGTCTGGCTAGGGACCACAAGGTTCCAGGTTCGATACTGGTCCTTGCCCACTTAGCATATGAGTAGCATAGGACTCTGTGCAGTAAAGTGAGGAGCTGATGGTAGGTGTGGCGCTCCACCTCAGATGCCAAAAAGATACTCCTTCGCTGTTTGGCTAATACCGATTTTAGGCCACCCCGACAACTTTAGAGGTAAAATAAGGAGTAAACCCTGAAAACAAATCAGGAGCTGGGGTCCCTAAGGTGGTGTGATGCTGAAATCCAGTGCTACACAGCAACTCCTGCGACACTACCATTGCCAAACTGCATTGGTCCCTTACTTTTTCCTTTGGATCACAGCAGCAGTGTGGAGAGGGGGGATTTGCTGTGTGAGCTAGAGCTCAACCTCCATATGAACCTGCCCAGGCTATGTAGTTTAAAAAAAAAAAAAAAAAAATCTTTTGGACAATACTCCATCGTATCTTGTAGACGGAAGGGTGCCAACACAAGGAGAGCAATGCTAGAGAATAAAATCTAGAGAGAGGATTTGTCAATTTTTCTCAGACTGGTGTCTTGCCAAAATAGATCATTTTCTTGGTCTACACCCAGATCAACCACTTTCGGTTAAAATGTCATTGACTTAAAGGCTGGATACCGTCATTTACATTTTAAAGAAAAAAAAAAAAAAAAAAAGATAAATCATAAATTTTAAGTCAGTTTCAAATAACAGGATTAACTTTTTTTCCTTTGGGTCTAATCTCTCTTAATTCAACAGATTATTTCTTGTAAAATTTTCAAAGGTTTTTGTATTGAGTGTGTGTGGGGCAATGATGCTGATAGCTTTCTGATTTAGTGCGTCCTGGGACACACATATTTGCTTTGAATAAGTCCCCGGGAAAATTTATGGGTCCCAACTAAAGCCGGTTAACTCCTACTTTGTAACCTATCCTGTGTAATTCATTTCTAAGAAACTATTGAAATGTATTTATAGTTAGCTGAAAATGGTGGGGAAGAAAAAAAAAAAAACACTGGGATGCATGAATATGATTTTTCTGCATCCTTTTAGATTTGTATACATCAGTGACACAGGACATGTACCTATCAACATCTGTGTGTGTGTGTGCATATATATATATATATATATATATATATATATAAGCATTTTTTTTTTTTTTTTTTTCACCAAAAGATGCCTTCATTTAAAATGTTTTATGTGATGATCATTTTTAATCTTTAAAAATGGAACATATTTCATTTTTCTAAATGTTAAAAATCAGTGTTAGGTTTACGCGCGCAATATCTAGAATTTAATTTGGATGGGATGAAGCATTTTATTTTTTTTTTAATTTTTTGATAATGACCATGAACTTTAAAAATAGTTTGTTTAAAGTTACTTGCAAAGTGCACATATATAATATTTCTGCATAAATCAGGAAATGACTTGGTGTGTCCCTCTTTGTGGTTAATCAAAAGTTTGTTTCCTGTTGTTAAATAGTATTTGGAGCTTTTCATTTAATATTAGCTAAGGTTCTGGGTTCGATGCTGGCCCTCACTAACTCAGTTGCTATGAGTAGAACAGGGATCTGTGCAGTAAAGTGAAAAACTGATGGTAGGTATGGCGCTCTGCCTCAGATGCCAAAACAATCTCCTTGGTCTAGCGCAGTTCTTTCGCTGTCTGCCTGATATCGACTTTAGGCCATCCCAATGATTCTTTTTTTTTTTCTTTTTTTTTTCATAACATTGAAAATGGAAGGAAATATCATTTTGGTATATTATGATTGTTTTTCCTTTTCCTTTAAGGAAAATGACTAACTTAAAAAAAGATTTCTACAGTTTATGGAGAAATTACTGAATTAGAGAACTAGCAAGATTTGTGGATATACCTCAGTATGATAATTTAATTATTATGTTAGATATGTTTACTTAAGAGCTATTGTAAAATAGTTCAATATGTAAAAAGTAGAATAATCTTGATTTAACTCTCACTCTTTTTCTTTCTTTCTTTTGTGTTCGATTGAAACAGATTAGCATTATCACTTCCATGCTCATCCCCTCTCTCTACCTTATCCCTACTCTTTTTTTCTTTTTTTTTCAGTGTAGCATGTCCTTTTTTTCCCCTTTCTTTATAATAAAAATTGAATGGTCAATTATTTAGCTGAGGTGATGGCACTCATAAGAAATAATTCAGCAGATAAGTAACACTAGATAATCAGGATTTACATTTTTGCATTTCATCTTGGCCGATTTGGATGGTCTCATTTTTAACCAAAAGATGTTGCAAGATAATAATAATAATAATAATAATAATAATATGGACATGAGCATTAATCAAAAGTAATATGCATAGTTTTGTTCTAGAGATTTCCCCACTGTTGAGTAGACAATCTGAAAGGGATGTTAATATTAAGTTATCAGATCACAAAAAATGTAGAGAAATAGGCAACATATTTAAAATATCCAAATCATTGTTGAAAATCATTTACACCAGATGGGTTATGGTTGTTGGTTGGTTTATTGATTTTAACAGCATATCAACCCGTCTAGGGTTATGTCATGCCTAATTGTTAGGAAGTAATACATATTGTGTATTTATATTTATACCTTTTAGTAATTGGTTTTAACAATGTGTTAGCATTATTGGGGATCATGTTGCATGGTATTGATTAGTTTCATGTCTATATTCTATGGTATAATTTTATTTCCCTCAAAAAGGAGAGAATATCCTCCATGTTGTCATTTTCAAACAGATCTTTCATATTGTTTGCTTTAAAATAACAGTTTCTGATGTGAGCAAAAGACCTGCAATCCATGAATAAGTGTTTAACTGTCAAAGGTGTTTGACATGTTTCACATTGTGGTTGTTGTTTTTGTTTGAGTATATTGGAGTGCGTTAGTCTTGTATGACCAATGCGTAATCGGGACACAATGACTTGTTCCTTTCTAGACTTCCTTAAAGTTGGTCTCCAGCCTCCCAAAGTGGGTTTGATAAGGAAGAGTTTATTGTGGATGTTGTGATTTCATTGTTGTTGCCATTTTGTATGAAGTAATCTATTAATTTTAGGTTTCTATGTTAGTCACTTTCATGTATGATTTCCACATAATCAAAAATGACTACAGTACTATATTTCTGCGTTTTTATTTGTTATTTAAACATGATTTGTAATAATTGTGCAGTTTAACCAAAAAATTGAAAAATTCTCTGATTTTTATATATATTTGTTGAACCTATGATTTTCATCTTTGTTTTATTTTTTATTTTTACTAATTCTTTTTTTTATTTACTTTTCAGGTAAGTATCAAGTTTGTGATGACCTAATATGGAAACTTTGAAAATGAGTTGTTTCAACTAAAGTCAGTGAGTTTTTACTTAATGGATTTCATCTTTTATTTATTAACAAGTAGCTTAAAAGCTGCCCTATCAGGTGGCAATAAGGTTAGTTATTTTGAAATTGTAAAAATTGTTATTGTACAAAAAAAATTTGTCACAAAAATCACCAAAAACAATCACAGTAATAAAAACTTGGGAATTCAAAATTTCAAGATTGTGGGTTCAGGTTCGGCCTTGATTGTCTTTAATTTGCTCACAGAATTGACGAGATTCCAAAGTTGTATGATATGTTGGGCTACGGTCTGTAGGAGTAAAGTTGAAAAAATGTGATATTCGCATTTATTATTACAGATATTACAAAATTCATTTCGTCATTGTGTGTGAGAGACAGCATTCACCCAATACATTGAATTAACATCTCAGATTGCCACACTGTAGAATGAACATCATACCTTCACTGGGGGTCTGTGACTAGCGTCCAGTCACCAGACAAGAGAGAAAGACAGCATAATTGAATGCACTATGTAGCAAATAACGGAGCATGGTCAGGTGCTCAGTATATATGGATGGAAGTATCCTGACTGGGACCACTAGCCTGTCGGAATCCTGGAAGTGGACTTGAACATGCCACGTAGTGGAATGGCCCAACCTGCTGTTTAAACTACCTACCAGGTCTGGATTCTGAGAAGCAGATTCAACTTGCAACACAGTTTTGAATACTGATCAGTCTACACAAATCTCTACACACTGCATGCTAGATGATTGGCGGCCTATCCAACCAATCACATTTCCTGTAGCGAGAAAAGAGACTTACCTCGTGGATCAAAGTGGACAAAGACTTGTCTCGCGTGTAGGTCCATGATTTAGTTGAGATTGCCAAAAAAGAAAAAAAAATATATATATATATATATATATATATATATATATATATATATATATATATATATATAATGTTGAAAGATAAATGGAAAGAAAATGTATGGATAAAAATTATTTATTGAAATGCCGACATGTTTTGACCTACAGTTTGTGCTTGTATACATTGTATCCTATTTAGTATCATTTTAAATACAAAATAAAATAGAGAAACATAAAATTTAAGTATGCAAAAAGCAGTCTTCTTCAGGGAAAGATATTTTGATATATATATATATATTACTTTGTTACAAAGAAAAATGGCTTCCCTCCTGTAAAACCGGATGTAACAAAAAAGAAGTTCAGGGGAATTTTGCTATTCATGCGCTGTGTTGGTGGGGACTGGTATCGAACCAGGAACCTTGCGATTTATAGGCGGGTGCTCTACTGACTGAGCTAAATTGTCTCTTCTTTGATTTTTACTGTCTTTTATCTTCCTTGAGAAAACTGTTTTCATCATCTTTTCCCTAGCAACCATTAACAAATACCACATAAAACTATTAGATGACCCATATAGATATTTACATGCCATAAAGCATATATTGAATAATACAGTTATAGCCATATGTATCCCAATTGTATACTTACTGGATCTGACCTGTTTTCTTTTTTTTTTGTGTGTGTGTGTGTGTGGGGGGGGGCTTGTTTTTTTGCTTGCCTTTTTATCTGTCCATTTAACTTTATTGATCTCATCTTGAGTTGAGGACACAGATTTTTTTTTTCCTCCTCTTTGATTTCTACTGTCTTTTATCTTCCTTGAGAAAACTGTTTTCATCATCTTTTCCCTAGCAACCATTAACAAATACCACATAAAACTATTTCCGCTATCATCTTCATGTTGATGTTGTTTTTTTGTTTTTTTATATTGTTTTTGTTTTTGTTTTTTGTAGCCAGCAACTATTTATTGGTCAGTAGAGTTTCTTGTGTTCATGACCAGTTTTAAGAAGAAATGATTACATTAGTTTTCAAGCTGGTTCGTTATCAGAGACAGTTAAGAAAAAAAAAGATATCTCTATTCTATATAGAATTCTATTATTAGAAATTAACTTTATCTGGAGCTGTTATCTTGTAAATAACATTTTCATGGTCATTTCACTAGTTCAGATGAACTTTCCCTCTTAGTATTAGCATTCCTAGTTGATTTTTTTTTTTATTGAGTTTATTGCTATTTAATCACATTAGTTATATAGAGCTTCTAAAAAAAGTTATATTTTATGCCTTTGGCTGTTTGAAGCAAAATATCATTTTAACTTGCTGTAAAAAAAATAATTCAATGGATAAAAACACATTAAAATTACATAATTAGAAATATTATTATATTTACCGAAACATTGTACAAATAACAATGAAGATGAGGACAATAGTCCGAATAACACAGATAATACTAATCAAGCCTCATCTCAAACATTCAGAGAAATTATTTTATTTCCAACCATATAAATATTTTAAAGATTGGACCAGAAATACGCAAGAAATTGCGATTAGGTGAAATTATATGATGGTTATTGAAAACAGCCAAATCATAATAGTTTTTTATTTTTTTTAAATCAATTTTTTTCCATTAAAGATATGATAAAGGTATAAATCAACAATATCTATATTTTGATACTCGTGTTTTTTAATGGTATGACCATTATCATTTTGCAACATCTTCTGGTTAAAAATGAGACCATTCAAATCATCCAAGATGAAATGTGAATCCTGATTATCTAGTGTTGCTTATCTGCAGAATTCTTATTTCTTATGTCATCACCTCAGGTAAATAATGGACTATTTCATTTTTATCATAAAGAAAGGGAAAGAAAAGGGAATGCTACACAGAAAAAAATATAAGAAAGAGTAGGGAAAAGATAGAGAGAAGGAGTGAGTGTGTGGAATTGATAACACTAATCTGTTATTGAACATGATGAAAAGAAAGAAAGAAAAAAAAAGTGAGTTAACTTATTTAGTTATTTTACTTTTTACATATTGAAGTATTTTGTAATAGCTCTTAAGTAAACATATCAAATATAATAATTAAATTATCATACTGTCGTATATCCACATGTCTTGCTAGTATGAAATCATTCTATGAAGAAATCGGGTATTAGATTTCAATGAGGTTGTCACCCATGTCAAAAGTGAACAGGCTGATTATTGCTTAACTTTGTAATCTGGCAGGGACCACTGCTTTTGGTGTGACTAAGACCATAAATCATTGATTTTAAATAAAGTTGGCTGAACTCCTGACCCCCACCCCCACAAAAAAAAAAAGAATTCTAGCCGCAAGTATTAAAGAAAAATGAGAGCTGCATTAAATATTACTGAATGGACATATTTTATTGCAATCATATAAAGATCACAACATATTATTCAAAAGTTGGTAGAACTTGTTACGTTGCAATACTCACGGTACTAAAACTCCGATAAAAAATCATAACACGAGAAACATGTCGTCACAACTCCCAGCCTTTATTAACGTGCTCGTCTAGTGGCTTCTACCAGGGAGGAGGGGAGGCAGAGAGAACGAGAGAGAGAGAACACTACTAGATTCCTGGGCTCTAATCAGGTCTGTCCCCCACGACGGACGCCGGCAAAAAGAGGCTGAAACCTTTCTTCCTTCCCCCACGTCACCACGTGACTTCCGGTCAACACCCGACTTCCGCTTGCCCCTCAATTCTTCGTTCGGGGTCACGCTACGGTCAAAACCATCGCTCTCCTCTTTTGGGTCATCACTATTTTTTTTTAAGCCTTTGTTATTTATTCCTCCTCCTTCCATTAGCAGTTCTAGCTCACACAAGTCATATTGCAACAAACTTAAGACATAAAAGGAAAAGAAAAAAAAAATCGATAGGAAATAAGGTTCTTTATTTTCTGGTTGAATGATTTCAAGATATGTTAGAAATGTCTGGTAATTCACAGGAGAGTTGAGAAATCCTCTGTAATTTGACACCTGTCCAAATTCCCTGAATATTTTTGTTCACACCTTGTATAATCATTTCAATTATATTAATTAGAAAGTACTACTGTATGGCTGTACCACTTGGTCTCTTGTCCTAGGTATAACATTAAATTGCATCTACTTAGGGCCGGGTTAGCTCAGTCGGTAGAGCGTTCGGCTAAATCCACAAGGTTCCTAGTTCGATACCAGCCCTCACCAACTCAGCATTTTTCTGTGGACACATCCTGTGCTCACATTTTTCTGTGGACACCTACACATGGGCACACTAGTGTAGGCTAATTAGCAAAAACCTACATAAACTAGCTCTGTGTGGACATTAGATGCCATGCGAAAGACCTGCCAGGAGCAATAACCAATAGTAACAGGTGGTAATAGTGATGGGAATCTATGCTGTCAGTATGACGTGATGATATATTTATAATTAAAACAATTTTAGATTCAAAGGCCATTATTCCCAAGTGTTACATAATTATTAGATACCTAATATTTATGTGCAATAGTGTAGAAATAAAAATGGCTGTAAAAAGTTACAGCCCACGGCCTTGAAGGATGAGTGACAAGGCTTGACCTCAGTCCTAACCTTACAGTGGATACCGTGATAATCGGTGGAGGAGACCCTCTTCCGGTTTAGATTAGAAATAGATTTTAGTCAGTCGGCGAGAAACCACGACGGTGGTGAGTCATGTTATACACGCTCCGACTCACTCTGTGCAGATGTCTGGTTGGGGATTTAAAAATAAAGTAAGATCAAAGCAAATCGGAGTCTTGTGTTATTACCTCTAAAAACTAACAATGACACAGGGCTTCTGATAAAGAGAAATCCCCAATAGAAGACCAGACCCGAAGTCCCCAAGAAAGTCCAGACCTTAGAAGATTCGAGACCAAGACAAGATGTTATAAGATTCCAATGACAGCCAGAAGAATAGAGTAAGAAAGAAGTAAGTAAAGAAGTAATGAAGAAGGGTATACAACACAAGCAGGGGGAGGGAGATGTAGGATGAACATATACTCACCTTCACAGAAAGGATGTAACTAGTATCCAGTTACCAGGCAAAAAAAAAGGGACTGTAACCAAATACAGGCCCTATACTAACTACCAGAACACAGTTATGTGTTGGTTATATATAAATCAAAGTTTCCACACTAAAACCAATAGCTAATCAGAATCCTTGGAATGAGCTTAGCCAAGGTACACAGTAGAATAGACCAACCTGCTATATAAACCACCTCCCTACTAAGGATTCTCAGAACAGATTCAACTTGCAACACAGCTGAATACTTGATCACCTTATAAGAATTTCTGCGTGGACTAATGGTTAGTCACAGGAAATGGACTTGTCAACCAGAGTTCAATTCCTGGACGAAGCTGTTGGCATTTCACATGGCGCTAATACCCTTGGGAAAGGTATGAATCCAATTCTCCCTCCAGCTATGGGTAAATAGCAGGGCAGACTGGACTCTTTAACCATGGCTAGGTAACAAGTCTAGGAGAAGGAAAACTCTGAATTCAAACCTGTTAAACTCTGCTTAAGAAATTGACCTTGTGTCGCATCCTGCTCGTACGGAGGGGTTGGTATATATATATATATATATATATATAATATATATATATATAAGAATTTCTATAATTTGTCTTTCTAAGTTCATATTAAAGCAAACTATAATTTGCTTAAGTGAAATTATATAAAAATCAGTTAAGGTACTTGATTGATACTGATGATAACCTTCCCCATTTCCTTAAGGGAACTGGGGGTAGACTGTACCAAGAAAGAGATTAAAGTTCTGGAGAGATAGTGCAGATGGGGGGTCTGCACAATCTTGACTTGAATTCATAAAGTCCAAAATGACCAGCAGCTGCTGCACGGATATTTATAATCTTACATCATGTCATTATGAAGTAAAAGAATAAATTAAACTTTATATAGTGAAATAGATAAGATAATAACATACAGAGTACTTCTCTTATCTTTCATCTTAATTTCAGTTGCTTTTTATTGCAATGAGTCATTGTACGCCCTGCCCTGTCATCTGGGGTGTTAGAATGCATTGACTGCACCTCTGCAGAGGGGTAAGACTCCTCCAACCTGTTGGCTGTGGGTGGCAACCCGTGATGCAATACTCCACTTAGACCCTTACTTAGGCTAGATGGGTGGTCGGTTTCAAAACTTTATCAGCCTTAAATGACCCACTGAGGTTTATATGCTGTAAAACAAAACGAACCAAACCAACCCCTCTACATAAGTAGGATGTGTCACAAGGTCAATTTCTTAAGTGGATTTTTAACAGGTGTGAATTCAGAGGTTTCTTTCTCCTAGACTGTTTCCCAAACCAAGGTTAAAAAGCCCAGTCTGCCCTATTTACCCATACCTGGAGGGAGAATAGTTGAATTTATACTTTTGTCAAGGGTATTAGCGTTATGTGAAATGTAACCAGCCTTGTCCAGGATTTGAACACGTGTTGTAGTGAGGTTCCAGTTTTGGAGGTTTGGGGAATGTGGAGCACCCCTTCATCACCATTGCTCCCTGGTTCACTGTGACCCGTAGTGGTAGTACCTGTTAGGGTCCCATCTATGGGTTAAATAGAAAAATATATTTATAAAAAAATTGTATTATCCATTAAGAATTGATTTATTTCAAAACTTTATCGGCATTAAATGACCCACTGAGGTTGATATGCCGTAAAACAAACCAATCAATCATGAACACGTGTTGCCTTGTCCTTTTTCTATGACAGTAACCATGCACCTGTAAATGTAAATATAGACGTATAATGTATGCAATTCCCTAACCTGGAGGCATGAACTAACCCTACATGGGTTGATTATGCTGTTAAAATCAATCGATCATTGTATAGCTGTCAGCAAGCGGTATGGATTGTGAATAAAGAATAAGTGTCCGAGTGCATTCTTCTTTACGTAAGTGTCCGAGTGTGTCCTTTTTACCTAAGTTTTTGTGCAACAGCTGCTTTAGAAATTAGGTCAGCAGAATCTCTCGCATTTAACAACGTATAGCTTTCATTATTTAAAAATGGCAGTGAATCGAGGCCTTCTTCAATGTTTACATACACTGTTAGTATCAATACCAATATCATATGGAATTTATAATTACACTAGAGGAGGCTACCTGGCATCGTCTGGGTAGAAGAGGGTGGGGGCAAAAAAAGTTAGTCTTGCAGATTCATTATTACTGAATCACGAGTTGGATCCTTGCAGGATGCCCCATTTAAATCCCTATCTTAAAAAAAACTTTTTATTTAACCCGTTCGCCACGGGTAGGATATGACGGTCATAAGTATAGGGCATCCAGTAAGTGATCAGGCCTGATGGGCATTCAGAAAAGAATATATATATATATATATATATATATATATATATATATAAGTGTTATGGGTCCAACGGGAGAAAATTAAATATTCTTATATAAAAAAAAAGGTCTGCAAAAATAGATTTTTATTTATTAAAAAAAAAATTTTTTTAATTATTTTACATTAGCAGCATGTGTTTCAGATCGTCTGATATCACCTTCAGGCATTAATTAATCACATGCTGTCATATAAAAAGGATATATATATAATATATTATATATATATATTATATATATTATATATATATATAGTTGTAGAAAAGTTATTTCCCTACCGCGGTTTCGGTGTTCTTAGTACACCATCTTCAGGGAAACTAAGTAAATCTATGTGGCTAATGAAATATGTACTCGCCTGGTTTAAGCTTATTTTTATTCTATATCTCCTAAGAGTCAATTAACTTTAGTCTACAGGATATATGGAGCCCTTTTGGATTAACTTCTTATGCTACTACAATGTTTACATGGTAGTAACCCCTTGATGAATATATATATATATATATATATATATATAATATTCAAGTGAATGGCATTTGATACAAGCAGTTTTTTGCCTATGCACTTTTCAAACCATATGTATGTGTGTATATAGGTGATGAGCGTGTTATCAGTGATTTATTTAAATTGGTTGAGTTCTTTCAGTTTGATTTAAATTTTATTTACTTTATCTTACAAAGTAAAAAATAAATGAATAATAATTCAGTAAATCTGCCATTAAAAAAAAAAAAAAAAAAAAAAAAAAAAAAAAAAAAAAAGCTTTGCGACTGACCTGATAATTTAGACACCCATTTTAAAGCGAGTTAGAATCTTTGCCTATTTTCACTTTGTGCCTAATAAATCAAAGGTTTATTTTTTGTAATATTTGAACATCTATTAAGAATCTTTTTTCAACTCCAGATAGTGACTGTTGGGTCATTAAGTATAAAAAATTGATTTGTGTATTGATTTATTGAATTTTTATTATTTTTTTATTATCTATTTAGTTGTTATGCCTCTTTGGGCATTCAACATAGAGGAAATTCTCTCCCTTTTGAGGGAAATAAAATTATACCATAGAATATAGACATGAAACTAATCAATACCATACAACATGATCCCCAATAATGCTAACACATTATTAAAACCAATTACTAAAAAGTATAAATATGAATACACGAATATGTATTATTTCCTAGCCGTTAGACATGACATAAACCAGACAGGTTGATATGCCGTTAAAATCAATAAACCAACCATCCAACAACCCCTTTCTATCTTTCACTTAAACCTTTAAAAAAAAAAAAAAAGAAAGAAAAAATCTTTGCACAGAACATATAAAATATCAATACCATATCTACATATACAGATCAAATTTTATTTCTCTGAAGTTTTGAAATGAGGCTTGATAATTAGTATTTATTTTTGACTATTGTCCTCATCTTATTGTTATCTGTACAACGTTTCAGATTATGTGCCCTCCCCTGCCTTCTTCAGGTATTTCTTGTTGAACTCAGGAGCCTTCTTAAATGCTCAAATGCTTTTCTGAATAAATATTATTTCCTAATCTGAAACATAAAACATAAACTTTAGATTGGTTGACTGACATGCCATTAAAATCTGGATTGAACCTCTGGATAAAGTGAGCTTGGAGAGCATATTGATAGTACTAGGGTCGAAGGAACTTGCAGTTCTGCAAGGTTATGCAGCCTGAACCATTGACCTTCACTCGATATTGCCTGTTTGGAAGGACTTCGACAATTCTACCCATCTTGTTCCACCTGTGTCGACCCCATTTGCTCTGTATGACTACAGTTCAAGTTTGTTCTTTCTCTTCTTTCTCAGCATATAAAGCATTTTCTAAATAAATAGTGAAATACATCACTAATCAGGACTGCAGCCTATTCTAGTAGTGACCACCCCAAGCAGATTTAACAGGTTTGAATTAAGTTTTCCTTCTCCTAGACGGGTTGCCTAACCGATGTAAAGAGCCCAGTCTGCACTACTATTTTACCCATAACTGGAGGAGAATAGTTGGATTCATACCTTTCCCAAGGGTATTAGTATTATGTGAACTGTAGCTTCCTCCAGGATTTGAACTTGGGTCAACAAGTTCATTTCCTACGACTCTAACCATTACACCACACACCTCCAACAGAAACTTAATAAACTAGTATTTCATACTTAATACATAATCATGTGCATTGACTGCTTTCAAAAATCCATTACAAGAACTTAGATATAAGTAAAAAAAGGTAAAAAAGATTTCTCAAAACTGAAAGAGGTCTTCTAATTCTACTACCTCTTCCACCTCAAGATTTATAAGATAACACAAGTGATGATAACGATCGACTACCAGCTGATAGTCTTCAGACCTAATAGATCCCAGCTGAAGATTGATATTAAGATAATAAACTGAATACTCAATTTGTGTCCCTCAGGCTTGCTAATTATATATTTAACCATATATATATATATATATACATATATATGTATCCCAACACACGGTTTCGACAGTTTCATCCTCTCATCAGTGTGGCTACACTTTAACACCTACCTTCTACAGCCGGGATTGAGACCTGAATGAATTTTCGTCTGCCATGTCTCTTATCCATACAGCCATTAGCAGTTGTCAAATATAGGAGAAATATTAATTCATACATTTCTAAGCGCGAAATGAATTCACTAGAGTCCTCTAACTTTGTAAACAAAGTGAGGGTTAGCTACACCGCCAGACGGTGAATTTTACAAACTTAAATCCCTATTTAGAGAACTTCAAAACTTAAGTGCGGAGTGTAGTACATATATATATAACTATAGATATACCTATAATAACATACTAAATACCTATACCTCGTAACTACTATAATCTACATAATACATAAGCCCTATACTATATATACCAAAACCTCCGACACGGAGTAGGATATGAGCGACCAATGGTCAATTTCCTTATGCAGAGTTCATAGGTTGATATTCACGTTTTCCTCTCTCCTAGACCTGAGTTAGCGCCTCAAACCACAGGTCTAAAGAGTCCGCTCTCGACCCCTACATTTATCCATCAGCTGCGAGGGGCAGCTAGGACTTCATACCTTTCCCAGGCTATTGCGCTACGGGCAAATGCCATATTTAACATCATTAAAGTCAGAAATCTAACCCTCACAGAGCAATTTACAAGCCACGCAAATCAAGGTATTCAACAATCTCTCATCACAATTTTCTTATCACCACACCCACACCTTTTTTTTCTGCGTCACCTGACAAAATCTACACAGTACTATTAAATACGCTGTCTCATAATCTCTCCAACTGTTTCCACTCTGCATGCATTTAAAAATGAGACCACCTCCAAATCGTCAAAAAGACTGAAATCAAAAACAATTACTAAATCCTGACCTTATCTGGCTGACTGCTTATGTGGACGTTATCTTATTCTTAGCGAGTGTTATCACCTCAGCTAGATAATAGAACCATCTCCATTTTTTATCAAGACAAAAGGATATGCTACACAAAAAACACAAAAACAATTATAAGAAGACAGAACAAAAGACAGACGCTAGAGAATAAGCATAGTGTGTTGGCGGGGGCAATAAACACTAATCTGTTTCACAACTCAAAACCATAATGAAACGGAGCGAGGAAAGACAAGAAAAAGAACAAACGAGTCTAAATCAAAGATCTATCTAATAGTCACTCCTCTACATATTACTATTCTGCCAATCAAGCATCTTTCCCTACACCTCTACACTTCCTTTCTGTGCGCCGGCGTCTAGCTGCAGTCCACACCCAGGACACGCACACATCATACACACATTAGAGCGTTCGCTAGAAATCACAAGGTGTCCATAGTTCGATACAACGTCCCCGCCAACTCAGCAGTATGCAGATAGCACAGGTTCTGTCGGCTAAGTAAAAGGCAGCTGATGTAGCGCTTTTGCTGCTCCACCTCAGATGCTAAAAAACATCTCCTTTGGTCTAGCACTATTGAAAAAGGGGATAGACTCCCTCGCTCGAAACTTGGCTGATAACCAACTTTAGCCCGCGCCCCCATCGACTTTACTTTTACTATGGTATATCCACAGTTCTTGCTAATCAATAGTAATACGAGACACATCTGCGCCACCAGATGGCCATAAACATAAACTTCTTAACAATGTTTATTGCTGTAACTAAAAGGTGAGGAACCAGATACATTCTAGAGAGTTATCGTACCCATCAGAATAAATCACCTTGATTTCTTTCTCTTATGTTGCTTTACTAAGGCTATTATTTAATAAATACAAAAAGTCCAAATCTATAATGTCTCGTATTGGGGGAAAGGAAGGTAACCACCCACCCACCCAATTTAGGCGCCTTCCTCACAGGGGACTAAGCATGCAACAATTCTGCCTATGTGTGCGTTTAATAGATGGAACAAACAAGAAAAGAAAAAAAAAAAAAGAAAAAAAAAAAAAAATAAAAAAAAAAAAAAAAAATTTTATTTTTTCTTTTTACTTCAAAAGAAAAAACCTATTGCACTTAGAATTCTTTTTGCTATAAGTGAATATTAAAAGATTTTAATGTGTTGGAGCTATAAAGCACTTAAAATGGAAATTGGACACATTGGCCTAGCTGGTATAAAGGAGTTAGGATTACAGACAGTTCTAAGGACGTTATTCATCTCTGGACTGCAGGTTCCAACCTGGTCCAAGGGCGGCAGTAACGATAGAATAAATAATTAACACAAAGACTTAACACCTCTACCCCTATATGGTTAGCGGTAATTACCCTATGGGCTGAATAAAGGGTTAGGTTCCAAAGTTCCGTGATGGCTCGCGATACGACAAGAACGGTTCCCGAGTCTGAGAGCGAAAATTACCTGAAGAAGACCGCGAGGCACATCGCCAAAACGTTGATAAGATAAACAATGAAAGCATGGAGGACAATGTCGAATTAACGCAAATAATATCGAAATGGAAAGTTTTTCTACCCTATTTATCCCTAATTTAATTTTCTTGATTGGTGGTTGGTGTTGAAGCGCTATCATTCAAAGCAAATAGTGCATCCTAGCATGCACTAAATCAAAACAAGCTATCAGCATCACTGCCTGCCATTATTACTCACTGACCAAAATAAGAGACTTGAAGAACCCTTGATAAAAAAATGTAAAAATAATCTTCAAGTATTTGTGTAAACAAGACAACAATGGCACAAATAACTGAACCACCTTCTCACAATACTGCTGAACAAGGCTAGTCTCGGCAAGTACAAAGGGATTCTTCTGTCTATATAAAAGAAAAGTTCTACTATATTAACATCAATCTTCTCCACACTCTTTCTTTTCCACGTTTTTTTTCATTCCTATCTATAATATAATATTGAACTGTCAGAATTGCTCTAACTACTATCCTTCAGAAATGTAACAATGGAAATTCTGCAGTATGATTATTTTTATTCATTCTACCTACATATCATCCATAATCATAAAAAAATATTATTTGCCTGCCAAAAGTGCCCCAGACTCCATTTTTTTAAACCCCTCTTCGCCTTTCTAAAAAAGCTCAAACTTGCAATACATAGTTGGACAAACGTCCCATGGTCAATATCTCATATTCTGATAAGTCTTTTGCCACCATAACATCTCAACTAGTTGAGGATAGACAGTGGATAAAAACACACACAACATTCTTCCTCAATCAAATATTTCGCCCTCTGTAATACACTGAGGCCGAAAATTGATTGAATTGAAATGTTACTGTTATTTATCCACTTCCTCATATTCCTCGTCTACCTCTAACCTCACCTTCTCTCGTTGGATTCTTACCCAACATCATGTTATTTCCTTCATATCAATAGTCTTAGATCTCTTCAGGTTGTCTCTGTCCTCATCCTCTCTATCTATCTCTCTCTCTCTCTCTCTGTCTCTCTCTTTCTCTCTCATCTCTTCTCTCTTCGTGGGTCTCTCTCTGTCTCTCCTCTCTCTATCTCTCTCTCTTTCTCCCTCTCTCTCGTATCTCTTTCTCTCTTCATCTCTCTCTCTTTCTGCTCTCTCTCTCTACTTCTCTATCTCTCTATCTCTCTATCTCTCTTCTCATCTATCTCTCTTCTCCTCTATCTCTCTTCTCCTCTATCTCTCTTCTCTCTTATCTCTCTATCTCTCCTTCTCTCTATCTCATCCATTTCTCTCCATAATCTCTCTTTCTCTCTACTCTCTCACCTCTCTTTCTCTCTATCTTCCTCTTTCTCTCTATCTTCTTTCTCTCATATCTCTCTTCTCTCTCTATCTCTCTTTCTCTCTATCTCCTCTTTCTCTCTATCTCTCTTTCTCTTCCTCTTTTCTATCTCTTTCTCTCCGTCTATCTCTTTCCCTCTGCCTCTATCCTTTCTCTCTCATATCTACTTTTACTCGTCTATCTCTTTCTCTCTCTATCTCTTTCTCTCTCATCCTACTTTCTCTACCTCTATCTCTTTCTCTCTCTATCTCTTTCTATCTCTATCTCTTTCTATCAATCTTCTTTCTAACGTATCTCTCCTTCTTCTACTATCTGCTCTCTATATCTCGATAATCTTCTCTATCTCTCATTCTCGCTATCCCCCTTACGAATAAGACATACCACTTATCAGCAATAAAATGTCAAGCAAAGAAAACATTCACTATTGGAAATGGTGCCAGTTCTCTTTGTAAATAGATTCTTCTATTGTTTTCTTCTTTTTTTATTACTTTCATGTTACTCTTGGCGAGAGGCCAATTCTTGACAAATTATATTGATAGCACGAAACAGGTTAATAATACAGAAATCTCATTACCTTTTTATATATAGCTTTCTAATACAACTAGAGGGAAATGGTATGACAGCAATAAAATTTACTGTTATGGAAAGACAACTGTCATACTGTGGCCCTAAGTTTATCCTACCCGCCTCCCCCCCCTCTCCTAATCAAAACTTCTTTTATTTTCAGTTTTTGTTCCCCTGCAACAAGACTGTACAAACCGACCCTTATTGACACATTTGCCCCAGCGTATAATATATATATATACCTCATCTATATATATATATATATACACTATATATACTATATATAATATATATATCTTATACAATATATATACTATATATATATAACCACCACCAAGTCTGGCCTAACAGGCATCTTGCTTGAATGTCTTTTCTAAAATTTACTACTCCTTGTTGACAATGTAAACAGGAAAACATAACTTTGAAACGTTTATACAAGATTTGTCAAGGACCGGCCAACAAAAGCGACAGTTTTCACTTACTCATATTTTTTCACTGTGCATTGGTACACTAGAAATCATGGTATATGATTATATACTTAGTACTATCGAAGTCGAGTACCCACCATTGCCTGGGTAGAGCAGAAGAAAATGGGGCACCACTCATTGACCTTGGCTGATTCATAAGTACATTTTTTTCAGTTTAACATAGTCAAACATTCCAGTTGGTTTGTTAGGGGTCTAGGGTTAGGGGTTAGTTTTATAATTATTTTTTTTAAATTTAAAAATCCTTCTGTTAACTAAACAACCGGATTTGATTGGATATAAAACTGAAAATATGTACACACTTATGAATCAGCCCAAAGCAAAAGGACAGACTGGGCCTACAAGCCTCATCATCGTCAAAAAACGAACTCAAAAAAAACAAAAAAGAAAACAAATCGTCCCACGCGCCCACACAACAACATACCACGACGACACTCAGCTACCACATCTACGCCTGACACCCAATCTTAACTGCCACCCAAACATCCGCAACCCGCGCTCCCACCAAACGGCGCGCAGATCCATTACCAACTGCAATAGCAAGATTAAATCCTTGACTGGCACTGCGCCCCAATAAAAATTCTCCACATTTAAAAAAGACCTTACATTCCAAAATCTGGCCATGCAAAAAGACAACAAAGAAAAAAAACTTGATATGCATTTGCCACCTCCCATATGGGATTTGTGTGACACTTATGAGATCTTCTGTAACCGGACACCTTGTCAGTAGCACATTTTAATGCTGTTTCTGATTCTAAATACTCTTCACGACATATAAATCAAATCTTTATGATTTTTGCACAAAAGCTCTGGACCCAATAGCAGTGAATTTTGTGTAGTGTTTCTCTAGTGCTATTTTATACTCATCTAATACTATATATATCCTATCTATACTACCTACTATAAATAATATTTATAAGGCTGAAGAGTTAGGGAATTGAACTGATAAAAAAATCGGTCATGGTTTCGTTCTCGGCTGGAGTATTCTGCCTACACGTACAAGCTACAGGCTGAAACGCAGATGTGAATGTCAAAACACAGCATGTCGTGTGTCGTGCTGATACTATATATATATTTATATGTAAGATAAAAGCGGATACTCTGAAAACACACAATGTTATTAAAAACATGAGATATTATTTTTTATATAATCTTTCATTGCTAATATTGACACCTATCTTGATGATTTATATAAATCGAAATATTGTTCAATATTAGCATGAAAATGATATAAAAAACAATAATACCCCTCCACTCTTTAAATAACATTGCTGTGTTTTCATACCCTTATTATCTACCTACATATACAAGATCGCGATTCATTTCGCTGTACGTTCTTAAACTGTTTTATTTTTAGTAATTTCTCCAATCCATCCCATACATACATATTATTACATACACACCACTGCCCTTTATATATGTATAGGATAGATAGAAATGACAAAAACAAAAAAAGAAAAAAAAAGAAAAAAAATGCAAAAAACACTTTTATTTCACTTAATTTAAAAAAATAAGGGGACCCCAAAAAAACAGGGGGGGAAAAAAAAGTAATTTTTGTTTTTGGGGCCCCCCAAATTTATAAATCCAACAAAAAAAAAAAAAATCTTTCTGTCTTCTT
>CM042157.1:77122870-77152943 GCA_023376005.1 Doryteuthis pealeii
TAAACCCTTACCCACTTACCCCTCCTCCCTCCCCTCCTACCCTCTATAAACTCCAAACGGTGAAATTTTTAACATTCTCCCCCCTCCTTTCCAGTTTTTCCTTGTGCTTTTTTTTATTTAAAAAAAAAAAAAAAAAAAAATTTTTTTAACGTGTTTTTTTTTTTTCATATTAACAATCAAACATGAGAAGTTTTTCATAAGGGTTTTTCATCATCATATTCTTATTCTTCATAAATAACCCCTTGTTGGCAGGGCTCTCGATGTATAGAGGCTACTCAGACTGTATCCCCTGAGAGATTCGTGTTATGTCCCCACAACCCACCCAATGCGGGGATCACTCATGAACGCGTTCGCTCTGTCACTCTTGGGTATTATTTTATGAACAATTCATTTTTTTTATTAAAAACTGTAAACTTCTAAATTCTTGTTGAGGCCCTCCAGTTCTTTCTGAGATTGTGGAGTTAATGCCATCCATTGCCATATTATACTTGTTTCCACTCTGACCCGGCAGCGGGGAGGTATAAAAGTACCTTGTAGACCCATCTAATAGATCTGTTTAAAAAATATTTATTTGTATTTAATTAGCAATACTGAATATCAGTAAAGTTTAAAATATTTTTATTAAAGTATAGTAAATTTATTTAAAAACTATTAATGTTTCTATTCCCTGAATTTTTTGAGAGAGACTTAGATAATTAGAATTATTTAGATTATTCAAACTATTTTCTCATTTCTTTATTGTTATCTGTACAACATCGGCTTTGATGTGTTGTTCCGGCCTTCTTGAGGTTATTTTGCTTGGACTTGGAGCCTTTTCGAACTCGAAACCTTTATATTTCAACTCGGAACCTTCTTTGTCATAATCAATTTAGTATATTATTAGTTACTTGAGCCCATATAACTGTATTTGTAACAAATGATTATTAGTAAATATGTAATTACTTGAAACTACAAATATCTTATAGATCATTTAGTATTTAGTTAGAAATACAAACCTTATACAATGAACTTGTTAGGAATATCATAAATGTGTTGCAAAAAACCACTAATAAAAATGAAAAGTTCTCAATAATTAAATTCCAATGTTTGTAGCAAATTAGTTTAATAACGAGATCATGTTTAAAAAGAAGATTCTCAATTTTAAACCAGTCTTTGCTCCACTTAAAATTAACCTTGTGTCACATCCTGCCCTAATCGGGTAGTAGGTTGGGTAAATAATTACATGGATCTTACAAATGGTGATGAATATTCTTGAGAGGGTACCATGTGACCCTGAAGAACTATAATTTTTCTTTTTAGGTTATCTGCGTTATTCGGACTATTTGTCCTCATCTTCATTGTTATCTGTACACGTTTTTCGGCCGATGTGCCCTCCGGCCTTCTTCAGTAACAAGAATATAATTAACACAGGGTTAACGCCTCTACCCCCAGCTATGGTTTAGGGATACCCCCATGGATTTGAATAAAGGGTTAGGTCAAAGTTTCGTGATTTCCCAATTACGAAAAGAAGTCCCTGAAGAAGCCGAATAGCACATCGGACAAAACATACAGATTAACAATGAAGATGAGGACAATAAGTCTAAATTAACGCAGGATAACAAGTATCATCAAGCCTCTCATCTCAAACATTCAAAGAAATAGTATATAATTTCCTTAACCCTTGTTTACCATTGCTTCCTATCTACTCAATGTTTTAAAAAAAAAAAAAAAAAAAAAAAAAAAAAAAAAAAAAAGCACACAAAAAGTGTAAATCTAAATGTGCTACAGGGTAATCTAAAAAAAACTTCATTATTTTTTGTTTTAATGTTATGTAAATTATTGTACCCTAAAAAAAAAAAAAACCTACTAGGCTAGCACGGGTGGTCAGAGTGGGCCCCCTCTGATCAATCAGCTGTGATACATCGAAGCCCTAGCACTTATATGATTGTCGCCAACTTTATTACCCCTTTTAAGCAAGCCCTGACCTATTTATCATATATGGCTAGAAGGTTGGTGGTTCATGTCCTGGGAATGACATTAAACTCTATCGATGGTGAGATTCTAGTTCTGGAGGTCTGAAAAATGTGGAGCACCTTATCATCACCATCACTCCCAGGTTCACTCTTGACCTGGAGTGTAAGTACCTGTTAGGTCTATCTATGGGTTAAATAGAAAAGGATGCACTAAATCATAAAGCTATCAGCATCACTGACAATAGTCTGAAAATAATTTCAGTCTCAGTAATTCAATTATCATTTAAAATAACAAGAAAACCTTGCTCTCCTTATCTTGTAAATGAACAATCATCTTTTAACTCTTAACATCCTATACCACCTTATCCGCCTGGCCGGAAGTCACATTCATTTTCCCCGCCCTGTCGTCTGGGGCGTTAGAATGCATCGACTGCACCCTGCCAGAGGGGTAAGACTCCCCAATGGGCCACCTGTTGGCCGTGGGTGGCGACCCGTGATGCTTAAGGATAGAGCCCAGGTGGATGAGCAATTCATGACATGCAATACTTCCACTTTTGGCCCTTCTTGGGCTAAACGGGCAGTCGGAGAGGCCCTCCTATCAATGGCTGGTCACTTCAAGCCCTAGCACCTAATATGATTTCCCAACCCTATTGCCCCTTATGGCAAGCCCCAACCCCTTTTTATCATATGGGTGCTAGAGGCGGTGGCTGCGGGTCTACATGTCCTTGGAATGACGTTAAACTCTATCTGATTGGTGAGGTTCCAGTTCTGGAGGTTTGGCAAATGTGGAGCACCCCATTCATCACCATTGCTCCTGGTCCACTGTGACCCGTAGTGGTAGTACCTGTTAGGGTCCCATCTATGGGTTAAATAGAAAAATATATTTATAAAAAAATTTGTTTATCCATTAAGAATTGATTTATTTCAAAACTTTATCGGCATTTAAATGACCCACTGAGGTTGATATGCTGTTAAAACAAAACAAACCAAACATTCATTTTCCTAATTTTACCCAACAGATAGCCTTGTTTAAATGTAAATATTTAGAAGTCTTATATTAAATGGAAATAACTCTTGGTAACTTTTAAAAAAAAGGCCATTTTAGCATTTTTTTGATAAATCCTTATAGGGAATGCGGCTTCTGGACTTTAAAAAATTCTTCAACAGGATGATAAGAGTTAAGGATCTCTTATCTCAAGATTTCTCTACTCATCTATTACTGAATGTTTATGGTTTATTTTCTTAACTGCCCATATTGGATTTTGTAGTGGGAAAAATATAAGCTGCCCCATTAAATGGAGGTCTTATCTTAATAGGACAATAAAACTGTGCCTATTTCTCACAAAAGTTGAAATGGCACTGCGGAACGGAAGTATCACATGGACCATCAGCAAAACATTGGGAAATCTCACTTGATGGACCATACATAAATCACTGGTATAATTGTTAGGCATGGGAAATGGGGGACCATATGACCTTTAGGCACCCCTTTTGTTGATCCGTTTCATAAGACATTTTTTTTTTCATTTACACCGTCAACATCGGTTATTTGTTAATTTTTAGAAATTTTTTTTTTTTTAAAATTATAAAAACTAACCCCTAAAAACAACCGGATTTTGACAGTGTAGATGAAAAAAATGTCCTTATGAAACGAGATTGCAAAAGGGATGCCTAACGGTCATATGGTCCGAAATGGGCACAATGAAAATGAATTCTAATCCTGGATGAGGCTGTTAACATTTCACATAGTGCTAATACCCTTGGGAAAGGTATGAATCTAACTAATCTCTCTCCAGCTATGGATAAATAATAGGGCACACTGGGCTTTTCAACTTCAGTATGAAAACCAGTCTAAAAGGAAAACTCTGAATTCAAACCTGTTAAACTCTGCTTAAGAAATTGAACTTGTGTTGCATCCTGCTCGTGTGGAGGGGTTGGTAAATATATATATACAGGAATCTTTTGGAGGTATGACTTAACATAATGGTTATCGCTGTTAGAAATGAAATTAGCTACTTGATTTTAAAAAATACTGGCGGTTGCATTTCAGTTTAGCTGAACACTGTAGAAGTCAACAGGAGGTAGACGAAACTTCTAAAATTGTTTATAGTGGGCAACCAAATTATGAAAAGGTCAGCTGATCACCTATATAGACTGGATGTCCAATTGTGGTGTAATGATTAGCAAGCTAGTCTCGCAGGTTCATTACTACTGAATAGTTTGATCTTAGCTTGGATACCCCATAGTTTGTGACCTTGTGTCAAACCAGTTGGTTAAATACCTACAAGGATGGTTGATATTAAATAACCCATGAAGGTTGATATGCCATTAAATAAAGAAACTCAAAAACCTAAACCTAAATATAGACTGCTTCAGAAAAGACACTTTGTTGCGTCCAGTTTGGTGGTAAAAATAAGGATAGCAATTCTAGATAGTAAAATTAGAAAATGAATCTGCTTTTAAATGCCATTTTAAAAAGATTTTGTATACAATAAATTTTTTGTAGTGGCAACCAACCCATGAGAAAGTTGATCACTTATATAGACTGCCTCGGATAAGACACATGGTTTTGTCCAAGGGCTGGTTTAGCTCAGTCGGTAGATTGTCTGGCTAGGGACCACAAGGTTCCAGGTTCGATACTGTCCTTGCCCACTTAGCATATGAGGTAGCATAGGACTCTGTGCAGTAAAGTGAGGAGCTGATGGTTAGGTGTGGCGCTCCAACTCAGATGCCAAAAGATACTCCCTCGCTGTTGGCTAATACCGATTTTAGGCCACCCCGACGACTTTAGAGGTAAAATAAGGAGTAAACCCTGAAAACAAATCAGGAGCTGGGGTCCCCTAAGGTGGAGTGATGCTGAAATCCAGTGCTACACAGCAAACTCCTGCGACACTACCATTGCCAAACTGCATTGGTCCCTTACCTTTCTTTGGATCACAGCAGCAGTGTGGAGAGGGGGGATTGTGTGTGGGCTAGAGCTCAACCTCCATATGAACCTGCCCAGGCTATGTAAGTTAAAAAAAAAAAAAAAAATCTTTTTGGACAATACTCCATCATATCTTGTAGACGAAGGGTGCCAACACAAGGAGAGCAATGCTAGAGAATAAAATCTAGAGAGAGGATTGTCAATTTTTTTCAGACTGGTGTCTTGCCAAAATAGATCATGCTTGGTCACACCCAGATCAACCACTTTCGGTTTAAAATGTCATTGACTTAAAGGCTGGATACCGTCATTTACATTTTAAAGAAAAAAAAAGAAAAGAAAGATAATCATAAATTTTAAGTCAGTTTCAAATAAACAGGATTAACTTTTTTTTCCTTTGGGTCTAATCTCTCTTAATTCAACAGATTATTTCTTGTAAAATTTTCAAAGGTTTTTGTATTAAGTGTGTGTGGGGCAATGATGCTGATAGCTTTCTGATTTAGTGCGTCCTGGGACACACATATGCTTTGAATAAGTCCCCGGGAAAATTTATGGGGTCCCAACAAAGCCGGTTAACTCCTACTTTGTAACCTATCCTGTGTAATTCATTTCTAAGAAACTATTGAAATGTATTTACAGTTAGCTGAAAATGGTGGGGGAAGAAAAAAAAAACACTGGGATGCATGAATATGATTTTTCTGCATCCTTTTAGAATTTGTATGCATCAGTGACCACAGGACGTGTACCTATCAACATCCGTGTGTGTGTGTGTGTGTGGTATGTATATATAAATATATATATATATATATATATATATATATATATAATATATATATGAGGTTAATATGTGCTTAATTGGAGTCGTACCTAATTTTGAAAATTAATTAATTAATAATGAATTAGGCGGGAATTAATTAATTTTCAAAATTAGGTACGACTCCAATTAAGCACATATTCTCCCAAAAATTGTCGGCAAAAAAGCCATTCCAAACATACCATGTTTACAACTTATCATATGAGGTTAAGTAAACAAACAAATGTGTTTATTTTTATATGGCTTTAAGTCGACAATTTTTGGAGGATATGTGCTTAATTGAAGTCGTACCTAATTTTGAAAATTAATTAGTTAATAATTAATGAATTTTAGGTGGGCATATATGTTCAAATGTAAGGCTAAACGAATCGAGAATTTTTTGTTTGTTTTTGTTTTTAATAATATAAAAACATTCCCACCAAAAGATGTCTTCTTCATTTAAATGTTTTATGTGATGATCATTTTTAATCTTTAAAAATAGAACATATTTCATTTTTCTAAATGTTAAAAATCAGTGTTAGGTTTATGCGCGCAATATCTAGAATTTAATTTGGATGGGATATAGCATTTTATTTTTTTTAAATTTTTGATAATGACCATGAACTTTAAAAATAGTTTGTTTAAAGTTACTTGCAAAGTGCACATATATAATATTTCTGCATAAATCAGGAATGACGTGTGTCCCTCTTTGGTGGTTAATCAAAAGTTTGTTTCCTGTTGTTTAAATAGTATTTGGAGCTTTTCATTTAATATTAGCTAAGGTTCTGGGTTCGATACTGGCCCTCACTAACTCAGTTGCTATGAGTAGAACAGGGATCTGTGCAGTAAAGTGAAAAGCTGATGGTAGGTATGGCGCTCTGCCTCAGATGCCAAAAACAATCTCCTTGGTCTAGTGCAGTTCTTTCGCTGTCTGCCTGATACCGACTTTATGATCCCAACGATTCTTTTTTTTTCTTTTTTTTTTTCATAACATTGAAAATGGAAGGAAATATCATTTTGGTATATTATGATTGTTTTTCCTTTTCCTTTAAAGAAAAATGACTAACTTAAAAAAAGATTTCTACAGTTTATGGAGAAATTACTGAATTAGAGAACTAGCAAGATTTGTGGATATACCTCAGTATGATAATTTAATTATTATGTTAGATATGTTTACTTAAGAGCTATTGTAAAATAGTTCAATATGTAAAAAGTAGAATAATCTTGATTTAACTCTCACTCTTTTTCTTTCTTTCTTTTGTGTTCGATTGAAACAGATTAGCATTATCACTTCCATGCTCACCCCCTCTCTCTACCTTATCCCTACTCTTTTTTTTATTTTATTTTTCTTATGTTTTCAGTGTAGCATGTCCTTTTTTTTCCCTTTCTTCATAATAAAAAATGAATGGTCAATTATTTAGCTGAGGTGATGGCACTCCTAAGAAATAATTCAGCAGATAAGCAACACTAGATAATCAGGATTTACATTTTTGCATTTCATCTTGGCCGATTTGGATGGTCTCATTTTTAACCAAAAGATGTTGCAAGATAATAATATTAATCAAAAGTAATTTGCATAGTTTTGTTCTAGAGATTTCCCCACTGTTGAGTAGACAATCTGAAAGGGATGTTAATATTAAGTTATCAGATCACAAAAAATGTAGAGAAATAGGCAACATATTTAAAATATCCAAATCATTGTTGAAAATCATTTACACCAGATGGGTTATGGTTGTTGGTTGGTTTATTGATTTTAACAGCATATCAACCCGTCTAGGGTTATGTCATGCCTAATTGTTAGGAAATAATACATATTGTGTATTTATATTTATACTTTTTAGTAATTGGTTTTAACAATGTGTTAGCATTATTGGGGATCATGTTGTATGGTATTGATTAGTTTCATGTCTATATTCTATGGTATAATTTTATTTCCCTCAAAAAGGAGAGAATATCCTCCATGTTGTCATTTTCAAACAGATCTTTCATATTGTTTGCTTTAAAATAACAGTTTCTGATGTGAGCAAAAGACCTGCAATCCATGAATAAGTGTCTAACTGTCAAAGGTGTTTGACCTGTTTCACATTGTGGTTGTTGTTTTTGTGAGTATTATTGGAGTGCGTTAGTCTTGTATGACCAATGCGTAATCGGGACACAATGACTTGTTCCTTTCTAGACTTCCTTAAAGTTGGTCTCCAGCCTCCCAAAGTGGGTTTGATAAGGAAGAGTTTATTGTGGATGTTGTGATTTCATTGTTGTTGCCATTTTGTATGAAGTAATCTATTTTAGGTTTCTATGTTAGTCACTTTCATGTATGATTTCCACATAATCAAAAATGACTACAGTACTATATTTCTGCATTTTTATTTGTTATTTAAACATGATTTATATATATATATATAAGATGTGCAGTTTAACCAAAAAATTGAACAATTCCCTTATTTAATATATATTTGTTGAACCTATGATTTTCATCTTTGTTTTATTTTTTATTTTTTACTAATTCTTTTTTTTATTTACTTTTCAGGTAAGTATCAAGTTTGTGATGACCTAATATGGAAACTTTGAAAATGAGTTGTTTCAACTAAAGTCAGTGAGTTTTTACTTAATGGATTTCATCTTTTATTTATTAACAACTATCTTAAAAGCTGCCCTGTCAGGTGGCAATAAGGTTAGTTATTTCGAAATTGTAAAAATTGTTATTGTACAAAAAAAAAATTGTCACAAAAATCACCAAAAACAATCACAGTAATAAAAACTTGGGAATTTCAAAATTTCAAGATTGTGGGTTCAGATTCGGCCTTGATTGTCTTTAATTTGCTCACAGAATTGACGAGATTCCAAAGTTGTATGATATGTTGGGCTACGGTCTGTAGGAGTAAAGTTGAAAAAGTGTGATATTCGCATTTATTATTACAGATATTACAAAATTCATTTCATCATTGTGTGTGAGAGACAGCATTCACCCAATACATTGAATTAACATCTCAGATTGCCACACTGTAGAATGAACATCATACCTTCACTGGGGATCTGTGACTAGCGTCCAGTCACCAGACAAGAGAAAGACAGCATAATCGAATGCACTATGTAGCAAATAACGGAGCATGGTCAGGTGCTCAGTATATATGGATGGAAGTATCCACACTGGGACCACTAGCCAGTCGGAATCCTGGAAGTGGACTTGACCATGCCATGTAGTGGAATGGCCCAACCTGCTGTTTAAACTACCTACCAGGTCTTGATTCTGAAAAGCAGATTCAACTTGCAACAGTTTTGAATACTGATCAGTCTACACAAATCTCTACACACTCCATGCTAGATGATTGGCAGCATATCCAACCAATCACATTTCCTGTAGCGAGAAAAGAGACTTACCTCATGGAGTAAAGTGGGCAAAGACTTGTCTCGCGTGTATGTCCATGATTTAGTTGAGATTGCCAAAAAAGAAAAAAAAATATATATATATATATGTATGTATATATATATATAATGTTGAAAGATAAATGGAAAGAAAATGTATGGATAAAAATTATTTATTGAAATGCCGACACATGTTTTGACCAAGAGTTTGTCCTTGTATACATTGTATCCTATTTAGTATTATTCTAAATACAAAATAAAATAATAATAGAGAAACCTCAAATTTAAGTATACAAAAGGCCATCTTCTTCAGGGGAAATATATATATATATATATATATATATATATATATATATATTCCTTTTTTACAAAGAAAAATGGCTTCCCTCCTGTAAAACCGGATGTAACAAAAAAGAAGTTATGGGGAGATTGCTATTCGTGCGCTGTGTTGGCGGGGACTGGTATCGAACCAGGAACCTTGCGATTTATAGGTGGGTGCTCTACTGACTGAGCTAAATCGTCCCCCTGAAAGCAAAAGGTAGATGAGCCATATAGATATTTACATACCATGAAGCTTATATTGAATAATACAGTTATAGCCATATGTATCCCAATTGTATACTTGCTGGATCTGACCTGTTTTCTGGGGGGGGGGGGGTTGCTTGCCTTTTTATCTGTCCATTTGACTTTATTGATCTCATCTTGAGTTGAGGACACAGATTTTTTTCCTCCTCTTTGATTTCTACTGTCTTTTATCTTCCTTGAGAAAACTGTTTTCATCATCTTTTCCCTAGCAACCATTAACAAATACCACATAAAACTATTTCCGCTATCATCTTCATGTTGATGTTGTTTTTTTTTTTTTGTTTTTATTGTTTTTTGTAGCCAGCAACTATTTATTGGTCAGTAGAGTTTCTTGTGTTCATGACCAGTTTTAAGAAGAAATGATTACATTAGTTTTCAAGCTGGTTCGTTATCAGAGACAGTTAAGAAAAAAAAAGATATCTCTATTCTATATAGAATTCTATATTAGAAATTAACTTTATCTGGAGCTGTTATCTTCTAAATAACATTTTCATGGTCATTTCACTAGTTCAGATGAACTTTCCCTCTTAGTATTAGCATTCCTAGTTGATTTTTTTATTGAGTTTATTGCTATTTAATCACATTAGTTATATAGAGCTTCTAAAAAAAGTTATATTTTATGCCTTTGGCTGTTTGAAGCAAAATATCATTTTAACTTGCTGTAAAAAAAATAATTCAATGGATAAAAACACATTAAAATTACATAATTAGAAATATTATTATATTTACCGAAACATTGTACAAATAACAATGAAGATGAGTACAATAGTCCGAATAACACAGATAATACTAATCAAGCCTCATCTCAAACATTCAGAGAAATTATTTTATTTCCAACCATATAAATATTTTAAAGATTGGACCAGAAATACGCAAGAAATTGTAATTAGGTGAAATTATATGTGGGTAATTGAAAACAACCAAATCATAATAGTTTTTTTTTTTTTTTAAATCAATTTTTTTCCATTAAAGATATGATAAAGGTATAAATCAACAATATCTATATTTTGATACTCGTGTTTTTTAATGGTATGACCATTATCATTTTGCAACATCTTCTGGTTAAAAATGAGACCATTCAAATCATCCAAGATGAAATGTGAATCCTGATTATCTAGTGTTGCTTATCTGCAGAATTCTTATTTCTTATGTCATCACCTCAGGTAAATAATGGACTATTTCATTTTTATCATAAAGAAAGGGAAAGAAAAGGGAATGCTACACAGAAAAAAATATAAGAAAGAGTAGGGAAAAGATAGAGAGAAGGAGTGAGTGTGTGGAATTGATAACACTAATCTGTTATTGAACATGATGAAAAGAAAGAAAGAAAAAAAAAGTAACTTATTTAGTTATTTTACTTTTTACATATTGAAGTAATTTGTAATAGCTCTTAAGTAAACATATCAAACATAATAATTAAATTATCATACTGTCGTATATCCACATGTCTTGCTAGTATGAAATCATTCTATGAAGAAATCAGGTATTAGATTTCAATGAGGTTGTCACCCATGTCAAAACTGAACAGGCTGATTATTGCTTAACTTTGTAATCTGGCAGGGACCACTGCTTTCAGTGTGGCTAAGACCATAAATCATTGATTTTTAAATAAAGTTGGCTGAACTCCTGACCCCCACCCCCACAAAAAAAAAAAGATTCTAGCCGCAAGTATTAAAGAAAAATGAGAGCTGCATTAAATATTACTGAATGGACATATTTTATTGCAATCATATAAAGATCACAACATATTATTCAAAAGTTGGTAGAACTTGTTACGTTGCAATACTCACGGTACTAAAACTCCGATAAAAAATCATAACACGAGAAACATGTCGTCACAACTCCCAGCCTTTATTAACGTGCTCGTCTAGTGGCTTCTACCAGGGAGGAGGGGAGGCAGAGAGAACGAGAGAGAGAGAACACTACTAGATTCCTGGGCTCTAATCAGGTCTGTCCCCCACGACGGACGCCGGCAAAAAGAGGCTGAAACCTTTCTTCCTTCCCCCACGTCACCACGTGACTTCCGGTCAACACCCGACTTCCGCTTGCCCCTCAATTCTTCGTTCGGGGTCACGCTACGGTCAAAACCATCGCTCTCCTCTTTTGGGTCATCACTATTTTTTAAGCCTTTGTTATTTATTCCTCCTCCTTCCATTAGCAGTTCTAGCTCACACAAGTCATATTGCAACAAACTTAAGACATAAAAGGAAAAGAAAAAAAAAATCGATAGGAAATAAGGTTCTTTATTTTCTGGTTGAATGATTTCAAGATATGTTAGAAATGTCTGGTAATTCACAGGAGAGTTGAGAAATCCTCTGTAACTTGACACCTGTCCAAATTCCCTGAATATTTTTGTTCACACCTTGTATAATCATTTCAATTATATTAATTAGAAAGTGCTACTGTATGGCTGTACCACTTGGACTCTTGTCCTAGGTATGACATTAAATTGCATCTATTTAGGGCCGGGTTAGCTCAGTCGGTAGAGCGTTTGGCTAAAAACCACAAGGTTCCTAGTTCGATACAGGCCCTCACCAACTCAGCATTTTTCTGTGGACACATCCTGTGCTCACATTTTTCTGTGGACACCTACACATGGGCACACTAGTGTAGGCTAATTAGCAAAAACCTACATAAACTAGCTCTGTGTGGACATTAGATGCCATGCGAAAGACCTGCCAGGAGCAATAACCAATAGTAACAGGTGGTAATAGTGATGGGAATCTATGCTGTCAGTATGACGTGATGATATATTTATAATTAAAACAATTTTAGATTCAAAGGCCATTATTCCCAAGTGTTACATAATTATTAGATACCTAATATTTATGTGCAATAGTGTAGAAATAAAAATGGCTGTTATAAGTTACAGCCCACGGCCTTGAAGGATGAGTGACAAGGCTTGACCTCACTCCTAACCTTACGGTGGATACCGTGATAATCGGTGGAGGAGACCCTCTTCCGGTTTAGATTAGAAATAGATTTTAGTCAGTCGGCGAGAAACCACGACGGTGGTGAGTCATGTTATACACACTCCGACTCACTCTGTGCAGATGTCTGGTTGGGGATTTAAAAATAAAGTAAGATCAAAGCAAATCGGAGTCTTGTGTTATTACCTCTAAAAACTAACAATGACACAGGGCTTCTGATAAAGAGAAATCCCCAATAGAAGACCAGACCCGAAGTCCCCAAGAAAGTCCAGACCTTAGAAGATTCGAGACCAAGACAAGATGTTATAAGATTCCAATGACAGCCAGAAGAATAGAGTAAGAAAGAAGTAAAGAAGTAATGAAGAAGGGTATACAACACAAGCAGGGGGAGGGAGATGTAGGATGAACATATACTCACCTTCACAGAAAGGATGTAACTAGTATCCAGTTACCAGACAAAAAAAGGGGACTGTAGCCAAGTACAGACCCTGTACTAACTGCCAGAACACAGTCATGTGTTGGGTATATATGGATCAAAGTATCCCTACTAGAACCAGCAGCCAATCAGAATCCTTGGAATGAGCTTAGCCAAGGTACACAGTAGAATAGACCAACCTGCTATATAAACCACCTCCATACTAAGGATTCTCAGAACAGATTCAACTGGCAACACAGCTGAATACTTGATCACCTTATAAGAATTTCTGCGTGGACTAATGGTTAGAGTCGCAGGAAATTAACTCGTCAACCCGAGTTCAATTCCTGGACGAAGCTGTTGGCATTTCACATGGCGCTAATACCCTTGGGAAAGGTATGAATCCAATTCTCCCTCCAGCTATGGGTAAATAGCAGGGCAGACTGGACTTTTTAACCATGGCTAGGTAACCAGTCTAGGAGAAGGAAAACTCTGAATTCAAACCTGTTAAACTCTGCTTAAGAAATTGACCTTGTGTCACATCCTGCTCGTGCGGAGGAGTTGGTAAATATATATATATATATATATATATATATATATATATATATATATATATATATATATATATAAGAATTTGCTTAAGTTAAATTATATAAAAATCAGTTAAGGTACTTGATTGATACTGATGATAACCTTCCCCAGTTCCCTTAAGGAACTGGGGGTAGACTGTACCAAGAAAGAGATTAAAGTTCTGGAGAGATAGTGCTGATGGGGGGTCTGCACAATCTTGACTTGAATTCATAAAGTCCAAAATGACCAGCAGCTGCTGCACGGATATTTATAATCTTACATCATGTCATTATGAAGTAAAAGAATAAATTAAACTTTATATAGTGAAATAGATAAGATAATAACATACAGAGTACTTCTCTTATCTTTCATCTTAATTTCAGTTGCTTTTTATTGCAATGAGTCATTGTACGCCCTGCCCTGTCATCTGGGGCGTTAGAATGCACTGACTGCACCTCTGCAGAGGGGTAAGACTCCTCCAAATGGGGCCACCTGTTGGCTGTTGGTGGCAACCCATGATGCTTAAGGACGAAGTCTTGGTGGATGAGCAGTCCATGACCTGCAATACTCCACTTGGACCCTTACTTAGGCTAGATGGGTGGTTGGTTTCAAAACTTAATTGGCATTAAATGACCCACTGAGGTTTATATGCTGTAAAACAAAACAAACTAAACCAACCCCTCTACATAAGTAGGATGTGTCACAAGGTCAATTTCTTAAGTGGATTTTTAACAGGTGTGAATTCAGAGGTTTCTTTCTCCTAGATTGTTTCCCTAACCAAGGTTAAAAAGCTCAGTCTGCCCTATTTACCCATAGCTGGAGGGAGAATAGTTGAATTTATACTTGTCAAGGGTATTAGCGTTATGTGAAATGTAACCAGCCTTGTCCAGGATTTGAACATGTGTTGTGGTGAGGTTCCAGTTTTGGAGGTTTGGGGAATGTGGAGCACCCCTTCATCACCATTGCTCCCTGGTCCACTGTGACCCATAGTGGTAGTACCTGTTAGGGTCCCATCTATGGGTTAAATAGAAAAATATATTTATAAAAAAATTGTATTATCCATTAAGAATTGATTTATTTCAAAACTTTATCAGCATTAAATGACCCACTGAGGTTGATATGCCGTTAAACAAAACAAACCAATCAATCATGAACACGTGTTGCCTTGTCCTTTTCCTATGACGGTAACCATTACACCATGCACCTGTAAATGTAAATATAGACGTATAATGTATGCGATTCCCTAACCTGGAGGCATGAAATAACCCCACATGGGTTGATTATGCTGTTAAAATCAATCGATCATTGTATAGCTGTCAGCAAGCGGTATGGATTGTGAATAAAGAATAAGTGTCCGAGTGCATTCTTCTTTACGTAAGTGTCCGAGTGTGTTCTTTTTTACCTAAGTTTTTGTGCAACAGCTGCTTTAGAAATTAGGTCAGCAGAATCTCACATTTAACGTATAGCTTTCATTATTTAAAAATGGCAGTGAATCGAGGCCTTCTTCAATGTTTACATACACTGTTAGTATCAATACCAATATCATATGGAATTTATAATTACACTAGAGGAGGCTACCTGGCATTGCCTGGGTAGAAGAGGGTGGGGGGAAAAAAAAAGTTAGTCTTGCAGATTCATTATTACTGAATCACGAGTTGGATCCTTGCAGGATGCCCCATTTAAATCCCTATCTTAAAAAAACTTTTTACTTAACCCATTCGCCACGGTCATTAGGGCATCCAGTAAGTGATCAGGCCTGATGGGGCATCAGAAAAGAATATATATATATACATATATATATATATATATATATATATATATATATATATAAAGTGTTATGGGTCCAACGGAGAAAAATTAAATATTCTATATAAAAAAAAAGGTCTGCAAAATATATTTTATTTATTAAAAAAAATTTTTTTTAATTATTTTACATTAGCGGCATGTGTTTCAGATCATCTGATATCATCTTCAGGCATTAATTAATCACATGCTGTCATATAAAAGTGTGTATATGTGTATATATATATATATATATATATATATATATATATATATATATATATATATATATATATATATATATAATGTAGAAAAGTTATTTCCCTACCGCGGTTTCAGTGTTCTTAGTACACCATCTTCAGGGGAACTAAGTAAATCTATGTGGCTAATAAAATATGTATTCGCCTGATTTAAGCTTATTTTTATTCCATTTATCCTAGGAGTCAATTAACTTTAGTCTACAGGATATATGGAGCCCTTTTAGATTAACTTCTTATGCTACTACAATGTTTACATGGTAGTAACCCGTTGATGATTATATATATATATATATATATATATATATATAGTGTGTGTGAGTTAGGATAGCTAACATATAAAGTGAATGGCATTTGATAACTCGCCGTTTTTTGCCTATGCACTTTTCAAACCATATGTATGTGTGTATATAGATGAGCGTGTTATCAGTGATTTATTTAAATTGGTTGAGTTCTTTCAGTTTTGATTTTAAATTTTTATTTACTTTATCTTACAAAGTAAAAAATAAATGAATAAAATTCAGTAAGTCTGCCATTTAAAAAAAAAAAAAAAAAAAAAGCTTTGCGACTGACCTGATAATTTAGACACCATTTTTAAAGCGAGTTAGAATCTTTGCCTATTTTCACTTTGTGCCTAATAAATCAAAGGTTTATTTTTTGTAATATTTGAACATCTATTAAGAATTGTTTTCAACTCCAGATAGTGGCTGTTGGGTCATTAAGTATAAAATAATTGATTTGTGTATTGATTTATTGAATTTTTTATTTTTTTTTATTATCTATTTAGTTGTTATGCCTCTTTGGGCATCAACATAGAGGAAATTCTCTCCCTTTTGAGGGAAATAAAATTATACCATAGAATATAGACATGAAACTAATCAATACCATACAACATGATCCCCAATAATGCTAACACATTATTAAAACCAATTACTAAAAAGTATAAATATAAATACACGATATGTATTATTTCCTAGCCGTTAGACATGACATAAACCAGACGGGTTGATATGCCGTTAAAATCAATAAACCAACCATCCAACCAACCCCTTTCTATCTTTTCACTTAAACCTTTTAAAAAAAAAAAAAGAAAGAAAAAATCTTTTCACAGAACATATACAATATCAATACAATATCTACATATACAGATCAAATTTTATTTCTCTGAAGTTTTGAAATGAGGCTTGATAATTAGTATTATTTGGATCATTTGGACTATTGTCCTCATCTTATTGTTATCTGTACAACGTTTCAGATTATGTGCCCTCCCCCTGCCTTCTTCAGGTATTTCTTGTTGAACTCAGGAGCCTTCTTAAATGCTCAAATGCTTTTCTGAATAAATATTATTTCCTAATCTGAAACATAAACATAACTTTAGATTGGTTGACTGACATGCCATTAAAATCTGGATTGGAACCTCTGGATAAAGTGAGCTTGGGTGAGCATATTTGATAGTACTAGGTCGAAGGAACTTGCAGTTCTGCAAGGTTATGCAGCCTGAACCATTGACCTTCACTCGATATTGCCTGTTTGGAAGGACTTCGACAATTCTACCCATCTTGTTCCACCTGTGTCGACCCCGTTTGCTCTGTATGACTACAGTTTCAAGTTTGTTCTTTCTTTCTTTCTTTCTTTCTCAGCATATAAAGCATTTTCTAAATAAATAGTGAAATACATCACTAATCAGGACTGAGCCTATTCTAGTAGTGACCACCCCAAGCAGATTTAACAGGTTTGAATTAAGTTTTCCTTCTCCTAGACGGGTTGCCTAACCGATGTTAAAGAGCCCAGTCTGCACTACTATTTTACCCATAACTGGAGGGAGAGTAGTTGGATTCATACCTTTCCCAAGGGTATTAGCATTATGTGAACTGTAGCTTCATCCAGGATTTGAACTCGGGTCAACAAGTTCATTTCCTACGACTCTAACCATTACACCACACACCTCCAACAGAAACTTAATAAACTAGTATTTATACTTAATACCATTATTGGCATTGACTGCTTTCAAAATCCATTACAAGAATTAGATATAAGTAAAAAAAGGTAAAAAAATTTCTCAAAACTGAAAGAGGTCTTCTAATTCTACTACCTCTTCCACCTCAAGATATATAGATAACACAAGTGATGATAACGATGAAGCTGATACAGACCTAATAGATCCAGCTGAAGATGATATTAAGATAATAAACTGAATACTCAATTTGTGTCCCTCAGGCTTGCTAAATTATATATTTAACCATATATATATATATATATATATATATGTTATCCACACACGTGTTTCGAGGTTTCATCTCTCATCAGTGTGGCTACACTTTAACACCTACCTCTAGCCGGGATTGAGACCTGAATGAATTTTCGTCTGCCATGTCTCTTATCCATACAGCCATTAGCAGTTGTCAAATATAGGAGAATATTTAATTCATACATTTCTAAGCGGAAATGAATTCACTAGAGTCCTCTAACTTTGTAAACAAAGTGAGGGTTAGCTACACGCCAGACGGTGAATTTTACAATTAAATCCCTATTTAGAGAACTCAACTAAGTGGGAGTTATATATATATATATATATATATATATATATATATATATATATATACATATATATATATATATACACCAAAACCTCCGCACGAGTAGGATGTGAGACAAGGTCAATTTCTTATGCAGAGTTCAATAGGTTTGAATTCAGTTTTCCTTCTCCTAGACTGGTTGCCTAACCAAGGTTAAAGAGTCCGGTCTGCCCTACTATTTATCCATAGCTGGAGGGGCAGTAGGATTCATACCTTTCCCAAGGGTATTTGCGCTAAGGGAAATGCAATATTTAACCATATAAAGTAGAAATCTAACTAAAAATTTACAAGCCAGAAATCAGTTATCAACATTCTATAACTTTTCTTATACACCCCACCCTTTTTTTTGGTCACCTGAAAATCTATATATTAATACGCTTGTTCCATAATCTTCCAACTGTTATCATCTTGCATGATTAAAAATGAGACCCTCCAAATCGTCAAAGATGAAATGCAAAAAATATAAATCCTGATTATCTGGTGATGCTTATGTGGCGTATTCTTATTTCTTAGGAGTGTTATCACCTCAGCTAGATAATAGAACATTCCATTTTTTTATAAAGAAAAGGATATGCTACACAAAAAAAAAAAATATAAGAAAGACAGAAACAAAAAAGAGTAGAAAAAGATAGTGGTGTGGGCGGGGGGCAATAACACTAATCTGTTTCAATCAAACATAATGAAAAGGAAGGAAGGAAAGAAAGAAGAAAAGAGTTAAATAAAGATTATTATAGTTTTTACATATTGAACTATTCCGCAATAGCTCTTTTGGGCCAGGTTAGCTCAGTCGGTAGAGCGTTCGGCTAGAAATCACAAGGTTCCTAGTTTGATACCGGTCCCCGCCAACTCAGCGTATGAGTAGCACAGGGATCTGTGCGGTAAAGTAAGGAGCTGATAGTAGGTTTTGTGCTCCACCTCAGATGCTAAAAACAATCTCCTTGGTCTAGCACTATTGAAAAGGGGATAGACTCCCTCGCTGATTGGCTCATACCAACTTTAGGCCGCCCCATCGACTTTACTTTTACTATGGTATATCCACAGGTCTTGCTAATCAATAGTAATACGAGAAATGGCCACCAGATGGCCATAAACATAAACTTCTTAACAATGTTTATTGCTGTAATAAAAGGTGAGGACAGATACATTTCTAGAGAGTTAAGGTAACATCAAGAATAAATCATTGATTTTCTTTCTCTTATGTTGCTTTACTAAGGTATTATTTAATAAATACAAAGTCCAAATCTATAATGTCTTATTGGGGGAAAGGGGTAACCACCCACCCACCCAATTTAAGCCTTTCACAGGGACTAGCTGAAAATTCTGCCTATGGTGTGGTTTAATAGAATGGAACAAACAAGAATTTATTTTTTCTTTTACTTCAAAAGAAAAAACCTATTGCACTTAGAATTCTTTTTGCTATAAGTGAATGATTAAAAGATTTTTATGTGTGGAGCTATAAAGACTTAAATGGAAATTGGACACATGGCCTAGTGGATAAAGGAGTTAGGTTAAGACAGTTCTAAGTGACAGTTATCATCTCTGGACTGCAGGTTCAATCCTGGTCAAGGGCCAGTAACATAGAATAATAATTAACACAAGCTTAACACCTCTACCCCAGTTATGGTTAGCGGAATACCCTATGGGCTGAATAAAGGGTTAGGTTCAAAGTTCCGTGATGGCTCGCGATTACGACAAGAAGGTTCCCGAGTCTGAGAGGAAATACCTGAAGAAGGCCGGAGGGCACATCGGCCAAAACGTTGTACAGATAACAATGAAGATGAGGACAATAGTCCGAATAACGCAAATAATATTAAATGGAAAGGTTTTTCTACCCTATTTATCCTTAATTTAATTTTCTTGATTTGGTGGTTGGTTTTGAAGGCTATCATTCAAAGCAAATATGTGCATCCTAGGATGCACTAAATCAAAAAGCTATCAGCATCACTGCCTGCTTTTACTCCTGACCAAAATAAGAGACTTGAGAACCCTTGATAAAAAAATGTAAAAAATCTCAAGTATTTGTGTAAAAAGACAAATGCACAATAACTGAACCACCTCTCAAATACTGTGACAAGCTGTCTCAGTACAAAATGGATTTCTTCTGTCTATTATAAAGAAGAGTTCTACTATATTAAATCAATCTTTCTCCACTCTTTCTTTTCTTTTTTTTTTTTTCATCTATTATAATATAATATTGACTGTCAGAATATGTCTATAACACTATCCTTCAGAAAATGTAAAATGAAATTCTACAGTATTGATTATTTTTATTCATTTATACATATCATCCAATCATAAAAAATATTATTTGCCTGCAAAAGTTCCCAGCACTCATTTTTTTTAACCCCCTCTCCCTTTTTAAAAAGCTAAACTTGAATACATAGTTGAAAACCGGTTTTATTCTGATAAGTTTTGCACATATCTAATAGTTGAGGAATAGAAGTGGATAAAACACACACAATTTCTTTCAATTAATATTTCGCCTCTTAATACACTGAGGCGAAATATTGATTGAATGAAATTGTTTGTGTTTTATCCACTTTTATTCCTCGTCTTTTAATCACTTTTTGTTGGATTTTACCCAATCTGTTATTTCTTCATATCTAATAGTTTTAGTATTTTTTGCAGGTTGTCTCTGTCTCTCTCTCTATCTATCTCTCTCTCTCTCTCTCTGTCTCTCTCTTTCTCTCTCTCTCTTTCTCTCTCTGTCTCTCTCTGTCTCTCTCTCTCTATCTCTCTCTCTTCTCTCTCTCTCTCTCTCTCTCTCTCTCTTCTCTCTCTCTCTCTCTCTCTCTCTCTCTCTCTCTATCTCTCTATCTCTCTATCTCTCTTTCTCTCTATCTCTCTTTCTCTCTATCTCTCTTTCTCTCTATCTCTCTATCTCTCTTTCTCTCTATCTCTCTTTCTCTCTATCTCTCTTTCTCTCTATCTCTCTCTCTCTCTTCTTCTCTTCTCTCTATCTCTCTTTCTCTCTATCTCTCTTTCTCTATCTCTTCTCTCTATCTCTTTCTCTCTCTATCTCTTTCTCTCTCTATCTCTTTCTCTCTCTATCTCTTTCTCTCTCTATCTCTTTCTCTCTCTATCTCTTTCTCTCTCTATCTCTTTCTCTCTCTATCTCTTTCTCTCTCTATCTCTTTCTATTCTATCTCTTTCTTCTATCTCTTTCTATCTATCTCTCTCTTTCTATCTCTCTCTATATCTCTATATCTTTCTCTATCTCTTTCTCTATCCCCCTACATAGACATACACTTATCAGATAAATGTCAGCAAAGAACATTCACTATTGAAATGGTGCAGTTTCTTTGTAAATAGATTTTTTTTTGTTTTCTTTTTTTTTACTTTGACAAGATGTTACTCTTGGGTAGAGCCAATGACAATTTATTTGATAGACGAACAGTAATAATACAGAAATCTCATTACTTTTTATATATAGTTTCTAATACAACTAGAAGGGAAATGGTATTGACAGCAATAAAATTTACTGTTATGGAAGAACTGTCTACTGTGGCCCTAAGTTTATCCTACCCGCTCCCCCCCTCTCTAATCACTTATTTTATTTTCAGTTTTTGTTCCTCTCTGCCAAAGATTGTACAACCGACCCTTATTGACCATTTGCCCAGCTTATATATATATATATATATATATAACCACACCAGTCTGCATAACAGGGCATCTTGCTTGTGTCTTTTTTAAAATTTTATACTCTTGTGACCATGTAAACAGAACATTAACTTGATTTATACAAGATTGTAAGAGGCAACAAAAGGACAGTTTTATTTTCCTATTTTTACTGTGCATGGTAACTAGAAATATGGCTATATGATTTATATTAGTACTAGAAGTGGCTACCCAACATTGCCTGGGTAGAAGAGAAAAAATGGGACCATATGACCTTGCTGATTCATAAGTACATTTTTTTTTCATTTACATAGTCAACATCCAGTTGTTTGTTAGGGGTTAGGGTTAGGGGTTAGTTTTATAAAATTTTTTTAAATTTAAAAATCTTCTGTTAACAAACAACCGGATGTTGATGGTATAAATGAAAAATGTACTTATGAATCAGCAAAGCAAAAGGAGTGCCTAAAGCTCATATGGTCCAAAAAACGAACAAAAAAAACAAAAAAGAAAACAGGGTGTAATGGTTAGCAAGCTAGTCTTGCAGATCCATTACCACTGAATAGCAAGTTAAATCCTTGCTGGATGCCCCATAAAAAATCTCCACATAAAAAGACCTTACATTAATCTGGCCTGAAAAAGACAAAAAGAAAAAATTGATTTGTTTTGCACCTCCATATGGATTTGTGACACTTTGAGATTTACGGACATTTTCTAGTAGAATTTTAATGCTGTTTTGATTTCTAAATATCTTCACGAATATAAATCAAATCTTTATGATTTTTGCACAAAAAGCTTGACTCAATAGCAGTGAATGTTGTGTGTGTTTCTTAGTGTATTTATATATATATATATATATATATATATATATATATATATATATATAAGGCTGAAGAGTTAGGGAATTGAACTGATAAAAAATCGGTCAGGTTTCGTTCTCGGCTGGAGGTATTCTGCTAAGTCAAGCTACACTGAAGAGATGTGAAATGTCAAAACACGATGTGTGTGTGTGTGTATATATATATATATTTATATGTAGATAAAAGGGTATGAAAACACACAATGTTATTAAAATGAATATATTTTTATATAATTTTCATTGCTAATATTGACAATTGATGATTTTTTATAAATCGAAATATTGTCAATATTAGCAATGAAAATGATATAAAAATATATTCATTTTAATAACATTGTGTGTTTTCATACCCTTTTATCTATACATATACAGTCGGATTCATTTCCTTACTCTTAACTGTTTTATTTTTGTAATTTCCTACATCCATCCATACATACATATATACATACACACCAACTGCCCTTTATATATGTATAGATAGATAGGAATTGACAACAAAAAAGAAAAGAAAAATCAACACCTTCAACTTATTAAAATAGGACACAGGAAGTATGCAATATGGAAGAATATTGTTTTCTACTAAGCATGTTTGTCTTTAGTTAAGAACAGCCATTATGGTACTTAAGATTTCTAAAAAGTTTGAATAACTTACTAAAAACATTAGTCTTATTTCTACAATACCTTTTGTAAGATTTCAGCTTTTTATATTTAGTTGAAAGGTTTAGGTGGCCTTCCCATGTGGGTACATAGAAGTACCAGACATATTCCGACAAAGGAGATGTGAAGTGTAACAAACATGGACTTGAACGTGGAGAAACATTTATACAGGAATACGTATACAAGTAGAGGATATAATAAAGAACACATATATGAGATAAGGTACAATATAGAAGTGTACAGAAGATACATAAATGTATTGTAAAGAAGGTTTGACAAAGTCCTACAGAGGTGAGGGAGAGTCCTGGAGTAAAGTCACTTACTTAGTTGTGTTGGGGGGCGAAGCCCACCCACATGAAAGGATGTAGATGTAAATGTCTAACCCATGGTATGCTGGTTGCAGTTTCGGAGGCAAAAGAGGGTTCAAATGTGGTGCTTCTCTGATTAAATAGTCAGGATGCCTAGCGGTCAAAACCTGAAACACACAGGAAGATAACTTCTCCAGACCAAATGGGCAGCCAAACACTACACCTTTATATACTAGCAATCTGTTCTGTCAGTGAAGTTTAGAATGCAGGAATTAAGTATAATTAATTGAATTAAATTACCACAACCAGAAAATTTGGCAAGTATTGTGTACAACCTGTGAAACACTAAACAGCTGTTTTTACCTTATTTGGTCTTCTCAGCAGTATATACCACTATCTGTTGTGTCCTTAAGATATACTATAAGACAGACAAGGAATAGTGAGGTATGCTATTAATCCTCGAAGCCAGCCCAGCATAATGCCATGCTCACTATATAGTCAGACCACATGGGTGAGAGAGAATGTGGAATATTCCATTACAACACTATCTCCATCACTTGATTGAACCAATAATACAGTATAAGAGTGATATACAAAGTGAAGTATGATAACATTAAAATGGAGAAAAAAAATCTTTTATAATATAAATGGCAAGATTGCTACAGATGATCGCTAGGAAAATTTTTTAAAAGTTCATTGAAGTCAATCAGTATACTGTTGGTTTGAACAACAGCAACTGGCTAAGCAAAACTGAACCAATGCCCAAGACAGCTGGTATTTATGGAAATCAAGAATAGTCCATTCATGTATTTGGGTGATTCCATTCCTTGAGTCCTGATTGGCTGCTTGGTTTCTATGATGTTATGAGTCTTCATAAATACCCTGGCATTTTGCAGTAGTATTGCAACAAGATTAGATTCGTATTCAATTACAACTAATTGTTGTCTTACCAATTTGATGGTAATTGGAACTTAGTATGATTATTCTACAAAGTTTAAAAGTCATTTTTCCCAGTGTTTATATTTTTTTTTTTGTTTTCAATATTTTAAAAAATCTGGACAGTTTAAAAGTATCAACCAGACAAAATATCAAATATACAGCAAACATTCAGGTCTGTGTGGCTGAGATTGAACCAGTGACCATAGAATGTAGAGTTTTAGCTATGAAAATCTATGATTTGTTATAGCATATAAAGCCTCACCAGGTAATTCTAAATGGATCCCAAGCAGTTTTCCCTCCCAGAGAAAATTATCAGTTGACTGTATCATCTTGAAAATGTTCATGTTTCAATCATTGATGCATGTCAAAAAATATCTGCAAACTTGCTGTATTGATTGTAGAAATTTCAAATTTAAAAAAAATGGGGTATTATCACATAAATCCATCCTGGCCTCCTGCCCTAAAAAAAAACGCTAAGTGGTGCCTGCTGAAAATCTAACCTACGCTATTATTGAACTCCCTAGTTGTTTGAAGGTGTTTTTCCCGAATAGTTAATGCGATATGAAAGTGATATTTACTCCCACCTGTCTTTTCTCAACAAGTAAATGTAGATATTTTAACCCCCACTCTTTAAAATATTTTTAAATTGTTTTGAAGGCGATTTTATTGACAAATAACTTTTTTAGTTGTTTGAAGGCGTTAAAAGTAAGTGACCACCCAGGTTTTTTATTGACATGTAAATCCACCCCCCCCCCTCATAATTTTTTTTTTTAAATTGGTATTTCCATTTTATTTTAATTCAAAACAACTGTTACAAATTTTTTACAAATTTTTAAATAAAAAGACATCTTCAAACAGCTAGGGAGTTCAATAGTAGCGCGGGTTGGATTTTCAGCAGGTACGGATTTTCGGCAGGCATCGCTTAGTGTTTATGCAATATGCACCAAAAAATGCAGTCAGTTTCTGGGTATTATCACTTGTAGGGGATTTAAATCAAAATTAAGTGTTCTGATTGGTCAAAAGAAGTTAGAAAAAGATGTTGGAATTAGTAGGTTAAATTGATATATGCAGTTTTGTTAAACATCACCAAAATGCACTAAAGGAGGTCATTAGTGATGTTACACCAGTATCCTTACAGATTTTGGGTTTTGCAACATTATATCTGTTCAACCGATAAACCTGACATGTTATTAGGCCGCCTTCTTTGCATATTTGCTCTGTATATTTTATGAATAGTTTATAAATTCTTATATATTGGTCCAGGGATACACAACATCCAAGCAGAGACTTGCTTGGTACATGTATAAAATAGGAGATTAAAGAAAAAAAATTTAACTGAATAAAAATGAAATTAACTTTTAAATATAGTCGCCTTACTACATTTTGGAGGGCATCGTCAGTGATGTCATTTGCTTGGGTCACTGGGGAATTTCGGGTCTTTCAACATAATACTCCCTTCACCAGGTGGACCCTATCAGAGAAGATTACTCTGATCCACCCACTTACTATGATATGTCAACAGTGTATGTACAAACTGATAATGTCTATGCTTTATTTATATTACTCAGAAAATATACAAAAAACAGATTATTAAATTTTTGAGGGCATCGTCAGTAATGTCATTTTCTTGGGTCACTGGGGAATTTCTGGTCTTTCAACATATTACTCCCTTCACCAGGTGGACCCTATCAAAGAAGATCAAACTCTGATCCACGCTCTTTCTATGAGATATCAAAAGTGTATGTAAAAACTGATAATGTCTGTGCTTTATTTACTTTACGCAGAGAAAATATACAAAAAAACAGATTTTAGATGGAACACATTACCGAATTTGGCATATGTTAGATAATTAGTCTAAATTGGTCAATTTGTGATTAAGCCAGGCAATCTGGACTTTTCTGAAGATGTGTGCTGTATGCAAGAACTTTATAATTCATAAGTTCTATCCAATTCTCACTGGGATTATCTATATAATGGCCGACATGTCTGCTGGCAGTTCATGGTATTAATGTCCCTAGTGTACATCTTGTTTGAGATATTATTTGTAGAATCCTCTTTGATGGAAATTGTCTGAACCTGTACTGAATAACAGACTAATGACCTTTTGTACTGATTAATAAATGCATTAATTAATGAGGAAAGTTTATGGTTTGCTTTGGGTGAAAAAACTAATAAAAATGGTTCCTGTGTGCCTTGGACAAAGTATATTTGTCAATTACGCTACTCCTTTTTGTCATAAGTTTATGTTCCTGGTCTCTGAGCCAAGATACACAAGTTTATATTTCTATCTGTTGACAAAATAGTTTATGGCCCTAGTCTCTGATTATATGCAAACAAAAGCTAATAGTGTTAAGTTTTTAAGGGCCATCCTTTGTCCTTAAAGCAGAAGCGCTTATCCAGTGGAATTGGGTCCTTGATAAAGAGTCCCCGATAATGATCCTTTGGTTTCTGGTAAAGAGTTCTCAGTTGCTGGTATAGAGTCCTCGATATGAATCTTTGGTTACTCTGGTAAAGAGTCTCTCAGTTGCTGGTATAGAGTCCTTCGATAATGAATCCTTTGGTTACTCTGGTAAAGAGTTCTCAGTTGCTGGTATAGTCCTTCGATAATGAATCCTTTGGTTACTCTGGTAAAGAGTTTCTCAGTTGCTGGTATAGAGTCCTTCGATAATGAATCCTTTGGTTACTCTGGTAAAGAGAGTAAGGAGTCAGTTGCTGGTATAGAGTCTTCGATAATGAATCCTTTGGTTACTCTGGTAAAGAGTTCTCAGTTGCTGGTATAAGTCCTTCGATAATGAATCCTTTTGGTTACCTGGTAAGAGTTCTCAGTTGCTGGTATTATAGAGTCTTCGATAATAAATCTTTGGTTACTCTGGGTAAGAGTTTCAGTTGCTGGTATAAGAGTCCTTCGATAATAAAATCCTTTGGTTACTTACTCTGGTAAAGAGTTCTCAGTTGCTAGAGCCTTGGTTATAGAGTCCTTCGTAATGAATCCTTTGGTGGTAAAGATCAGTTGCTGTATAGAGTCCTTACAAGAATCTTTGGTACTCTGGTAAGAGTTTTCAGTTGCTGGTATAGAGTCCTTCAATAATGAATCCTTTGGTTACTCTGGTAAAGAGTTTCATTGCTGGTATATGAGTCCTTCATAATGAATCCTTTGGTTATCTGGTAAAGAGTTTTCAGTTGCTGGTAATAGGAGTCCTTCAATAATGAATCCTTGGTTACTCTGGTAAAGAGTTTCAGTTGCTGGTATAGAGTCCTTCATAATGAATCCTTTGGTTACTCTGGTAAAGAGTTTTCAGTTGCTGGTATAGAGTCCTTCAATAATGAATCCTTTGGTTACTCTGGTAAAGAGTTTTCAGTTGCTGGTATAGAAGTCCTTCAATAATGAATCCTTTGGTTACTCTGGTAAAGAGTTTTCAGTTGCTGGTAATGAGTCTTAATAATGAATCCTTTGGTTATCTGGTAAAGAGTTTTCAGTTTGCTGGTTATAGAGTCCTTCAATTAATGAATCCTTTGGATTATCTGGTAAAGATGTTTCATTGCTGGTATAGTGAGTCCTTCAATAATGAACTCCTTTGCTTCTGCCTGGTAAAGAGTTTTCAGTTGCTGGTATAAGAGTCTTCCAATAATAATGTCCTTTGGTCTGCTGGAAAGAGTTTGCAGTTGCTGGTTAGGTCCTTCATAATGAATCCTTTGGTTACCTGTAAAGAGTTTGCAGTTGCGGTATACTGAGTCTTCAATAAGAACTTTGGTTACGCTGGTAAAGAGTTTTCAGATTTCTGGATAGAGTCCTTCAATATGAATCCTTGGTTATCCTGGTAAATTGAGTTTTCATTGCTGGTATAGAGTCTTCATATGGAATCGCTTTGGTACTCTGGTAAAAGAGTTTTCAGTTGACTTGGTATAGAGTCTTCAATATGAATCTTTGTTCTCTGGTAAAGATTTTCAGTTGCTGGTATAGAGTCTTCCAATAATGAATCTTGGTTACTTCTGTAAAGAGTTTTCAGTGATGGTATAGAGTCCTCAATAATGAATCCTTTGGTTACTCGGTAAAGAGTTTCAGTTTGCTGGTAATAGAATAAGCTTCTATAATGAATCTTTGGTTACTCTTGGTAAAATTTTATAGTTGCTGGTATAGAGTCTTTCATAAAGTAATCCTCTGGTTACTCTGGTAGAGTTTTTAGTGTTGCTGGTATATGAGTCCTTTCAATAATGAATCCTTGGTTTAACTCTGTAAGAGTTTTCAAGTTGCTGGTAGAGAGTCTCGATAATGAATCTTGGTTACGTTCTGGTAAAAGAGTTTCAGTTTGCTGGTATAAGAGTCCTTCGATAATGAATCCTTTGGTTACTCTGTAATTCATATAAATCCGTCCCCTTAAGAGTGCAGTTAGAATGTAGTCCCTGTAGGGGGTTTAAGTTATTCTATATCCACGCAGTATTGGTGTGATTGGCTGCAAGAATTACTCAGCATAACCTTGGATAGTCTATAAATTAGGTGAGGAAATTAGAGCACACCATATATTATAAAAAACAATTACAACTATTACTAAGATAAGTTTTTACTTAACATTGTTTATCTATTTATAACACCTGTGCATATTATAATGGTTACAAGAATTTATAATAGTATTTCTCTGCATTTTTGAGATGAGGCTTGATAATTTGTATCATTTGAGTTATGAGAAGGTTCCGAGAGTTCAACAGGAATACTCTGAGAAGGCCAGAGGGACATCGCCAAAAGTTGTACAAGATAACAATTAAAGATTAATACAATAGTCGACAATCGCAAATATAGAATATAGATCATATGGGTGCTAGAAGGCGGCGGCTGCGGTCTACATGTCCTGTGATGACATTATAACTCTATCTGATGGTGAGGTTCCAGTTTTGGAGTTTTGGGGAACGGTGATGCACCCTTCATCACCATTGCTCCCTGTTCCTCTGCTCCCGGAGTGGTTAGTACTGTTAGGGGTCCATCTATTGGTTATGAAAATGGTATTATATAAAAATGTATTATCCATAAGATTGTTATTGAAAATTTTTTTCCGGCAGTTAAATGACCATGAGGTTGATATGCCGTAAAGCATAAACACAAACAAAAAGTAAACAAAGTTAAAAAAAAAAATAAAAAACTTCCTTATTTTAACTAAAGCCCTTTTTTTAGGACATTAGCTTTAGGCTATAAGGAAGCCATTAGTCAAGCTTTATCAGAATTAGTCTAGTCCATGTTTGATATTTATCTTATTAAAAAAATTAAAGGTATAATGCTCCATCGCGACTTTATTTATTTAACAAAAAAGCATTTTTTAGGCATTAACTAGGTTATGTGGAAACAGATTGTGTCAGGCTTAGGAATTGACCAAATGTCATAGATTGATTTTTTTTATTAAAAGTAAATAATGCTCTAACATATCTTGATCAATACATACCACTAATTTTATTACAATGCTATTGTTAAGTTTAGTTAGGTTTTGTTGTTGGAATATTAAGTATAATGGAATGTAATCAAGGTTTAGACTACATATTTTTATTTACAGGTATTTGCATTG
>CM042157.1:77153043-77230543 GCA_023376005.1 Doryteuthis pealeii
CTGATAGTCAAAATAGGGCACTCTGTCCTTAAGTTTATGCACCAAACATACATCGTTCAAAATAAATTTCAACTTTGCAGATGTCTATTTCTTTGTCTCTTAAGGGCACATTCTCAAAATCAACTTTATTGCAAGAGGCCCTCACTTCTTCACGTCCTTCAATTGTATCCATCTACAACTACCACCATCATTAGACACTCCGCATAAATTTGTACATAAAGCTGATTTTCATAACGGAACAAAGCCTAATGATAAGAATTGAAGAGATAAATTGTAAGCTTTAGGTTTTAATTTTGTCACGGGATTTGGCTGTCGCTAAGTTGAGAGGGAATGGGGGGGCACTTCTCATCTTTCTATTTGTTCTTTTTAACAAGTTAACAATGTGTTTACTGGCAGATATTGATTTCACTGTTATCTTCTCTTGTCAATGGTGTATTCATTTGGTAATGGTTTGCTGGCAAAAAATCTCTTCTTAATCAATTAATGGTTCCTCCTCTCCTCGAATCTCTCTATCATACTCATCTCTTCTCTCTCTCTCTATCTCTCTCTCTCTATTGAGTACATGTATTTTAAAGGTGACAACATACTTGCACGAAAACAGATAGCAAAATTTCTATTTAAATTCACATAGGATTGGCAGTATACTTTACTTGCTATATGTATTTTGAACACCCACTATTGCTTAGATTTTCCTGGTCTGCCATAATTTACTTATCAATTTTTATATATTTTATGTGACGACCAAGTATCATCATTTGAGTTTCTCAACAAGTTTTTAACTAAATTTTTTTAATATATACAACACACAACGCACAGCACACACACACATCACAATTCAAGGTGTCTATAAAAATCCTGCTCAGCAAATTATTAAAATATAAAAAGATGGCAGTCTTCAATGATACTGATAGTTTATTTTCTTCTAATTAGTGTTCCTGGGACATGGGAATTATGAAATTTTGATGGGTCAGCAACCTAAAGTTTCTTAATAAATTGCAGATTTTATTTACCATAAACAACTAAAGCCGTTAACCCCTACCTTGTTGACCTCCATACAGTGTAACTATCGTTTTCGCAAGAAAAGTATTGAAAATGTAATTTGCAGTTAGCTAGACATGGTGGGAGTAAGAAAATGATAAACACACTGGGTTGACATGGATACAATTTTTTTTCTTGTGTCCTTTTTAGATTTTTATGCATCATTGATCACATTGAGATCAGTACTATCATCAGGATCCCTGCAGTCTATTGTGAATGCAATAATAAAAATAAAAATAAAAGCAAGAGTTTGCAATTTTATATGATTTTTGACTAAATGATTCTACTCATTTGTTAAGCAACGTGAGTTATTCAATTTTTCTCAAATTTTAAAACTGCTACAAGACTTATGAACACCTGTAATATATATATTATATATATCATATATATTATTGGCTTTTATAAATGACTTCGAAGTCATGTTTGGTTTTGTATTTACCAAAACTTTCCGCACAGCCGGATGGGACACTACGCAACGGTCAACTTTTAAGCTGGACTTAACGGATTGAAATTCAGTTATTACACTTTTCTTTTACCAGTTTGGAACAAGCAGTCAGTTCTTGTTAAAGAGCCACCGTGGGTTCCTCGCCTAGAGATCACAAATTTAAGCCCAATGAGCTTGTTCAATACTTAATTGGGTGACACAACTATCAGCACTAGCTGCTTACTAATGCCTTGCTTGGTAATGAAATGACCAAAAGGTCTTGATATGCCGATAGTAATACACCTATGTTATTAGACCATTGCTGTACAAGGTTTAAAAGCCTATCAATCCCTACTATTTACCCATTAGCTGTGGAGAGATAGTTGGATGCATATATTTCCCCACAGTATTAGCATGTGAAATGCAAATAGCCTTGTGTCGGATTTTGAACACAGGAACAGCGGTCTCCATTTCCTACAATGTGATAACCATTACCGACACAGTGCACCTCTAAGTCTTAGTTGGTTGATAGGGAATGATCCAAACTAGAAGACTTAGTTAGGATTAAGCTTAGTAATAAAAAGATCAGAAGATAAACCCTTTATTCTTAAAAACTACAATTGAATTTATTCTATTCTTTATCACTCAATGGGGGAGTGCACGTACCCACTTTCACCTACCATAAACCTTCCCGGTCCCTCTAATCATCTAGGAATTTAGTACCTGTTAGTGCCTCATCTATGCTTCAATATTTAACTAATGATTTACAGAAGTTTGTAAATTTAATTTGTCTTTAAAATATTCGGAAAATTGATGTTTAAAAGGCCTAACAGGTTATACCCTCAACTCTGGTGTGTGTGTGTAGTATGTATCATATTATATATATAATATAATAATAATATCTATATACTATATCCTCCCATGAAGGTAAAATTGTGACACAAGCTCCATTTATTGTGGGTACCTGCTCACTTTGTCATGTCCAGGTTAAAATTGCTTGTTTGGTTCTCATCTACTTTTCTTTAGGATACTTGCAATAACAACCATAACCCGTATCGTCCATTTGGGGTGTAGAAAGGAAAGATGACAGACTGTTTTTTTGGGGTAGGGACATGATGCCTCTTAAAAGCAATGTTAGTATAAAGTACCATACTTAAGAATGCTCCAATCTTAGCAAGGTTTCAAGTGGTAAGTTCCGTTATAGTAATTTCTATATTTTATTATATAAATGGGGAGGGCGGGGGAGAATTTGTTGAGCGGTCCGTTATTTATTTTTTTTCCCTTTCTCTCTCTCGTCCTCTTTTGTTTATGCATTATTAATTGATGTCATAGTTTTTAATAAAGTGTGATCTCTTATTACTCTATTTGAAATACAATCTAGATAAACATTTGGGCATGAATAGATCTAGCACTTCTTTCTCCTTATTTCTGTTCCTCTTTCAAATCATTTACATACAACACATTATATATATATATAGTATATATATATATATATATAATAATATATATAATATACATGTAAGACTTTAATCTTTTTGTAATTATTTAAAGTTCTGTCTAAATTAACTCCAAATATCACAATGTTGCCTTTGATTTAATTTTTTTCCTGTTTTTGAAGATATATTTTTAAGTTTTTTTATTTTTTTATTTATTTTTTTAATTGTTTTGAATTTATTTGCTTATATTGTTTCTTGGCTTTATTCACTAGTCGCCTTAGTTTGTTTATTTTTTTTTATTTTTATATTTTATTTTGTGGGGAGAGGGGGGACTTGAAAGTGTAAATAAAATCCCAAATTCTTTAGTTGTGTCAATGGAATATTCATCGATCCTAATTTAAATGTGAACTGTTTTTGGTAATACTAATTTCAGTTGCTTTTGGTTATTTTTGTTTTTTTTTATTCCAGCTCAGTTCACACTGTCGATCCCGTTTTTAAAGTTTTCATGACACTGGCTCTTTTCTCTCTTAACTCTGATCAAGCAGCCTGTCATCAAGTTACATGATGACTTTTCAAACAATCACCTTGTCCTTAAATACATAAAGGTACACTCTATCATTTGCCAAAAATGGATAGGCAGCCACTTTTGCACATTAGATAAACTAATATTTGCAGATAAAATGTCATTTGCTTATAAGATAGCAAATACTTCTCTGACATATTCCTACCTGCTTTTGTGGTTTTGTTTTTTGTTGGGGGGGGGGAATTCTGAATTACAACAAAAATAACATTACCCATATCTCATTTTAATAACCCTAAATATTGATTACAGTGGTGCCTAAGCTCCCCTCTTATCAAACAATAAAATCTTGCCCTGAACCTTCAGACTCATTTAAACAGCCCACTGCTTTTAATCACTAAGCTTGACAGTGGCCTAAGTTTAGTATAGTTAAGTATCCTGAATTTCAGTATGTGTATCCTTTTATTATAGAATTTTGATTATAGCCATATCTATTGTTGATACATAAATGTAAGCCAACAGTCATTCTTTATTATTCTAGCTAACTTGTTATTAAATAAATACTCAACACATTTCAAACTGAACTCTTTTATTAGTTATGACATTTAAGGTGTATAGCAGACCATGTTAGATTGGTTCTCACTAGATGCTCCATACTTCTGGCCTTGTGCCACAACTAAGTCAACTTTAGTAAATAACTTGTTTATACATATAGGATTAAGGGAGGTGTGCTTAGGGTAACAGCTATCATAAAGAAATAGAAATAGTGACCAGAGTTTCAAATCCTGGATGAGGCTGTTTATCATTTCATATGTACTAATAAAATCTATCTTGTTCTGGATGATGAGCAACATAGTTAGGTGCAGACTGAGTTTGTTATCTTTAGTTTCAGCACCAGAAGAAAAAGAGAACTCTGAATTCAACAGTTTTACTCACTTCAAAATTAGCTTTGTCACATCCTGCCTGTGTGGAGGGATTGGGTAAATACATTTAGGAAATATAATTTATGAAATCTCTGCTTCTGTTTGTCCTCATTTGTCAATATGAATTATGTTAAAACTCTCCTTAAATTAATTTAAACTTTGTTTATTTCTTTTGGTGAATTGAAACCAAGAGAAAGAAGAAATATTCAGTCTTACTGTTGTTACTTCAATTTTTTTTCTATTTTTATATATACCCCCCCTCAGCTGTATCATAAATATACATCAGTTTGACAAAGTGAAACACATATGTGTATAGAGGAGATGGCCAAAAATGATTCTGATCTTGCAGTCTGTATCATGTGGTCCAAGATGGTTTCACTTTGCTGGGGTCATGTTTGAAACAATAATTTTTAAAGTATTTCTTTATTTCTTAAAGTTTCCCCTAGGTTATTTATCTGCAATGTTTATAATTTAGATGGTTCAGCTTTTGTCTTAAAACATTAGATAAAATCCGCTGCTAAATGACCTTGGTCAGCGTGTTTTAAACTATAAAAAAAAAAACTGCTGCTAGATTCAGTATACTTTTAGAATTAGTATAGATTCTTACTACTATCTATTAGCATAAACCTTGAATGATTTCAGTTTACTAATAAAAACTATATTGTAAAGTTGATTGAAATAAGTGTCTGTCCTGTAGTAATTTAAAATCCTATTTTGAAGTATTAAAAAATCCCTTAATGCAAAACTAAATTAATTCTGGCTGTGCAAACATTCTTAGAAGTGGATTGTACGTAATTTTTTCAGTTTTTTTATTAGTTGAATAAAATAATTGTGCAAAAGTGTGTAGTTTAATGTTTAAACTTTAATCTACTTCCACTTTTGGTATTGTGAATTTACAATTAACAAAGATTGGCCATTTTGACTTTTGATTGAATAGGCTAATTGTCAACAAACAATTGGCCAGGTAAGCTGAGGGTCTTTCTGTCCTGGGTATGACATTAAACTCTATCTGATGGTAAAGTTCCAATTCTGGAGCTCTGAGGAATGCTGGACGTACTCTATCATCACCATATCCAGGTCCACTGAACCGGAGCCGTAGTACATTGTTAGGGTCCCATCGATGGGTTTAAATAGAGAGAGAAATGAGCTCTAAATAAAAATTTAAAGAATTGTGAATACCCATCAAGAATGAATAAAACAAAACATATATATAGCTATATATAATATATATATATTATATTAGAATAAATTAAAATCTATAGCATTAATCATAAGGTGTTATTAAAATTTTGATTAAAAACATTTTTTTATTATTTAAATGAAGACTTGCAGAGCCTGAGCCGTTTGTATATAAAAAGTGATGTTGAGAATGCTCTCTAGAGACGTCAGTCATTAATATTTTATTTTGGGCAAAGAGAGGATTATGCAAGGTGCAGCAGCTTCATATTCAGAGCAGATCCTCAGCTCCATGCACTTCTTTTGTTTCCTAAATTGAAAGTTATCTGATCTAAATTTTAATAGAGGACATTAAAAGAAACTAGCAAAATATGAGCCAACAGGTGCAAGTATTTGTTTTATAACGTGTGTGTGGTGTGTGTGTGTGTTATATATATTATCTATTAGAATATATAGTATATATTATATATATTATTATATATATATATTATATATATATATTATATACTACATAAATTTCTCACCAAAACTAAGAATGCATATAAAAAGATTAAACTTATTTTTTAGTTGAGTCTTTATGAAATTCTACATAGAATTGATTTGATGTCTGAGAATAAAGCAATAATATTGGAAATCAATAACACCAGCAATTTATTATGAAAATCAAATTTTGTTGAAAACGAGTGTTGCAAATTATCCACACCATAATACTATGTAAACTTCATTTCTTAGCTGATATATATAAAATTAATAATGTAGGATTTTAAATGCATTAATAACATGGGCTGTTTTTGAGGGAAAGCTACTTCAGCTAGACCTTCATGGACATTAAAATTAGATACAAAGCTAATTAAGATATTAAATATGATTATTTAATAATCATTGAGAATATAGTGAACTGTTGGTGATGTTGTTTCGGTAAAGCAGACTTATAGATAATCTCAATTATTAATAAGATATGATGGCACAGTTGCATAGGTGTTTTTGACCAATGGATAATTCACTGGAATAAGTGTGTTGAGTTCCAAGAGGTGCGTGGTGTAACTGGTTAGTTAGAGGAAATGAACTTGTCGACCGAGTTCAATTCCTGGACGAGCGTTTGCCTTCACATGGTGCTAATACCCTTTGGGAAAGGATGTGAATCAAATTCTCCTTCCAGCTTATGGATAATTAGCAGGGAAGACTAGGTCTTTATCCCTTGGTTAGTAACCAGTCTAGGAGAAGGAAAAACTCTGAATTCAACCTGTTAACTCGGGTTTAAGAAAATTGTCCTTGGTGTCGCATCCTGCTCATGTGGAAGGTTAAGAAAATGTTTTCATTTGTTCCTTCATTTCTGTCTTGGTAAATGCTAATTCAGTCTGGATACTTTTTAAACACCACCTTCGATTTATTTTATGGAAATGTCTGTTTTGGTGAGAGTCAATTTTTGCCAACTCTGTGTGGCAGCTGAATGCTGCACAGAGGACCTCCCAGGGGCATGAATGATAGGCATTGATGGCGAGAGATCGTTATTGGATATCCGTGCTAATAGTGAAACATGATGAGGTTTGATAATATATAATATAGATATTATAATAATAGTAGTATATATACTATATTTATGTATATATTTATATATTATATCTGAATACTCTTAATTCATTATGATTTAATAATTCCATTCTTATTACCAAAATCTATTTTGACTAAATCAATGTTTTGTTTTGTCTGGTCTTTGTAATTTTATTCTTTGTCTTGCAAGAACACAGTCAAGTTCAGCTGGTTGGGTTTCTTTCCTGACCAAATAGCAATCCCTCCCTCATTCCAGACCACTTTCTGTTTGTGATGTCCCCACCTTTATTGAATACTCATCCTTTGCTTTAGTCGATCTCATGCGCAGAGAGCAGCACAACAGAACTGATGTGAGTGTCTCTTGTAGAGAGGTTTCTTCTCTTTTCTATTTCAAGATGAAACCCCTATCAAATTATAGGACAATGTATAAAATTGTCTCTAAAGGAGAGAATTCAAAACAACTCTCTAAAAGCCTTTTTCTCTCTTTTTCTCTCTCTCACAAACAAGAAACATTGTTCAGCACTATACTTGTTTAGTAGTGTGTGGACATGTGTGAGAGATATGATTAATAAATGACCCCCCCCTCTCAGGCTCTCTCTTCCAGGTTTGTTTGGTGAAGTTTGATATTGGATGAATTACTTAATTTTGTTTCTAATCTTTTAAAATGGTTAAAATTCACTAGACTTGTTGTCTTTCTTGGAACATTGTTGTGTTGTTTATTGTGGATGAAAATAAAATGAAAACTCCCAGTTTTATAATAACTGTTATACATCTATATTATTGTTTCTAATTTTTAATGTATATAAAAAAATAAACATAAAAAGTTGGCTTAATTTATTAAGGTAACAAAGGGGTGCAAAAATATCCGCCTAACAGAAACATGTGAGACCATGAATTGAACATTAAGGACAAAATTGGTATTGTGACTACATGATATAATAAAAATATACCCCAAATATATTTCAAATATACATATCATACAGATCTATGGAAACCGGAATCAATCGGGCTTTTTTTTGTTTTTTTTAATAATTTGCAATTGAAAACCTATTTTTGAAAACAAAATGTCCGCAGTGCACAAGTGGTATGAACTTGTGTGTTAATATATATATATAGTATATATTATATATTATATATATCTGGTAACATTGACGTGGAGTCAACAGCAGTTTGGTTTCGAATGCGATTTTTAAAAATGCATTTGGTTTGAAAAATTGACTTCATGTCAGCTACCTATCTTAGATCGTACACAGTTCTCTCCGCTATACTTGGAACACTAAAAATTGATAATAATAGAGTGTTAGGCTGCATTAGCTCGTCAGTAATACCTGGCCCTTGCAACTCAGAACTGAATAGCCCATGGGATCTGTGGGTGGAGGTGTTGGGCATTCTCAATGACAAACAATTCTCCTTGGTCTAGTGCTAGTAAAAGGGGATAGACTCTTCGCTGCCTTGCTGATACCAGGACTTATAGGCACTAGCATCCCCATGAACTTTTACTTATTACTCTACAACAACACACACACATATAATATATAAATATCTAATATATATATATATAATTATATACTATTTAATTATTATAAACTTATATATTAATAATAAGTTTGTACCTGAACTACTATTTTGTTTTTAATTTATATTAATGTTTTACTGGGATTTTTTTTAGTTTTTTTCATCTTAACGCAAAAATCATATGGTAGAATTATACTATCGGGTAATACTGTATAGGGTGTTTCAAAAAGAATTCTATCCAATCACTTTGGAAAATGTAGTAAATTATTACAACTTTACATTTTTTTGTTAGCCTAAACTGTAGTTTGACACCCAATCTGCAAGGATGGTTTTTTCTATAAGATTTTCTGGTGGAGTGAAGGTATTGCTTTTGACAAATTCATTGGCAACTTCAGCAGTTAACAACCTTTATTTCTGGACACTACTCTCCTGAAAATGTATCAATTAAATGCATTATTTTGGGAATTGTTTATATGAAGTCATACTTGGAAAGTTTTCATCTCTAAACTTGCTTGTCTCTCATTTGAAGGTTGATAACAAATTAGTTTGCGCCTTGAGACCCAACTGACATCAGTACAAGAATGGATGCTGCAATCGGGGCTAGCCATTAATATCTACTAATCAACTATCGGAAATTTCATGCTTAGAACTTTGTCATGCCTTTCTGTAAGTGCGGCATTGAGATGTAGGCAAATAGTAATTTGTTGTAGTCCCAAGGAGGAACATCTGCCCGATAGTGTACAGAAAGAAAATTCGATGTCTCAAATAGTGTAGGCCTGCCCATTACTTCTCTTATCATTACATTCGTTCGAAAAAGATGCTCCACCATGTATTTAGATGATTTAGGCGCGGTCCATAGATAAGTCTATTCCTTTTCATTCTATAAAGGTTAATATCAGAGCTTATAATGAAGACTGTGTTGATGTGTAATAAACTACCACATAAATGTGATCACTTACTCCTATCCAAATCCAATATGAGGCGTTAATTCTTGAATAAGCGCCTGATAACACCGATAGGCTGCCTGGTACTATATTAACCCATGTGCTATGGTTTTGAATCGGATGCTTTCATCTCTATTTTGTTCAGAAAGGAATTTTTGAAAAGCCAAGTTTACCCCACCCCTTGAAATCAAACAGTTTGTCTATCTTTTCTGGACATGCTAATTCCTGTCTAAGTGGTTTCTCTCTCACCCATAATTTTTTCTTTCTTTTTTTTTATTTTGCCTCAACTATTGTCAGCCATCGTGGCCTAACATAACTATTTGCGCCATCTATTCCACCACACCCACCCGCCCTTTCACGTATCTTTACATCCCCCTCCTGGTCAGGTTCTCTTTCTCTCTTTCCTCTCTTCCTTCCTCCTCCCTCCTCTCCATCTCTCCTTCTCCCCACTCTCTACGTTTGTTCCATCCTTCCTGCCTGGTTCCAATGCAAGAGACTGCTCAGCCACATAATGCACCCCTCTCACATTTCTTTCTATACTTATTTTTACAACACACACTTTACTGCACACAACAAGCGGCGGTGCTGCTGCTGCGTTCTCTTATATCTCTTTCTATCTATCTCTTCTATCTATCTCTTCTATCTATCTCTCTCTCTTATCTATCTCTCTCTTTCTATCACTGCTCTTTTGCTATCTGTCTTCTTTCTAATAGAGAGAAATAATCTCTCTATATCTATCTCTATATCTCTTATCATCTTCTCTATCCTATTTCTCTATCCCTACATAGACATACACTTTCAAATAAATGCAGCAAGAACATTCACTATTGAAAATGGTGCAGTTTGCTTTGTAATAGATTTTTTTGTTTTCTTTTTTTTACTTTGACAAGATGTTACTCTTGGGTAGAGCCAATGACAATTTATTTGATAGACGAACAGTAATAATACGAAATCTCATACTTTTTATATATAGTTTCTAATTACAACTAGAAGGGAAATGGTATTGACAGCAATAAAATTTACTGTTATGGAAGAACTGTCTACTGTGGCCCTAAGTTTATCCTACCCGCTCCCCCCTCTCTAATCACTTATTTTATTTTCAGTTTTTGTTCCTCTCTGCCAAAGATTGTACACCGACCTTATTGACCATTTGCCCAGCTTATATATATATATATATATATATAACCACATCAGTCTGCATCCGGGCATCTTGCCTTTGTCTTTTTTAAAATTTTATACTCTTGTGACCATGTAAACAGAACATTAACTTGATTTATACAAGATTGTAGAGGCAACAAAAGGACAGTTTCATTTTTCCTATTTTTACTGTGCATGGTAAACTAGAAATATGGCTATATGATTTTATATTAGTACTAGAAGTGGCTACCCAACATTGCCTGGGTAGAAGAGAAAAAAATGGGACCATATGACCTTGCTGATTCATAAGTACATTTCTTTTTCATTTACATAGTCAACATCCAGTTGTTTGTTAGAGGTTAGGGTTAGGGGTTAGTTTTATAAAAAAAATTTTAAATTTAAAAATCTTCTGTTAACAAACAACCGGATGTTGATGGTATAAATGAAAAAATGTACTTATGAATCAGCAAAGCAAAAGGAGTGCCTAAAGCTCATATGGTCCAAAAAACGAACAAAAAAACAAAAAAGAAAACAGGGTGTAATGGTTAGCAAGCTAGTCTTGCAGATCCATTACCACTGAATAGCAAGTTAAATCCTTGCTGGATGCCCCATAAAAATCTCCACATAAAAAGACCTTACATTAATCTGGCCTGAAAAAGACAAAAAGAAAAATTGATTTGTTTTGCACCTCCATATGGATTTTGTGACACTTTGAGATTTACGGACATTTTCTAGTAGAATTTAATGCTGTTTTGATTTCGAAATATCTTCACGAATATAAATCAAATCTTATGATTTTTGCACAAAAAGCTTGACTCAATAGCAGTGAATGTTGTGTGTGTTTCTTAGTGTATTATATATATATAATATATATATATATATATATATATATATATATATATAAGGCTGAAGAGTTAGGGAATTGAACTGATAAAAAATCGGTCAGGTTTCGTTCTCGGCTGGAGGTATTCTGCTAAGTCAAGCTACACTGAAGAGATGTGAAATGTCAAAACACGATGTCTGTGGATGACTGTATTGTGTGTGTGTTTTGTATATATTTATATATAGATAAAAAGGGTATGAAAACACACAATGTTATTAAAAATGAATATATTTTTATATCTTTCATTGCTAATATTGACAATTGATGATTTTTTATAAATCGAAATATTGTCAATATTAGCAATGAAAATGATATAAAAAATATATTCATTTTAATAACATGTGTGTTTCATACCCTTTTATCTATACATATACAGTCGGATTCATTTCCTTACTCTTAACTGTTTTATTTGTAATTTCTACATCATACATACATACATACATACATACATACATACACACCAACTGCCCATTATATATGTATAGATAGATAGGAATTGACAACAAAAAAGAAAAGAAAAATCAACACCTTCAACTTATTAAAATAGGACACAGGAAGTATGCAATATGGAAGAATATTGTTTTCTACTAAGCATGTTTGTCTTTAGTTAAGAACAGCCATTATGGTACTTAAGATTTCTAAAAAGTTTGAATAGCTTACTAAAAACATTAGTCTTATTTCTACAATACCTTTGTAAGATTTCAACTTTTTATATTTAGTTGAAAGGTTTAGGTGGCCTTCCCATGTGGGTACATAGAAGTACCAGACATATTCTGACAAAGGAGATGTGAAGTGTAACAAACATGGACTTTAATACATTAGAACATGGAGAAACATTTATACAGGAATACGTATACAAGTAGAGGATATAATAAAGAACACATATATGAGATAAGGTACAATATAGAAGTGTACAGAAGATACATAAATGTATTGTAAAGAAGGTTTGACAAAGTCCTACAGAGGTGAGGGAGAGTCCTGGAGTAAAGTCACTTACTTAGGTTGTGTTGGGGGGCGAAGCCCACCCACATGAAAGGATGTAGATGTAAATGTCTAACCCATGGTATGCTGGTTGCAGTCTCGGAGGCAAAAGAGGGTTCAAATGTGGTGCTTCTCTGATTAAATAGTCAGGAATGCCTAGCGGTCAAAACCTGAAACACACAGGAAGATATCTCCTCCAGACCAAACGGGCAGCCAAACACTACACCTTTATATACTAGCAATCTGTTCTGTCAGTGAAGTTTAGAATGCAGGAATTAAGTATAATTAATTGAATTAAATTACCACAACCAGAAAATTTGGCAAGTATTGTGTACAACCTGTGAAACACTAAACAGCTGTTTTTACCTTATTTGGTCTCCTCAGCAGTATATACCACTATCTGTTGTCTTTAAAAGGTATACAATCAGACAAGGTTGTAGTCGAGTGGAGAGACCAGTCAACGCATTCATAGATTTAAGGTAGGTTTTATTGCAGAGATATACTATAAGACAGACAAAGAATAGTGAGGTACGCTACTAATCCTCGAAGCCAGTCCAGCACAATGCCATGCTCACTATATATATATAGTCAGACCACATGGGTGAGAGAGAATGTGGAATATTCCATTACGACACTATCTCCATCACTTGATTAAACCAATAATACAGTATGATAAGAGCGATATACAGAGTGAAGTATGATAACATTAAAATGGAGAAAAAAATCTTATAATATAAATGGCAAGATTGCTACAGATGATCGCTAGGAAATTTTTAAAAGGTTTGTTGAAATCAGTCAGTCAGTATACTGTTTGTTTGAACAACAGCAACTGGCTAAGTACAACTGAACCAATGCCCAAGACAGCTGGTATTTATGGAAATCAAGAATAGTCCATTCATGTATTTGGGTGATTCCATTACTCGAGTCCTGATTGGCTGCTTGGTTTCTATGATGTTATGAGTCTTCATAAATACCCTGGCATTTTGCAGTAGTATTGCAACAAGATTAGATTTGTATTCAATTACGACTACTTGTTGTCTTGTCTTACCAGTTCGAAAGTAATTGGAACTTAGTATGATTATTCTACAAAGTTTAAAAGTCATTTTTCCCAGTGTTTATATTTTTTTTTTTTTTTTTTCAATATTTTAAAAAATCTGGACAGTTTAAAAGTATCAACCAGACAAAATATCAAATATACAGCAAACATTCAGGTGTGGCTGGGATTGAACCAGTGACCATAGAATGTAGAGTTTTAGCTATGAAAATCTATGATTTTTGATGATCATATGTTTTTTATAGCAATAAAGCCTCACCAGGTAATTCTAATGGATCCCAAGCAGTTTTCCCTCCAGAGAAAATTATCAGTTGACTGTATCACTTGAAATGTTCATGTTTCAATCATTGATGTCAAAAAATGTCTGCAAACTTGCTGTATTGATTGTAGAAATTTCAAATAAAAAAAATGGGGTATTATCACATAAATCCATCCTAGCCTCCTGCCCTAAAAAAAAAAGCTAAGTGGTGCCTGCTGAAAATCTAACCTACGCTATTATTGAACTCCCTAGTTGTTTGAAGGTGTTTTCCCGAATAGTTAATGCGATATGAAAGTGATATTTACTCCCCACCTGTCTTTTCTCAACAAGTAAATGTAGATATTTTAAACCCCCACTCTTTAAAATATTTTTAAATTGTTTTGAAGGCGATTTTATTGACAAATAACTTTTTTAGTTGTTTGAAGGCGTTAAAAGTAAGTGACCACCCAGGTTTTTTTATCGACATGTAAATCCCCCCCCCCCATGTAATTTTTTTTTTTTTTTTTTTAAATTGGTATTTCCATTTTATTTTAATTCAAAACAACTGTTACAAATTTTTTACAAATTTTTTAAATAAAGACATCTTCAAACAGCTAGGGAGTTCAATAGTAGCGCGGGTTGGATTTTCAGCAGGTATGGATTTTCGGCAGGCATCACTTAGTGTTTATGCAATATGCACCAAAAAATGCAGTCAGTTTCTGGGTATTATCACTTGTAGGAGATTTAAATCAAAATTAAGTGTTCTGATTGGTCAAAAGAAGTTAGAAAAAGATGTTGGAATTAGGTTAAATTGATATATGCAGTTTTGTTAAACATCACCAAAATGCACTAAAGGAGGTCATTAGTGATGTTACACCAGTATCCTTACAGATTTTGGGTTTTGCAACATTATATCTGTTCAACCGATAAACCTGACATGTTATTAGGCCGCCTTCTTTGCACATTTGCTCTGTATATTTTATGAATAGTTTATAAATTCTTATATATTGGTCCAGGATACACAACAGCCAAGCAGAGACTTGCTTGGTACATGTATAAAATAGGAGATTAAAGAAAAAAAATGTAACTGAATAAAAATGAAATTAACTTTTAAATATAGCCGCCTTACTACATTTTGGAGGGCATCGTCAGTGATGTCATTTGCTTGGGTCACTGGGGAATTTTGGGTCTTTCAACATAATACTCCCTTCACCAGGTGGACCCTATCAGAGAAGATTACTCTGATCCACCCGCTTACTATGATATGTCAACAGTGTATGTACAAACTGATAATGTCTATGCTTTATTTATATTACTCAAAAAAATATACAAAAAACAGATTACTAAATTTTGGAGGGCATCGTCAGTAATGTCATTTTCTTGGGTCACTGGGGAATTTCTGGTCTTTCAACATAATACTCCCCTCACCAGGTGGACCCTATCAAAGAAGATCAAACTCTGATCAACACTCTTTCTATCAGATATCAAAAGTGTATGTACAAACTGATAATGTCTGTGCTTTATTTACTTTACTCAGAGAAAATATACAAAAAAACAGATTTTAGATGGAACACATTACTGAATTTGGCATATGTTAGATAATTAGTCTAAATTGGTCAATTTGTGATTAAGCCAGGCAATCTGGACTTTTCTGAAGATGTGTGCTGTATGCAAGAACTTTATAATTCATAAGTTCTATCCAATTCTCACTGGGATTATCTATATAATGGCCGACATGTCTGCTGGCAGTTCATGGTATTAATGTCCCTAGTGTACATCTTGTTTGAGATATTATTTGTAGAATCCTCTTTGATGGAAATTGTCTGAACCTGTACTGAATAACAGACTAATGACCTTTTGTACTGATTAATAAATGCATTAATTAATGAGGAAACTTTATGGTTTGCTGTGGGTGAAAAAACTAATAAAAATGGTTCCTGTGTGCCTTGGACAAAGTATATTTGTCAATTACACTACTCCTTTTTGTCATAAGTTTATGTTCCTAGTCTCTGAACCAAGATACACAAGTTTATATTTCTATCTGTTGACAAAATAGTTTATGGCCCTAGTCTCTGATTATATGCAAACAAAAGCTAATAGTGTTAAGTTTTTAAGGGCCATTCCAGTGGAATTGGGTCCTTGATAAAAGATCCTTTGATTACTCTGGTAAAGAGTTCTCAGTTGCTGGTATAGAGTCCTTGATAATGAATCCTTTGGTTAGTAAAGAGTTTCAGTTGCTGGTATAGAGTCCTTCAATAATGAATCCTTTGTTACTCTGGTAAAGAGTTTTCAGTTCATGAATCCTTTGGTTACTCTGGTAAAGAGTTTCAGTTGCTTAGAGTCCTTCAATAATGAATCCTTTGGTTACTCTGGTAAAGAGTTTTCAGTTGCTGGTATAGAGTCCTTCAATAATGAATCCTTTGGTTACTCTGGTAAAGAGTTCTCAGTTGCTGGTATAGAGTCCTTCAATAATGAATCCTTTGGTTACTCTGGTAAAGAGTTTTCAGTTGCTGGTATAGAGTCCTTCAATAATGAATCCTTTGGTTACTCTGGTAAAGAGTTTTCAGTTGCTCAGTTGCTGGTATAGAGTCCTTCAATAATGAATCCTTTGGTTACTCTGGTAAAGAGTTTCAGTTGCTGGTATAGAGTCCTTCAATAATGAATCCTTTGGTTACTCTGGTAAAGAGTTTTCAGTTGCTGTATAGAGTCCTTCAATAATGAATCCTTTGGTTACTCTGGTAAAGAGTTTTCAGTTGCTGGTATAGAGTCCTTCAATAATGAATCCTTTGGTTACTCTGGTAAAGAGTTTTCAGTTGCTGGTATAGAGTCCTTCAATAATGAATCCTTTGGTTACTCTGGTAAAGAGTTTTCAGTTGCTGGTATAGAGTCCTTCAATAATGAATCCTTTGGTTACTCTGGTAAAGAGTTTTCAGTTGCTGGTATAGAGTCCTTCAATAATGAATCCTCTGGTAAAGAGTTTTCAGTTGCTGGTATAGAGTCCTTCAATAATGAATCCTTTGGTTACTCTGGTAAAGAGTTTTCAGTTGCTGGTATAGAGTCCTTCAATAATGAATCCTTTGGTTACTCTGGTAAAGAGTTCTCAGTTGCTGGTATAGAGTCCTTCAATAATGAATCCTTTGGTTACTCTGGTAAAGAGTTCTCAGTTGCTGGTATAGAGTCCTTCAATAATGAATCCTTTGGTTACTCTGGTAAAGAGTTCTCAGTTGCTGGTATAGAGTCCTTCAATAATGAATCCTTTGGTTACTCTGGTAAAGAGTTTTCAGTTGCTGGTATAGAGTCCTTCAATAATGAATCCTTTGGTTACTCTGGTAATCATATAAATCCGTCCCCTAAGAGTGCAGTTAGAATTATGTCCAATGTAGGGGGTTTAAGTATTCTATCAGCCACGCAGTATTGGTAGTGATTGGCTGCAAGAATAACTTACATGACCCTTGGCTATTCTATAAATCTAGGTGAGGAATTAGAGTACACCATATATAAAAAAAACAATTCCAACTATTAGCTAAGATAAAATTTTTACTTAACATTGTTTACTATTTATAACACCTGTGCATATTATATGTACAAATATAAATAGTATTTCTCTGAATTTTTGAGATGAGGCTTGATAATTTGTATCATTTGAGTTAGAGAAGGTTCCCGAGTTCAACATGAAATACCTGAAGAAGGCCAGAGGGCACATCGGCCAAAACGTTGTACAGATAACAATAAAGATTAATACAATAGTCCGAATAATCCAAATATAAATATATCATATGGGTGCTAGAAGGCGGCGGCTGCGGGTCTACATGTCCTGGGAATGACGTTAAACTCTATCTGATGGTGAGGTTCCAGTTTTGGAGGTTTGGGGAATGTGGAGCACCCCTTCATCACCATTGCTCCCTGGTCCACTCTGACCCGGAGTGGTAGTACCTGTTAGGGTCCCATCTATGGGTTAAATAGAAAAATGTATTTATAAAAAAATTGTATTATCCATTAAGAATTTATTTATTTCAAAACTTTATCAGCATTAAATGACCCACTGAGGTTGATATGCCGTAAAACAAACCAAACCAAATAGTAAACAAAGTTACAAAAAAAACAAACTTCCTTATCTTAACTAAAAGCCTCTTTTAGGCATTAGCTAGGCTATGAGGAAGCCCATTAAGTCAAGCTTACAGGAAATTAGGTCTAGTCATGTATATGATTTTATTTATCAAAAAAAAAAAAGGTAAATAATGCTTCCCACGCAGACTTTATTATCTTAACAAAAAAGCATTTTTTAGGCATTAACTAGGTTATGTGGAAACAGATTGTGTCAGGCTTACAGGAAATTAGACCATGTCATAGATATGATTTTTTTATTAAAAAGTAAATAATGCCTCCTAAGCATACTTGATCAATTACATACATAATTATTATATTACCAATACTATTGTGTATCAGTAGTAGGGTTTGTATGGAATATCAAAGTAAACATGATAAGCTACATCAAGGTTTAGACTACAATGTTTATTTACAGTATTGCATTGATTTTGATTGTATTACAGTATGTTTGAAACTATTCTATTCATCTATCTATCAATCAGAATATAGGTTGCCTATTAATTATGTATGGTAAGTAGCTTATATTAAAAACTAACAGTTTAGTGGAAAAACAGCAAAAATGATTGATACTTTTTAACCGTGTGTTGACCTTATTTTCCAGTTCGCCAGCACCAATGCGAGAATTTAGAAAAGTCAGATTTTAGTTAGGCACTGAACAGAACGGTCGTAATGGTAATCTCTGTTGAAACTAAATTCTCACACGCGTGTGTGATTTGATCTAATCTAGATCTTATAAAATAAGAGATCCAGCTAAGAAAATAACATCCACCAGCCCAGAGAAGATAGCAGAATCCAGAGATAAGATAATAGCTATATAGATAACTGATACAGAAGATAAGGTCCAGCTACTCAGAACAAGACTGTATACAACTATGGGTATACAGGTATGCAGGTAGTGAACTCACAGATGGCACGCGGAGGACAGGAGCCCCCCTAAAAGCATTTCAAAGACCATATTAAGACAATGCTGAAGAAATGTAACCTCACACCTTCAAGCGTGGAAGATCTGGCCTCCAACTGACAGGGTTGGCGAGACACCTGCCACACAGAAGCTAAGCAGCTCAATAATGAGATAAACAGGACTGCAGAGTGGCGATGTCTTTGTCGTCATGGACAACCAAATGTAGATGGGAATTTCCCCTGCAATGTGTGTAACCGCATCTTCAAGTCCTGAGCCACCGTAGGATCCACAAATGAAGATATGGAGTGATGTCATCGTCGTCTGCGACAGACTTCAAAAAAAAAAAAGAAAGGTTATTTTCCTATAAGTCTAACATAAACAAAGGGGAACCACTCATGACTGATTATTTATTTTCCCATTAAACTAACCCTAACTTCTTTTTTCCTAGTAGATCAATAAATAAATAAATAATTTATCAGTCAGGAGTGGTTCTCTTTGTTTATGTTAGACTTATAGGAAATAGCCGAAAGAACTACACTATACATAAAACATGGCTCAAAATGAGTATGGTGAGCAACATTTGATGCTGATTTTCTAGGCAAACCCTGAGTAAACAGCTGGTGCTCTTTGAAGGATTTCAAGAAAGTCTTTCTAGCCGACATTTATTTCTGTCTATCCTGTGCTTAATTTAAAAGATTCTTCATGAATATTAATTGAAGTCTGTCTGTCTCTGTGAGAATAAATTTATATAATACTGTGTAAAAAAAACCCAAGTCTTTAAAAGCTAATGATTGTAAACAGTGTTTGTATCTCTGTCTTAAATCATTAAGATCTAACTCTTAAAACAGCCAGATGTTGCTTAGTAACATGCACAATCAATTGCATCACCTGAACATAACATGCTGACGATGCTACTTTTTTCAGATCTTACTACATCATCATTGATTGATTTTAGAAAAGAATATCTCTGTTTTTTTACTTTTCTTTTTATTGGATGATAACTTTTTATCATTGCAAATTTTCAAGTAGTTTTGCATTGGTTGTGATCGCTGTATGTTCTGAGAGAGAGAGTCTGGAATTGTGGAGTCTGATAGAAATTAGAAAGGAAGTCTGCAAAATCTATTTTTTCTAAAGAACTGCAGAAAATTTAATTCCAGATCGGTTGGCCCATGAGAAGTCATTAAAAAATGTCAAGTCTTGTAAGATTCCACCGTTTCTCGGCATCAACAGCCTAAGTTTTAGATGTTTTTTGGGTTTTTTTTCATAATTATTAAAAGACTAGTTCTTAGGAAGTAAGATTTTATTTAGAGATACATACCTGTATTTGTCAGTTATTAAGACTAAAAAAAAAAAAAATTTTTTTTTAAACGCTCTGCAGGCAGTGTAGAAATTAATTTTGAAAACTTTTTTTCCTGAGGGGGTGGGAGTTAAAAATTTAAAATAAGATCATCAAATTTATTGGAGTAAAAAAAATAAAACAATTTTAAATGGAAACGTTATTTCCCCCTCAAATAAATGAGTCAAATAGATCTGGTTGAAGATTTAAGAAATAATTTTCATTAACTTCATGTGTATTAATAGATACTGGTGATTGACCCTCAACCATCACCTTCTTGCACCTATATGACACAAAGTAGTGGGTGTTTTCCATAAGAGCAATTTGAAGAATACAGTCAGGACAATCCTATAGTTGCTAGGGCTTGACATAACCAGCTGATTGATCTTTGACTGCCCATCTTAGCCCAAGTAAGGATCAAAGTGAAGTGTTATGTCATGGGACCACTCTGTACTCTGGTCAATCTCCACAATCCTGTTTTCAGGCATCACTAGTCACTGCCCATGGCCAACAGGTAGACCATTGGTGTGGTAGCGTAGGGGTTTATAACTCTACAGAGGTGCAGCCACCATATTCTACAGTCCCATCTAGCCTGGCAGATATTTTTTTTTATGCATTTACAAAACCACTAATGACTTGACCCTTGTTTTATAAGATAGTCAATTCTGTTCCTTCTCCATCCTGTCAGTTAGAATGCACCTCTGCAGAGGGGTAAGACTCCCCCAAATGGGGCCACCTGTTGGCCATGGGTGGCGACCCGTGATGCTCAAGGATATAGCCCAGGTGGATGAGCAGTCCATGACTTGCAAAACTTCACTTTGGCCCTTTCTTGGGCTAAATGAGCGGTCAGAAGGGCCCCTTCCGATCAATCAGTTTGGGGAATGTGGAACACCCCTTCATCACCATTGCTCCCTAGTCCACTCTGACCCGGAGTGGTAGTACCTGTTAGGGTCCCATCTATGGGTTAAATAGAAAAACCTGAGTTTATAAAAAAATTTTATTATCCATTAAGAATGACTTTTTCAAAACTTTATCGGCATTAAATTGACCCACTGAGGTTGATATGCCATAAAACAAACAAACAAATCTATTCCTTCTAAATAACTTTTAAATCAGAACTGTGGATGAATAGTGAATAATTCCAATATCGCTAGATTTAACCATTTTTTAGATCTTTTTTTTTTAAATTTTCATGGCTTTGCTAAGGAAGGCAGTTCATGTCTGTTACCGGCGTGCTGATAGCTGACAAATTTAATGCAATGGAAATAATCTTAAGTTGTCTGGATTTCTTATTCCTGCTGCTTACGTGACAGTTATAGAATATAAAAATAAACTGAGCGTTGTGATTTTTAAAAAAAGAAAAAGAAAAAAAAAGGCAACACTTATAAAATGGAAGATAAACTATAAACTGAATTAATGAAAAGAAATCCCAGTGTCAATATCCGTTTCTTGTTGAAACCGTTTACTACTGAATAGTAAGTTCAATTCTCACAGGATACCCAATATTTGCAAACTTGTGTTAAATCCTACCCGTGGCTAATGAGTTGGGTAATTACCTACCTTCCAGTTTTACTTTTGATATTTCCTCTCATAAATATATTAACATAAAAGCACTTGCAAAAATAGAATGTATATCTTTTGAGTACTGAAAAATGAATTTCTTCTCTCTACTGCTTATTGACAATAATAGAATATAACCAAAATCTCACTATACCCCACAACACAACTTGAAACAAGATAGACATCTCAACCTACACACTAGTACAGCCTTTACCCTAAATCTCTTTCACTAAAGTTTAATAATACTAACTTAAACAATTTTGGACATGATAGAACCTAGGTGGTCGAGCAGTCCATGACCTGCAATATTCCTCTTTGGCCAGTTTTGGGGCTAGACGGGCAGTTGGAGAGACCCCCTCTGATCAATCAGCTGGTCAAATCAAGCCTTAGCTCTATATGATTGCCCCAACCCTATTGTCCTTATGGCAAGCCCCAACCCTTTTTATCACATGGGTGCTAGTAGAAGGCATGGCTGAAGGTCTTCATGTCCTGGGAATGACGTTAAACTCTATCTGATGGTGAGGTTCCAGGTTTGGGGAATGTGGAGCACCCCTTCATCACCATTGCTCTCTGGTCCACTCTGACCCAGAGTGGTAGTACCTGTTAGGGTCCCATCTATGGGTTAAATAGAAAAATGTATTTATAAAAAAAAAATTGTGTATCCATTAAGAATTAATTTTTTTCAAAACTTAATCGGCATTAAATGACCCACTGAAGGTTGATATGCCGTAAAACAAATTAAACCAAACTTTCACTAAAGTTTAATAATACTATCTTAAACAATTTTGGACATATCTCATCCTCCATAATTCAAGTCCTGATGAAGGTTGCAAAAACCGAAACATAACATCGATTTTTCCATCAAGAATGAATTCATCTTTTTGGAATACCTTGTTCTTCTATTTTCTACATATAGTTGGATTTATTCCCTACCTCATGTCACGCTAGTAGCACGGATATTCATGACAATCTGTCCCTGTCATTCATTGCACCTGGGATGTCCTCTAGGCAGCATTCAGTATCCACGCAGAGCTGGTTTATGTATGTTTTTATTGGACGGCCCACTCTGGCATGCCTATATGATGGCCTCTTATGAGTTCATCCTTGCTTCTCCATCAGAACTCCCATAAACTAGAAACTAAATGATCTTAATGAAAAATGTTTTTGAATGTTGAAACATTTGGGTCACAAAACTCGGGAAGTCTTATGTGAAATTTTTTTTTTTTTGTCTGAATTTCTAAGATGAAGAATTATTATAAACTAATGAGTATCCTTATCTTAGTTGTTGTAATCACAGCATTTTGGCTGTTGTACCTCCAGCCTCTATGGCCAATTACCTTGTGTTGTTTTGAACAAATCCCGTAAGCAGCAGCAGCCTACAAAATCACAGCTGTATGTCCATTTAACTCCCATCCCACAAACAATCCAAGTAAGATGAACAAGACATGCTGGGCACTGCTGAAGAAGTAAGGACAAACTTAAATGTGTCACATGTGTTAGGTAAAAAGGCATCCCATCTTATTGTGATGGCTAGTGAGCTAGTCTTGATCCATTACTATTGAATAGTGAGTTTGATCCTTATTGAATGCTCCATAGTTGCAACCTTGTGGGGTTGTCTGGGGTGGGAGTTGTTCATCAGGGGATTATCTGGGGCAGGGGTTCTTTTTTATCATAGTCTGTTATTTAGTCATATCATGGAAACACGGAGACATATTTTTGTGTACACATAATTTTATTTCCCCAATTTCTGAACCTTCTTGACCAAACGCATGGGGAAGCAGCACAGATGAAATATGACTGTCTCTGACTTCTACTTTTCCCAAACTCATCTGATTGCGATTCTCTTATCCAATCAATTCACCTCTTGATAAACTTGGGGTTAAGATTCATCAATTTAAATCTTGGTGATTTTCCAACTCTAATTTTCCAGTTTACAGTTCATTTTAAAATGTAAACTCCACAAAATTGATAGGCTATGTCTATCCATTATGTAACACATTATTTTTCCAAACAACCTAATAAATAGAAATCCATTTCTCTGAATGTTTGAGATGAGGCTTGATGATTAGTATTATCTGCATTATTTGGACTATTGTCCTCATCTTCATTGTTATCTGTACAACATTTCAGCCAATGTGCCCTCTGGCCTTCTTCAGGTATTTCTTTTCCAACTCTGGAAACCTTCTTTTCCAACTCAGGAGCCATCACGGAACTTTGAACCTAACCCTTTATTCAGTCCACGGGGGTATCCTGTTCTTATTCCACTAACCATAGCTGGGGTAGAGGTGTTAAGCTGTGTTATTTATTATTCTATGTTACTGCTGCCCTGACCAGTCTAGAGATAACTGTCACTTAAACTGTCTTAACCTAACTCCTTTATCCACTACGCCATGTGTCCAATTGGAAATTCATTTGTAAAATCTGATTTATCCATGTAAGTAAATGTATAGTTTTAGTGAAATAACCTGATGATAATCAATGCTGTTGTTTACTTTCTATCATTTGGAGACATTTTGCATTTGAAAGTCGTGTGTGTGCGATGAAATTGTCTTTTTTTTTTTTTTCTTTTTTTTTTTTAAAGGCTAAATTGTCAGCTGTTACTTCTGAATTCAGTATTCTTTTTTCTTTTTCTTTTTTGACATTTAGAAATTTCAGTCTTAGATATGGATTAATTCTTCTGTTTATATATATATATATATATATATATATATATATATATAAAATGTTGTTCTGGTTCCAATGGGAGAAAATTCAATATTTTATTAAAAAAAAGGAATGTCCACAAAATGTATTATGCTTTTAGAAAAAAATGTATTCTTTTTATCTTACATATGCAACACGTGTTTCAGATCTTCTGGTATCTTCTTCAGGCTTATTGATCAAAGCCTGAAGAAGATACCAGAAGATCTGAAACACATGTCGCATATGTAAGATAAAAAATTTTCTAAAAGCATAATACATTTTGCGGACCTTCCTTTTTTTTAAAAATTTTTATAATATATATATATGTCATCCACAGACACATGTTTCAACTTATCAAGTCTCTTCAGTATGGCTAGACATTTTGTGAGCTACCTACAGCTGGGATAGAACTCCGATCGATTCAGCAGCAGTCGGACAGCTTAACTTCGGCCACAGAATGCAAAGGGGTTTTTAACTGTTTTAATACACACATCTGTATGTATGTATGCAAAGGCCACCATAGAGTGCTCCGTCCCTTTTATAGGAGAGCTTTGCATTTACGCTTTAGTTGGTGGTCATCAATGAGATCAAAACCCCCCACCCAAAGTGCTCAACCCAATCCGACTGAAAACATCACACAATGCTGTTAAAGAAGAATTATAAATTGTTTTCTTCTATAACAGCATTGTGTGATGTTTTCATTCCACCTTTTCTTACTCATATATATATATATATATATATATATGGGAGTAAATATGGAAATAAATCCGACAATATTAAGAAATTTGAAAACGAAGTGTTCCAAAAATAAGATGAATTTATTTATCAACGCTTAAACGTTTCGGTTTGTTTAAACCTTCATCAGGATAGATTATGGGGGTGAAGAAATTGATGGATGTTTTTATAAATATTTTTCTAACTCCTGTCATTTACAAAACATCCATCAATTTCTTCACCCCATAATCTATCCTGATGAAGGTTTAAAATAAACCAAAATGTTTAAGTGTTGATAAATAAATTCATTTTATTTTTGGAACACTTCGTTTTTCAAATTTCTTATATATATATAACACACACTGACAGTTTAAAATTATGGACATTCATTTGCACATACTTGCATGATTTCTGCTGATAGGACAGATTAAAATAAGAATATTTTGGAAGTTTATAACCCCCCACCCCCACAAATTAAGAAATGGTTACAAAAAATATGTAAATATGAACATGATTCCCTAACCTCTAGACATAGAATAACACCAGATGGCGTTATTATCCACCAATCAATTAATCAGATATATTTAATGTAGTAGTATAATTTTTGTGGATCATCAGCAAATATATATTATCACACATACTTAGTAGCTAAAGTACTTGTATGTTTTTTTTTTTCCTCTGGCAAAATGGTATTTTGGACGTCCCCCTCCCATTTAAGTGTTTAATGTTTTGTATTATCTTCATTAATGTTATTGACTTTACACTTCTCACTATTGCTTAAAACTAATTTTATGTGTTTTATAGCCATCACTTTGGCATAATTCAACCTCTACCTTTCACTTACCATTTGAGTATATACTTATCTTATATACCATGTGTTTTATTTTGTTTATTTACTTATGAGATAACAATCTTCTCGAAAATGACCTTGTTATTCATCAGAGGTTATTTAACAACCATTTTCTGTGGGGGTAAAAATGGATTAGGGCAATTAGTTGTCGTAGAGAAAGTGAAAAGTATAAAATTTGCTTGGGCTGAAATTAACTCTTTGCCTACTAAAATTTTCTCCATGGCTCTACCAAATTTTCTTGGTATTTTTTTTTACCTGTATGATGGGATATTTCAAAGTTCATTATCTATCCCCCTCAGAACATTCTATTCAAATAAAGTCTCATTATTATTATTGTAATTTGAGTCCTTCTGCTCAATTATAATAAACTAACCATCAGTTAATTAGCACTGGTGTGAAAGTCACTCTGAGCAGCTTAACTCTTTGCCTACCAAATTTTCTCCACAGCTGTACAAAATTTTCTAGATATTTTTTAACTGTGTAATCAGATATTTCACTATCTATTCACCTCAGAACTCCTATTCAAATAATCTATTATTATTATAATAATATGAGTCCTTCTGCTCAGTTATAATAAACTAATCATCAGTTTTTGTAATTTGCTTGGATGTGGTGGAAGAGCAGATGTGAGTGGTTTAAATTAGGCAAAGAGTTAAACCTGTAAAAAGGTAAAGTCTGCAAAGTGGCATATTGTCAGTATCAGCTCAACAGCGAGGGGGGACTATTCCCTTTTTGATAGTGCTAGACCAGGGAGATTTTTTTTTTAAAATTTTGATTGCCACACCTACCATCAGCTTCTAGATGATTACCCAAGCTGTGCTACTCATGTGCTGAGTTGACAAGGACTGATATCAAACCCAGAACCTTGCAATTTCTAAGCGATTCTCTACTGACAGAGCTAAACTGGCCCCAACCTGTAACATATCTATATTATAAGTAAGTAAAGTCGTCGGGGCGGCCTAATGTCAGTATCAGCCAATCAGTGAGGGAGTCTATCCCCTTTTCACTAGCGCTAGACCAAGGAGATTGTTTTGGCATCTGAGGTGGAGCGCCACACCTACCACCAGCTCCTAACTTTACCGCACAGATCCCTGTGCTACTCATAACGCTGAGTTGGCGAGGACCGGTATCGAACTAGGAACCTTGTGGTTTCTAGCCGAACGCTCTACCGACTGAGTAATGATCCAATTTTTGTATGTATATCAATTACCATATATATATATATATATATATATATATATATATATATATATATATATATATATATTTTGGAGGATATGTGCTTAATTGAAGTCGTACCTAATTTTGAAAATTAATTAGTTAATAATTAATGAATTTTAGGCAGGCATATATGTTCAAATGTAAGGCTATTGACATTTTCTCGATTCGTTTAGCCTTACATTTGAACATATATGCCCGCCTAAAATTCATTAATTATTAACTAATTAATTTTCAAAATTAGGTACGACTTCAATTAAGCACATATCCTCCAAAAATTGTCGGCTTAAAGCCATATAAAAATAAACACATTTGTTTGTTTACTTAACCTCATATATATATATATATATATATATATATATATATATATATTAAACTGTATGTTTGTGCAACAACAAAGTGCATGTCCTTTTATAAAGGAAAAATTAAAGACCTTGAGAAAATTGGAAAGAAAAGAGACCAGTAAAGACCAAAGTTCAATAAAATCCACCCCTTATTTTTGTCGAAGAGGGGGTTAAAAATCTTACCTCACATTCTCCATAAGAAATGGTAAATAGAAATATAAGGATATAAATCAATGATATATCAACAACAAAAAAAATTACCAAAATGGTTAAAGGATAAAACATAATAAAAAGCAAAGGAAAGAAAAAATACAAACAAGAATAGTAATAAAAAATAAACAACTTAAAAATAAAAAATAAAACAAATATATATTTAGGGTTCGAATCACACACAAAGCAGCTTCCAGTATATAACTCTGCAGATGAGGCATAATAGGCCGAAATGTACATACATTAATTCATTAATTATCAACTAATTAATTTCCAAATTAGGTATGACTTCAATTAAGCACATATTCTCCCGAAAATTGTCAGCATAGCCATATCAAACAATCTGTTTGCGTACTTTCATATAAATATAAATAAGAGATTTATTTTTAGGATTTGGGTGATACCAGGTAGCTCTGCTAGTAATCTATACATATATAAAGGAAGCACGTGGTGTAATGGTTAAAGTCATGGGAAATGGACTTGTCACCACGAGTTCAAATCCTGGATGCGGTAACTGCATTTTCACATAGCGCTAATACCCTTGGGAAAGGTATGAATCCAATTCTACCTCCAGCTATGGGTAAATAGTAGAGCAGACCGGGCTCTTTAACCTTGGTTATGCAACCGGTCTAGGAGAAGGAAAACTCTGAATTCAAACCTGTTGATCTCTGCTTGAGAAATTGACCTTGTGTCGCATCCTGCTCGTGCAGAGGGGTTGGTAAATATATATGCATATATAAAGGGTAGTTGGTATGTATATATGTTTGGATGATTCTATGAAAATATAACAATTAAAAATAAAATAAATATATATATATATATATATATATATATATATATATATACACACACACACACACACACACACATCAAATATCTCCATTTCCTGCTTTTTGTGCAAAAATTATGAAGATTTGATTTATATTTGAAAATATTGAAAAATTAAAATATACATAAAAATAGCATTGAAATTCTACTTATAAATATCCATTTGTAAATTTCAAAAGTAAACAAATCAGGTTTTTTTTTTTGTTTTTTGTTGTTGTTTTTTTCCCCCTTTCTCTACCCAGTTGACGCCGGGTAGCCACTTCCAGTTTTATATAATTCATTTCATTAGGTCACATTAAGATGAACAAACAAATTTAGTGATAATGGCTTTCCTACATAGGCAGTTTTTATTGTTGTGGGTATAAGATTTTAAATTTGTTTGTATCTTGGAATAAATCCTTCTCGTTTATATTTTTATCATTAAACATTAATTTTTTTTTTTTGTATGTCTACAAGCTTATCAACATGAATATTTAACATGAGTTTTATAAATGTTTAAGTAGTTAAGGAAAACTTCCTATGTGATCATTTCCTTGTCATAATACTATTAACCTTCCTAAGATCATTGCCAGGCAGTCCTGTCAGCTGGGGATTTAGAATACACCAACTGCACCTCTGCAGATCTATTATGCTTAAGGATGGAACCCTCAGCCGTCCATAACATGCAACACTCCACTTTGGCCCTTAATTAGGCTAGGCAGGCAGTTTGATCAATCGGCTGGTCATATCAAACCCTAGCACCTATATGATTGCCCCAACCCTATTGCCCTTATGGCAAGCCCTAATCTTTTTTATCATATATGTGCTAGAAGACAGTGGCCGAGGGTCTTCATGTCCTGGGAATCACGTTAAACTCTATCTGATGGTGAGGTTCCAGTTCTGGAGGTTTGGGGAAATGTGGAGCACTCCTTCATCACCATTGCTTCCTGGTCCACTCTGACCCGAGTGGTAGCACCTGTTAGGGTCCCATTCATAATTAAATAGAAAAATGTGTGTTTATAAAAAAAATTGAGTATCTGTTAAAAATAAATTTATTTCAAAATTTTATCTGCATTAAATGACCCACCGAGGTTGATATGCCACAAAAGAAACCAAGCAAACCAAACCTCTGCAGACCTCTGATGCTTAAGGACGGAACCCTGGTGTCTGAACAGTCTACGATATGCAACACTCCACTTTGGCCCTTACTTAAACTAGTCAGGCCCCCTCCAATCAATCGGCTGGTCATGTCAAGCCCTAGCACCTATATGAATGTGCCAACCCTATTGCTCTTATGGATAGCCCTAACCCTTTTTATATATGTGTTAGAAAGGAGTGGGTGAGGGTCTTAATGTCCTGGGTATGACAAACTCTATCTGATGGTGAAGTTCCAATCCTGGAGCTCTGGAAAATGTGGAATACCCCTTTATCACCATTACTCCCAGGTCCACTCTAACCTGGAGTGGTAGTACCTGTTGTTAAATAGAAAAAAAATGAATATAAAAAATATAAAAGTGTTTTATAATTTGCTTGAAGCATTGTTTATATTGGTTGGTTTTGAAGGCTATCACAATGCAAGTGTAAAGAAAAAGAAGGTAACTATGGTGTTTGCTAACCTGTGATTTATTCTTAATATTTCAAGATAAAAATCTCTTTTACAGAAGATCACCAGAACTGAAGTTGTTTCTAGTGGCTGTCTCATAAAAAAATGTTTCAAAAAAATTGAGAACCTATCAAGACTGAATCTAACAAAACATCTTGTCTCTTTTATTGAAAAATACAAAAAAAAAAAAAAAAAATTCCCAAATCCTATTTTAGAAGCATGGGCAAGAAAGAAAAACAAAATCAAATAATGCACTTGTTATTTATATAAATGATAAACAGATTTATTTTTATTCTGTTTTAAGACATCTATCCAAAATTCATCTGATAATTATTTTGATATGTCAGAGTTTTGTCTGTGTTTTGGAGAATTCTACTTTGTTATTCTTCTTGTTTATTGATTAGCATTTTGCACAATGGAATTATGAATGAAAATAATGGCGTTTTTTTTTTTCTTCTTCTTCTAATCAATACTTATGCATTATTGATGCCTGTTTAGTTGGCTTACTAGTTGGCCAGTCAGGCACTTACAAACTTGTACTGTGTAAATTAAGTTTCTATCTTTATGAACTATAAGCTGTCATTGCCTTCCATTAATTCTTCAGGACTAATATTCATTTTTCTTCGTTGTTTTTTATTTTGCAATTTTAGACCAATTGTAAAATGGAAGTGTTAATTACTGTTCTTCAAATAAAACAAAGAAAACTCTTACATAATCAACTCAGACAGAATTTGTGTAAAAAAAAAAAAAAAAAAATAAGTGAATAAATAAATAAATAAAAATATTTGGTAATTTGTATTATTTGTATTCAATGATGCTGATAGCTTTTTGATTTAGTGCATCCTGGGACACACATATTTGCTTTGAATGTGAGTCCCCAGGAAAATTTATGGTCCCAACTAAAGCCATCTAACTCCTACCTTGTAACCTATATTCTGTAATTCATTTCTAAGAAACTATTGAAATGTATTTACAGTTAGCTTGAAATGGTGAGGGAAGAAAAAAGGAAAACACTGGGACTCCTAGATATGATTTTACTGCGTTCTTTTAGATTTTTGTGCATTGGGGGTGCAGGACGTGTACCTATCAGTATCTCTGGTATTCCAACTATTGCCTGCATCTTTATTGATATATACTCATTTTGGCCAATGTGCTCTCTGGCTTTCTTCATGGTTAACAAAATGAGAACATCTAAACCCTGTGAATTGAATAAAGGTTCGGTTAAAAGTTCCATGAAGTCTCATGATTACGACTTGAATGCTCCAGAGTTCGACAACAAACACCTGAAGAAGGCCAAAACACATCACCCGAAATGTTGTGTATATAACAATAAAGATAAGGACGTCTAGATCAGCTGGTCACATCAAGCCCTTGCACCTATATGATTGCCTCAACCCCAGAGATGCTGATAGATACGCATCCTGCGTCCCTGACACACAAAAATCTCAAAGGACACAGTAAAATCATGCGTCCCAGTGTTACTTGTAGATATAGTTGTTTACTAAGGATTATTATTATTAGGTACTTAAAACCATATAACCATGTGCAAACAAATGACTGTTATCAAATAGGAATAATTACTTAAAACATAATTACAACTGTGCACAAATTATTTGTATTAGATAGGAATAATTGATATGATATACAAGGTGTATCAAAAAAGTATTGAGATTTTTTGTACTTTTTGACACACCTTGTATTCTGAAAAAAAATAACATTGCATTCATTCTTCATTTCTATATTGGTAAATACAGCTTTAAACTTAGTACTTTTTTGACACACCTTGTATTCTGAAAAAAATTAATGGAACTTTTTTTTTTTTTTTTTTTTTTTTTTTTTCCGAATACAAGGTGTCAAAAAGTATTTAAAAATCTCTACTTTTTTGACACACCTTGTATAACTGAAAAAAAAAAAAAAAAAACAACTATATAAACAATGTACACAATTCCCTAACCTATAGGCATAAAATAACCCTAGATAGGTTGACATACTTTTTAAATCAATCAATCAATAATATACACAGTCCCATTATACATGTGTATAAATTCATGTATCCTAGAAAATTTTGAAAGAAAATTATTCAAATATTTATCATTTCCACTTAGATTGTTCTGTATAATCTTTTTGTCAAAGCACCATCTGTTGAATTTATTTTCCATGTATTAATAAATGGTGACATTTTCACAAAATATAAACATTGGTTTTGTTTCTCTTTCACATATTATGAGACATTTGTTGTCTCAAACTTTTAGATTATTTCAATTCAATTTTATTAAATATTTTTTTTAGCCCTATCTTGGGCTAGACAGGCGGTCGGAGAGGCCCCCTCCGATCAATGGCTGGTCACGTCAAGCACCTATAGGATTTTCCCAACCCTATTGCCCTTATGGCAAGCCCCAACCCTTTTTATCATATGGGTGCTAGAAGGCGGTGACTGCGGGTCTACATGTCCTGGGAATGACGTTAAACTCTATCTGATGGTGAGGTTCCAGTTCTGGAGGTTTGGGGAATGTGGAGTACCTCTTCATCACCATTGCTCCCTGGTCCATTCTGACCCCGTGTGGTAGTACCTGTTAGGGTCCCATCTATGGGTTGAATAGAAAAACATGAGTTTATAAACAAAATTGTATTATGCATTAAGAATGAACTTATTTCACAACTTAGTCGGCATTAAATGACCCACCGAGGTTGATATGCCGTAAAACAAAACAAAACAAACATATTTTTTACCTCCTCTGTTTTCTTTATTGGATTTTCTTGAACCTTTGTCAGCTCATAAATATTTTGGTTACATTATGTACTTTAAGATAAGACTTTAAAATATTCAATAAAATTTTGGTACTCTTTAGTTAGCTTGAATTTCTTAATCTTAATCTTAATACTTAAAAAAAAAAAAAAAAAAAAAAAAGCAACTCTATTGAAATCTGAAAGAATACAATGCTATTTTCTGGGTTAGAAGGTCCAATGTGTATTGACTTTGTGAAACTTATTGATACACGTTTATGAAAGATCTTTTGAATGAGAAAAGGTTTTATGAAAGAAATATGTTAATTTCTTGTTCCTGCTATGAACTCTGCTTGATATCAAATTCAAACGTTCAATGCAAAGGGTTCTAAAGAGAGTAATATATTTACTTTCTTATTGTTCAAAAAGACATTTTCTCAAGTGGATTTAAATGCTATAACTTGTTAAATTGAAATAAAGGATATTTTCCAAAGTTTCTCATATATACATGAGTCATGACTCTGATGTAGCCCGACCCCCAGAGAGTATCACAAGATAAGGGCCAAAACACTTGCCGAAAGGGGATCTCTTCTGAGGACCACCTGCTGTTACACTCTCCCCAAGTTTATTTTCACCACTATATATATATATATATATATATATATATATATATATATATATATAGTGTGTGTGTATGCTGATAGCATAGACAGTCACTAATATTGCACACTTTCTTTATAAATATTAGCAAAAATATATGCCCTTTGGGTGTAAGTATAAAATGTTACTTAAACTGGACCTGTGATATGCTACTGTATGGTAATTCATTTATTATACTGTTTGATATGTTTACTTAAGAGCTATTGCTAAATAGATCAATATATAAAAAGTATAAAAATTTTAATTTAACTCTCACTCATTTTTTCATTGTTTGATTGAAACAGATTAGTGTTTTCGCTTCCACACGCTAACCCCCTCTATCTTCCCCCTACTGTTTCTTTCTTATATTTTTTCTGTGTAGCATGTCAAGAATTCGGCAGATGAGCAACGCCAGATAATCACTATTTAGATTTTTGCATTTCATCTTGGGAGTTTTGGACAGTCTAATTTTTAACCAAAGGGGTTTCAAGATGATAATGGTTGTACAATTAGGGAACGCCTATATATATATATATATATATATATATATATATATAATGCTCTTCTAAAGAATGGAGCACTCTGTGACGGCCTTTACACACAAAGCGATGTGTGTATTAAAACAGTTAAAATCCCCTTCCCATTCTGTAAGTGAAGACAGCCTAATGGTTAAGGTGCCGGACTGACACCCAGCCAATCGGATTTCAATTCGGCTGTAGGTAGCTTACAAAATGTCTAGCCACACTGAAGAGACTTGATACGTCGAAACACGTGTCTGTGGATGACCCTATATATATATATATATATATATATATATATATATATATATATGTATTAGACTAACAAAACTGAATAAGAATGCATATAAAAAGATCGTTTTGATTTTGATTAATTTCTATATAAAATTCTTCATTGGATTATTTTTTATATATTTGAGAATAAAACAATATTAGAAATCAATAACACCATGTGTTTGTGTAAATATTTAAAAATTATTAATATTGGACAAAGAAGAAAAAAATTAATAAAATAAAAAGATAGCATTTAATATTATTTAAAATGAAATTATTACATTAAACTTATTTAAAACAGATGGGGTATAATCGAAGAACAGAATAGCTTGGATGCAAGCTGTCTGTCACTTTCAGCTTTCATTGTTAAATTTTCATAATTTAACTATTTAACTAAGTTAGACAGTAAAGAAAAAACTTACTGTTATTTCTATTTTCTTAATGGATTTCGATTAAGATTTATCAATGGGATTTTTGCTCATATTTATTAAAATAAAACCAAACATTTAAAATCAATAATACCTAGCAAACATTCATTAAAATCAAATTTTTAAGATCAATATGCAAATTAGCTTTCTTGTCTCCACTGTTAGGTTGTATATATAAATGCAATTGCATGTTATTAGTATGTCAGATAAGACCAACAATATTAATAATTTTTAAAAAATAGATTTAAGTAAAGATAAGATCATGGTGAATGTGACATAAATAACTTAGAGAATTGTGATATTAGTGTTGAAATAGTTTCAGTTACACACATGCACTATCTCTTAATAAGATAGTAAACTATGTGGTAGGTAGGAGGATGGTGAACAAGAAATGAAAACTCAAAACAAATTTGAGAGTTGTTGAAACGCACAAAATTTTTGCTTTCAATAAAAATCATTTGACTGAGGATGTCCGTATGAATTCGGACGAAATGTTTCAACTCTCAGATTTGTTTTGAGTATTCATTTCTTGTTCACCATCCTCCTACCTACCTCATACTGTCGGATTCTACTACATCCATCCTATCTCCATAGTAAACTATATATAAATATAAGAAATAAGGGGGTTCTGAAAAGTTCTTAGCACAACAAAGGGGGGATTTAAAAAAAAAAAAATTTAATTTTTTGTTGTTAAAGAGACTAGAGAAATTATGTTAATCTTCAGGATTAATATGTGGAATAGAATATATTTTTATCGTTCTAGATAATTCCCCTCTTGGTCAGACTGAGAAGTATAGGGCACTTAGTGAGAATCAAACTCACCAACAATGATCTGCTCACCTAACCATTTTATCCTTCAAGATGCCTCTGGGAGGGGATATAATTAAGATATTGTGATACTCGATGATTTACAGGTATAAGAATCTATTTCAGTTTGAAACTAGCTTTTCTTCTCTTAAAAGGAAAGCTCTTTTTCTTGGTGCTGAGACCCTCATAAGGTACCGTAGTCAGGTCTCCTTAAATTCTTTAGTCATATTGAGGTTTTTATTTCTTCTCTGGGTCAGGTTCTCTGTATCTGGGTTGGTGTTTCTCTTTGCTGGGTGGGGGGAGGGGGTTCTCTCTGCGTTCCATCTTGCTCTTTTTATTAGAAAACAACACAGAGATATGTTATGTGTACACACTTTTATTCTCCTGAATCCCCTCTTCCATACAGTGTAGACCCATGTGTGCTGAGACAGAAAGGCATGTCTTGCCCAAGTGGGCTACTAGCATCCTCATGCAGGAATTGAACTTGGGTCATCAATTCCATTTCCTGTGATAATTCTTTATCTATCTATCTATCAACTGGAATTGAATCCGATGGTATGTAATTTTATAAAAATTGTACTTGTACGTCAACGAAACTTTTCCTTTTTATAAATTACACACACACACACACACATTATATATATATATATATATATATATATATATATATATATAATAAGTAATTGGAAAGTCATTAATTTTAATTCTGGTTGTTTCTTATTTTGAACTTTTGGCCTGAAAATCCTTTGATTTGATTCAACCCAACCACTTTCCTCAAACTTCAAAGGGAACTCCTTTGAGGTTTGCTGCCACACGGTCTGAAATTTTAATCCTTTTCCTCATTTGTATGAGGGATCCATTTATTTATTTGTTGACCAGCACATTCCTTTTATTTCTTTATCCCCCTCGTCCATAAAGTAACAATAATAGACTAGCAGGACTCATGGATATATCACAGTATGATAATTATTGCAATGTTTGATATGTTTACTTAAGGCTATTGCTATATTGTTCAATATATTAAAAGTATAATAATAATGATTTAACCCTCTCTTATTCTGTTTTTTTCTTTCCTTATCTTTTCATTATTGAAATAGATTAGCATTATCACTTCCACACACTAACCCACTCTCACTGTCTTTCTTATATTTATTCTGTGTAACATGTCCTTTTTCTTCCTTTCTTATGATAAAAATGGAACGTTCCATTATTTAGATGAGGTGATGACACTCTTAAGAAATAAGAATCAAGCAGATAAGCAAAACCAAATAAGCAGAATTAACATTTTTGCATTTCATCTTGGACGATTTCATTTTTAACCAGAGGGTGTTGCTAGATGATAACGGTCATACTTTTAAGGAACATGAGTATTAATATATTTAAGTTGTGAAATATGAGAAATGCTGTTGTATATGAAGGTTAACCAGTGTCTGCCTGATGCAGATTCCAGGACGCATGAATACATTCAAGTGGTGTGGGGAGGTGGGATGAACTAAGTTGATAGGGTTGGTAAAACTGAAAATAATGGGAGCGTGTTGACTCGGGGACACATTTTTATTTATATATATATACACACACACACACGCACACACAGATGCTGATTGGTTCGTGTCCTGCATCTCTGACGCACAAAAATCTAAAAAGCCGCAGTAAAATCATATCCATGCATCCCAGTGTTTTTCTTTTTTCTTCCCTCACCATTTCAAGCCTACTGTAAATCCATTTCAATAGTTTCTTAGAAATGAATTACACAGGATAGGTTACAAGGCAGGAGTTAGATGACTTTAGTTAGGACTCATAAATTTTCTCGGGGACTCATTCAAAGCAAATATACGTGTCCCAGGACGCACTAAATCAGAAAGCTATTAGCATTACTGAATACAAATAATACATACTACCAAATATTTTTTTTTGTTTCACATAATATATATATATATATATATATATATATATATATATATATATATATATATATAAACATGAAATTAGTTGGTTTCATTAATTTTTTTCAATTTGGCAGTAAGCTTTTATGTGCATTTTGATTATTGCATTTCAAAAAGACTGCCATCTTTGTTGTTACATTTTAAATCTGTTGCAGGACTTTAGACACCCTGTATAAAAAGTATTTATATTAGAAACTATATAACTGTATGCAAACAAATTATTATTCAATTAATAGTAAAGACAGATGGACACATTTTGTGCATTATAAGATTTTCTTTTATATTTTAGTTGCTTTTTATCTAAGAATATGACTATCATCACATTATTATAAAAACCATATAATTATTATTAATGTTAGAAATTATACACAGTGTTCATAAAGTTGTGCAGCAGTTTTAAAATTGAAAACTTAATAACTCAATGTTGTACAAATGATAGAATTATTTAGTAAAAAAACATGGAAGTATGCAACTCTTGTAGTTTTATTTTTCATGTATGTTTCTATTATTGCATTTCAACAAGACAGCCATCTGTTGCAGACTTTATAGACACTGTGTGTGTGTGTATATATATATATATATATATATATATGTGTATATATATATATATATATAGAGAGAGAGTTTAGGAGGGTTGGAGTAAATCCGACAGAATGTGGTAAAGAATAGAGGGAAAAAGTGGACAAAAAGAGCAACTCGAACAAGTAGATTTACGAGATATATTTCATCCTGCCTTGAGCAGGACGTCATCAGTCTTTTATTAAAGCATTAGTGCTAATGCTCTAATAAAAGACTGATGAAGTTCTGCTGAAGGCAGGATGAAATATCTCTACATCTACATGTTTGAGTTTCTCTTTTGTCCACTTTTCCCTCTATTCTTTACCACATATATATATATAAAATCAAAAAGTGCTCAATACCTCGTTTACATTTGCTTCTTCATTTTTCATTTTTTGCATGTGTCTTTGTCTTTTTAAAAATGAATTCTCTGATCTTTGTTGTAAGATAGGCATGAAGTGTCAAGCGCTGGCTTTTCTCTTTATTGATTGGTCAAAATTTCTTTGATAACTTTTTTGTTTCTCTCTCTCTCTCTGTCCCTCTCTCCTTGCCCTCCCCCTCTCTCCTCCTTTTTCCTTTTTAGCTTTGTTTCTTTACATAGAAAGAATCTGGCATATTTCCCAACTGGTTATTGTGAAATATTGAATGTCTGCTTTCTCTCTGTTGTATAGCAAGGAAGTTATTTAGTTTGTGAGATTGGGGGTGGGGGTGGGGGGATGAGTCTTGGCAGTTATCAACATAGAAAGTGGAAGTTCAAATTCTGGCCGAGACTGTTTATATTTACTTTGTCACTAATACACTTAGGAAATTCTTGAATCCATAATTTCTCACTCCCCCTGGCTATGGGTAAATTAATATGCCAGACTGAGGAGGAAAGGTATGAATACAAAACTAGGGACTGGAGTACCCATTTTAAACTTCAGCCTTGTTGGCAGGATCTTAGAATACACTGAGAGGTAAAACCTCTCAATGGGACCACCTGTTGAGCCATGGGTGTGACCTGTGATGCTTAAGGATGGAATCATGTTGGCTGAGCAGTCCACGATATGCAACACTCTATGTTTGCCCTTACTTAGGCTTGACAGGCAGTTGGATTGGCCCCCTCTAATCAATCAGCTGGTCATGTCAAGCCCTAGCACCTATATGATTGTCCCAACCCTATTGTCCTTATGGCAAACCCCAATCCTTTTTATTATATGTACTAGATGACACTGGCCGAAGGTCTTAATGTCCTAAGTATGATGTTAAAACAATTTTGGAGCTCTGGGGAGTGTAGAGTACCCCTTCATTGCCATTGCCCCTAGGTCCACCCTGGCCTGGAGTGGTTGTACCTGTTAGGGTGCCATCTATGGATTAAATAGAAAAAAATGTTTTTAAAATGTTTAAAAATAAAATTGAGTTTTTAAAAAAAACAAATTTGAATACCCATGAAGAATAAATAAAACAAAAACGTCTTCTACATAAAATAACCCAACAAGGGTTGATATGCCATAAATCCAATCAACCATCCCCTGAAAAAAAATGTGTGTCCAAGGTATGACACTAAACTGTATCTGATGGTCAGGCTCAATTCAATTGCATTTATCTGCCTAACCCATAATTTTGATTCTAATTCTCTCGCTTGTCTTTCCACATTTCTCGTGTGCAATGTTTATATTAAATCAAATTATTGCTCGACTAAAACCAACTTTTGGCTCATGACCTCTTAATAAACTAATTCACCTCCAAAACGCACACATGTGTACACACGTGCATGTATTCGCGTGTTTATGTTTGGTGCATCTGTGCTTTTTTGTAATTACCTCCACTTCTTGCCACTTTGTTTGTCTTTGAGCAAAATTGATGTTTTCATTGCTATGAGATTTTTCTAGTCCCAAAAATAAGCATTCTTCTATTGATTTCACTATTCAAGTAGCAGTATTTCAATCACAAAAATAACAAAGGACTAAAGAGAGAAGAGGACTGATCTTATTAGATTTAGCAGCTGTAGTAATAGTTGTAGTCAGGAACTAAAGCATTGGAAGCAATAAAGAGAAATATATTGATATAAGTAATATATTGAATTTAATAAAGAATTAAACACAAAAGGGAACATGTTAGCCTTATATATATATATATATATATATGTGTGTGTGTGTGTGTGTGTGTGTGAAGAGATGGAAGTGAATTCGACGGTATGTAGTATATTAAGAAAATTGAAAAATTCATCACTTGTTTTTATTGTTATTTTGTGATAAAAATTTTTAATCACCTTTCCTTATACCAACATGCCCTGAAGAAGATCTAATTAATAGATTGAAACACTGCAGCGTTGGCTAATAAACTTACCACTCAACTTATTTAAACCCGTGTTTTTTTCAATTTTCTTAATATACTACATACACACACACACATATATATTGTTAGGGGTCCAACAAGAGAAAATCAAATATTTTATTAAAAAAAAGAGGTCCGCAAAATGGATTATGTTTTTTTATTTATTTTTTTTATTTTTTATATTACATCAGCGACAAGTGTTTCTGATCTTCTGATATCTTCTTCAGGCATTGATTAACCACACACACACACTATATATATATATATATATATATATATATAAGTCATGGTAGCATGGACATGTAATCAACACCTGTTTATTAACAATTTCTCGCCTATGCGATTTCAGATATTATAGGCAAGAAACTGTCAGTAACTGGTTGTTTGACTTCCATGCTACCATAAGTAAAATATAAATGCTCTATCAACAATATTGATCACTATCTGCTTAGAAATATACCATCCATATTATCCACACTATATATATATATATATATATATATATATATATATATATATATGGAGAGAGGTACATGTCCTGTGTCCCTGACGCACAAAACTCTAAAAGGACGCAGTAAAATCATATCCATGCATCCCAATGTTTTTCTTTTTTCTTCCCTCACTATTTCAAGCGAACTGTAAATACATTTCAATAGTTTCTTAAAAGAATAATTTACACAGGATAGGTTACAAGGTAGGAGTTAGACAGTTTTAGTTGTTTCCCCAGATCATTAATAAAAACCCTACAATCTATTAAGAAACTTTAGTTGGGGTCCATTAATTTTCCCAGGGACTAATTCAATGCAAAAATATGCATCCAAGGAAGCACTAAATCAAAAAGCTTTCAGCATCACTATATATATATATATAAGTAATGGTGATGAGCCCTCATCTAAAGTTAGAGCTTATCAAAAAGCAAGCAGCTTGTCTGGTTCATTTTAGTACTTAACATTGATTGGACGGTAACTTGGTGCTTTTCATAAATGGAATTTTTCTTTGGTTAGATTATTTAACAAAGGAAAATCCTGTCTTATTCTGACTGAATTTGTAAATTGCTTTTTTTTTTCGCAAATTTTTCTTTTTTTTTTTCATCTATTATTGCATCAGTAATTGTTTCATAGCCAACTGTCAACTGGGGCTTTAGAATACACCAACTGCCCCTCTGTAGAGGGGTAAGACCGCCCCAATGGGTCACCTATTGGCTGTGGGTGGTGACCTGTGATGCTTAAGGACAGATTCCTGTTGTCTGAGCAATCCATGACTTGCAACACTCCACTTTGCTCCTTACTTAGACTAGACAGGCGGTCAGAGAAGCCTCCTCCAATCAATCTGCTGGCCATGTCAAGCCCTAGCACCTATATGATTGTCCCAACCCTATTGCCCTTATGGCAACCCCCCTCCCCAATCCTTTTTATCATATATGTGCTAGAAGACAGTAGCTGAAGGTCTTCATGTCCTGGGTATGACGTTAAACTCTATCTGATGGTGAGGTTCTAGTTCTGGAGGTTTGGGGAATGTGGAGCACCCGGAGTGGTAGTACCTGTTAGGGTCCCATATATGGGTTAGATAGAAAAAAGTGGGGTTTTTTTTGTGTTTTTTTTTTTTTAATTTTTTATTTAAGTACTTATCAAGAATGAGTTTATTTCAAAACTTTATCTGCATTAAATGACCCACCAAAGTTGATATGCCGTAAAACTAAACAGGGCCTGAGATTAATGGTGTCCTATTGTCCTGGAGACATCATGAGAATATCTATTGGAGGGAAACCCCATGGGAGATCCAATCTAAAAAAAAAAATTTAAAATAAGACTATTAGAGGATTAAACATTTTTGGATTTTTACATCACCTTGGAATGATTTTTTTTATTCTTAAATAAGGCTGTTTTTAAAAATTTGGACCATATGACCTTTAGGCACCCCTTTCCGATCTCAACTCTCAAGGACACTTTTCTCATTTACACCGTCAAAATCCGGTTGTTTGTTAGCGGTTAGGGTTAGGGGTTAGTTTTATAATAAAAAAAAAAAAAACTCTAAAAATTGTCTGTTAACAATTAACCGGATTTTGATGGTGTAAATGGAAAAAAATGTCCCCAAGAATCGAGATCGCAAAAGGGGTGCCTAAAGGTCATATGGTCCAAAAATTTAATTTGAGATGTACAGGGTGTTTCAGTAAAATTGCTCTAATTTTCTAAGACCTGCATGAGCAACTGCCTTTCATACAATCTTTCCCAGGCTTTTGCCAGAATCCAGGTGCTTGATCCATAATTACAGAACACATAATTGGATTGCCCATGTGCAAACGATTTTCCTTTTATAAGCAAGAAAGGTATTGTCAGTCAGGAATTAAGAAGGCAATAAATCCTTATTACTGACAGAATAAAGATTTTATATGTAGGATTTGGAGGCGCGTGGTCTAATGGTTAGAGTCATGGGAAATGGACTCGTCGACCCGAGTTCAATTCCTGGACGAAGCTGTTTGCATTTCACATGTCGCTAATACCCTTGGGAATGGTATGAATCCAATTCTCCCTCCAGCTATGGGTAAATAGCAGGGTAGATTGGGCTCTTTAATCATGGCTAGGTAACCAGTCTAGGAGAAGGAAAACTCTGAATTCAAACCTGTTAAACTCCGCTTAAGAAATTGACCTTGTGTCACATTCTGCTCGTGCAGAGGAGTTGGTAAATATATATATGTAGGATTTGTCCATTTTAAAAGTTAATCGATCATACTTGGGGAAAAAAACTTATCACATTGAATTTACTTAGTTTTGCATTTTTTATTTTTAAAATAATTATGATTCTAACATAGTGTAAATCAAGTTTTGAATTCTATTTTCTTTGAGAGAATTCTGTTTGTACAATAAATCTATTCAATAAATACTCCATTATAAATTATATTGACAGGCATGGTAGAAAGTAATGCATGTCCCCTGTAGTTGTCATTGTTCCAGCTCCTTATACAGATAAAAAAAACTTCCATGTTTATAGCATTTTCTGTGTTATCTGAAAATGTTTTCCCCTTACCCAATTGCCAAATCGTCAATTTCTGACTTTTTTCTACTTTTCTTCCTCTTGGCTTCTTGTTCTTCAATTGATGGACATTTCTCCTGCCCCCCTCCTCCCTCGCCCCCCTCCTTCCTCGCCCCCCCTCCTTTTGTCATTATCAAAGGACTGAGAAATTGGAAAGAGATCCAAGTTAGAAATGGGGAAATACTCAAATTCAAGATTGCAAAAACAAACAAAAAAAAAGAATGTGTGTATATATATATACGTGTGTGTGAATACATATGTAAGTGTATGTATACATCTGTATATATATATATATATATATATATATATATATATATATATGTGAATACATATGTGTATATACGTGTTATATACATGTGTGTGTGTATGTGGTGTGTGTGTACTGTGTGTATATATGTGTGTGTGTGAATACGTGTACGTGTGTGTAATATGTGTGTGTGTGTGAATACATGTACGTGTGTGTATATATGTGTGTGTGAATACATATGTGAGTATATATACATGTGTGTGTATGCGAGTGTGGTAGTGTGTGTGCATGTATGCGAGTGCATATATAATATAATTATACAAGTGTGTGTGTGTGTGTGTGTGTGTATATATATATATATATATGTGTGTGTGTGTGTTTGTATTGTCTGAGATGAAAGAAATAATAGGAAAAAACAGTTAATGGTGTGTTGAGGTGTGCATTTCATGTTGTATTCTCTTCCTGCTGATTTTCTGTCTTTTTTTTTTTCCTTTCTATTTTTGCTGTTGATTTCCATGAAAATGGTAAATTGGACGGTGCTGGTCTGTTGAATTCATGAATGGAAGCAATAAAAATCTCACTGGTTTATTAACTTACTACTCTATCCGTCAATATATTTATTGTCCAAATAAATCACCCCAAAAATTATCCTAGGATTACTTTCCCAGGGGTAAGGGGAGTCCTGCTGAATTCTTAAAATCTTTATTAAATTATAGTAAGTGTTAGACACTTCATTTTATTGGTTGTTTCTTTTTAAATAGAAAAAATCTTAATTCTCTGAATGTTTGAGATGAGGCTTGATGATTAGTATTATCTGCGTTATTTGGACTATTGTCCTCATCTTCATTGTTATCTGTACAACGTTTCAGCCGATGTGCCCTCCGGCCTTCCAATTGGACACATGGCCTAGTGGATAAAGGAGTTAGGTTAAGACATTTCCTATTGACAGTTATATCTGGACTGCATGTTCAATCCTGGTCAAGGGCAGCAGTAACATAGAATAATAATTAACCCAGCTTAAAGCCTCTACCCCAGCTATGGTTAGCAGAATGAGAACAGGATACCCCCATGGACTGAATAAAGGGTTAGGTTCAAAGTTCTATGATGGCTCCTGATTACGACAAGAAGGTTCCCAAGTCTGAGGAGGTTCCCATGTCTGACATAAAAAATACCTGAAGAAGGCAGTGGGCACATCGGCCAAAACATTGTGCAGATAACAATGAAGATGAGGACAACAGTCCGAATAACGCAGATAATACTAGAAAAAAATCTTAGTTTATTTTTTTTTTATTGTCGAGATAAAAAATATATTCATAGACTTCATTGAACTTTGTTGACTAATCTTATTTTGCTAGATTTCATCTTAAACGTGTTAAACATGGAATATGAAAAAAAACAAAAAAAAATAATTGACAAAAAGGTCAACCACAAACTCTTGTGGTAGGTGGAAGAAACAGTCACAAGAGTTGGGGATATCTAAAAAGGTATCAGTCTTTCATTATCTGACAGAAGACAAGGAGCAACTCAAATCTCGGAGCTAACAAAAGCACACACACACACACACACACACGCTGTTGTGGAGGAGGCTACATTTTAGCAATTCCTTCATAAATTTGAAAATTCCATTTCCTGGTTTTATGTGGTCTAGAAGTAGGTTTGAGACACTGTAATAAAGTGAGTGGTATTTTTTTCTGTAACCACGTGTCTGACACCCCCCACCCACCCAAACTTGTCATCTTTTCATTGTCTCTGCCAATTTTCATAAAGACACCACAATGAAACACTTTTTTTTCTTTTTATCTATATATTAATATAGTTGTTCCTTAATCTTCTGACCGTTATCTCTAGTTAATAATCAGACCATTCAAGATGAAATGCAAAAATGTAGATCTTAATTATCTGGTTTTGCTTATTTGCCAAATTCTTATTTCTTATTAATGTTGCCATTTAACATCACGGAAGTAACCGAAAAAGAAAAAAAAAATTTCAAATATACGGCGTTCCTCAACTTCTTAAAACAACAGATGATTACAATATCGCTGTGGGATAAGTACTATAAAAAAAATCACCTAGTACTTTCAATAACTCTGATGATGGAATTTTATTTTCCGAAAATATTTAGAATAAAAAAAAAAAAAAAAAAGTTAAATAAATATAATTTTCAACACATATTGCATTGTAAATTGCCTTCAAAAATTTTTATATTAGAAATGTTATGTTTAGATTTTTTTTTCCAGGTATAGAAATGCCATTCACTCTATATGAATTTGCAAGGTGTTAACTCAGAGCTAATCCCCCTATTCTTATAAATCATTATCTAAACAGAGTAACCTAACACAGAATATTTGGTAGGGAAAAAGACAAGTCAATTAATACAATATAAGATTTAATTATACCACATGCAAAGAAAGAAATGAGTTCCTGTCCCAAACCACAAAAGGAGTTACAAAGTGTTCGAGGAACATGAAGAAAGGTACCATGTGTGTAGCACTGCTAAAGGTGCGAAAAGGGCGTCTTTTACTTCCAACCTTGTGTTGGTAAAATATCAACAGGTCTGCTAGTTTAACAATATTGCCCAAAGGTTTCAGATTAATTTGGTCTTCTTAGTTATATCAGATTACGATCACTTAGCTTTCATAAATGTTGATTATTACATGAAGAAAGGTTTAAACAACAAAGGGGTGGAAACCACTTACTATTTTTCTGGAGGTCTGGGAAAAAGTTTGTAGCACTCCTGAGGATGTGAAAAGGCGTCTTTCACTTCCAACCTCGTGTTGGTAAAATATCAACAGGTCCTGCTAGTTTAACAATATTGCCCAAAGGTTTCAGATTGATTTGGTCTTCTTAGTTATATCAGATTACGATCACTTAGCTTTCATAAATGTTTGATTATTACATGAAGAAAGGTTTAAACAACAAAGGGGTGGAAACCACTTACTATCTTTCTGGAGGTCTGGGAACAAAATTTGTAACACTGCTAAGGATGTGAAAAGGTGTCTTTCACTTCCAACCTCGTGTTAGTAAAATATCAACAGGTCCTGCTAGTTTAACAATATTGCCCAAAGGTTTCAGATTTCTTTAGTTATATCAGATTACGATCACTTAGCTTTCATAAATTTTTGATTATTTTCCTCCAATTTGAATGCTATGTTTTGCTATCTTTAAATTTCTCCTGATTACTCTCCAATTTTTTTGTTTAATTCTAATAAATTTTTCTTTGTTTTTTAATCCAGAAAATTATTGGTGTATTCAAGCCTAAAGATGAAGAACCTTATGGACACCTGAATCCTAAATGGACAAAATGGATGCACAAATTGTGTTGTCCTTGTTGCTTTGGTCGCAGTTGTTTGGTACCAAATCAGGGGTATCTTTCAGAAGCTGGTGCTAGTTTGGTAGACCAGAAATTACACCTGAGTATTGTGCCGAAAACAAGGGTAAGTGGTTATTTATTCTTTTAAGAATTTCAATTTGAAACTTTATTAACTCTTAACATCCTGTTGAGATTTTTCTAAGTCCATAGCCCCATTGCTATAAGGATTTATCAATAAATCGCTAAAAATGGCCTTTTCATTTAAAGTTACCTGTTATTTCCCATAAATCAAAGACTGCTAAATATGTTTATTACATTTAAACAAAGGCTATCGTTTGGGGTGGATTAGGAAAACAAATGTGACTTCCGGACGGGTGGAATGAGGTGGTATAGGATGTTAAGAGTTAAAATATATTTTCTATTTCATAGGAATAAAACTTAAATTCTCTATCTTTAGTTAATCTTGACTGTAACAAAAGTACATATTGAAATTTTAGAGGCGTTTCTGGTGTAATGGTTATCATCATAGGAAATAGGCATGGCGAACAGTTCAAATCCTAGATGTAGCTATTTCTCTGAATGTTAGAGATGAGGCTTGATGATTAGTATTATATGCATTATTGGGACTATTGTCCTCATCTTCATTGTTATCTGTACAACGTTTTGACCAATGTGCCCACCGGCCTTCTTCAGGTATTTCTTTTCGTGATCAGGAACCTTCTTGTCGTAATCGGGAGCCATCACGGAACTTTGAACCTTACTTTGAAGAAGGCCAGAGAGCACATTGGCTGAAACATTGTACAGATAACAATAAAGATGAGGACAATAGTCCAAATAATTCAGATAATACTAGATGTAGCTATTTGCATTTACCTATCAGAATCTCTGGGTCATCATGGCAGGGTAAGGTCTATTACTTGCCATGTCTCCTTCACTGGACTGGACAGAGGAAATAAATTGTTTAATTAAATAATAGTTTCCTTCTATGTCTGTTAAAATTATTCCTGGAGTTGGACTTAAACTTGATTGTATGTACTATCACTGGTGATATACCAGATATCATCATCATATCACGCCAGATATAGATTTTGATATCCATCTGTATATAGGATATTGCCAATATGAAATTGCCAGATATCTGGCTGGATATCACCAGATGGCATTTATTATACTAACAGTTTATTATATTAAGTCTTGAATAACTGAACTATCCATGCGCACACAACATATATGACCTGTGGGAGCTCTTGTTGCATCCCTTGAGAGCTTTCAAAATAATAAAGCTGTTTAAAATAAACTTGATACTGTACAAAAAATTAAATTTTAGAGAAACATGGCTTTAATCAACAATTTTTAACCTTGTTAACTCCATTTAACTCTTTAAAAAAAAATTTTAAAAAATATTAACTGTCTCTAAGGTTTTAATGTGATGGATTCTTTAAAATATCAAAGATGTTTGTAGCAATGCATCCCAGGGGTTTTCAGCCATCTGATAAGAGGTTAATTAACATGAAAATCAATAATTCTAGAATGTTATGTGTTCCTTATTGTTAGGTAGAATCCTTGGTTGCTGATCCGTTCATCCGTGTCCAATACGTGCAAGTGAACGGCTTTCAAGATTGGCAATTAAATAGTTAACTAACCACGTATTCAAGCGTGTTGATTGGCTGGCTTTAATCCATGTGCCCATGCAGAGTCTATAAGTTTAAGTGGGGGGCTACAGCACACCTTATATTACAAAATATCGTATGAAGCGCGTGGTGTAATGGTTAAAGTCATGGGAAATGGACTCGTCGCCCCAAGTTCAAATCCTGGACGTGGTAATTGCATTTCACTTAGCACTAATACCCTTGGGAAAGGTATGAATCCTACTCTCCCTCCAGCTATGGGTAAATAGTAGGGCAGACTAGGCTCTTTAACCTTGGTTATGCAACCGGTCTAGGAGAAGGAAAACTCTGAATTCAAACCTGCTGAACTCCGCTTAAGAAATTGACCTTGTGTCGCATCCTGCTCGTGCGGAGGGGTTGGAAAATATGTATATTACAAAATATTCCAACACTAAGAGTAACTAGTAGAGCAGACTGGACTCTTTAACCTCGGTATGACAACCAATCTAGACAAAGGAAAATCTTAATTAAAACCTGTTGAACACTGCTTCAGAAATTGACATTGAGTCAAATACTACATATGCAGAGGGGTTGTTAAATACATATGAGAGGGGTGGAGGTGTGTAGTGTAAGGGTAATTGTCTTTGTAAATAGATACAAGACTAGTTCAAATCCTAGATGAGACCTTTTGCATTTCATATAGCGTTAATATTTTTCAGAAAGGTATGCATCCAACTATTCTCCCTCCAGCTATGGATAGGACAGACTGGGCTCATTAACCTTGGTTAAGCAACCAATCAAAGAGAAGGAAAACTGTTAAACTCTGTTTAAAATTTGAACATGTCACATCCTCCATGTGTGGGTGGGGATAAATACATTTATATGGGAGAGAGAGCAATTGATTTTTTTGATTTTTTGATTTATTTATTTTTTTTTAAGAAGTCATTGTCAGGGTTTTTAAGCAAAATAAGTTAAAAATCTCACAAAGATAAGAAATTACTTATGTTATCATAGCCTATCATGAAAATAAACTAATTGACAATTTCAAATAACCTCTTGTAATTTTCTGAGCACTTGGGCAATGTTTTCTATCTGTATTTTCATATTTAAGATAAAGTTCATTATTATTTTTCAGAAGGAATGGATATTTCCTCAATCCTTTTTTTTTTTTAATCATTATTCCCTTATAATCATAATCAACATTTATTTTGGGGTATTTCTAGTTGATCTTGAAAGAATAAGTCAGTCAGTCTCCTCTCATTTCCAAAAGGGAAAATGGCTTCTACTCAAACATTCTATTGTTTTATTTGTAAAATTGCTTTAAGATTTAAAGAAAGTTATGAATAGAATATTTCTTCCTTTTTTTTTTTGGGGGGGGGGTATAACAATTTCTTGTGTTTTTTTCTGCTGATATTGATAAATGCTGACAGTAAATGATATGAAGATTCTAACTGTAGAGGAATAAAAAAAAAGTTTTAAAAAGACTTTAAATTTTTTTTATTTTGGGTTTTGAATAAAAAATTAAAAAAAATTTTTTTTTAAATTGAGTTTGACAAGTGACAGCAAAAAAAAAAAAAAAAAAATTTTTTCAAAGTTTTTTTCCTTTACCAAATTTCCTTTTCTAATCATAGTTTTGTGAATCATAGTTTTTTTTTTTCTTTTTTTTTTTTTCTTTTTACTTTTTTATTTCTTTATTCTTTTTTCTTATTTTTTTTTTTTTATTTCTTTTTCCCTTTTTTTTTTTTTTTTTTTTTTTTTTTCACTTTTTTTGATCTGAAATCAAAGGTTGATATTCACTTTGATTATCTTAAAATTTTACAAACAAAACCAGCTGTCATATTCTCTTGGTCTCTCTCTCTCTCTCTCTCTCTCTCTCTCTCTCTCTCTCTCTCTCTCTCTCTCTCTCTCTCTCTCTCTCTCTCTCTCTACAAATGGACCACATTTTTTATTTCATTGTTGAAAAAAAAAAATATTATCAATAATTATAGTTTTCTCTAATGTTTTGAAGATGCATCTTGAATTTTTGTCAAACTAATTTTATCAAAATTTTAGAAAAATATTTTAAAAGAATCTGCACTCAGGAAATTTTAGAATGAAAAATGTCTTAAAATAAGAAAAATAAAACCAACATATAACTTTTTTTTCCCTCTCAGAATTTAAGAAATGGCAAAACAGGTGGCCATATAACTTTGTCAAATTTTTTTTATATCATGCGTTTTCATAAAAGAAATGTTAGGTTCTTTATTTATTATTTTTTTTAAAATTCTTTGAATGTGTAAGTCTTATATTTTAGGTTACACTATCAACCCAATATTTCAGGCTTAAGAGAGATTATATCATTTACAAATAAGTGTCCTGGCTATGATGTTAAACAGCATCTATTGAAGTTCCAAATCTGGAGCTATGGGAAGTGTAATGTACCCCTTTGTCGCCATTACTCCCAGGTTCACTCTGACCTGGAATGGTAGTACATTTTAGAGTCCCATCTTTGGGTTAGATAGATCAAAAATGATTTTTTTTTTTCTTCTTTTTGAGAAAAGAAATAAATATCTAACAAGAATGAATAGCACAATGTTTTTTTCATAAAAGAAATGTTAGATATATTTCTGTTTTTTTTTTTTTGTTTTTTTTTTTGTTTTTTTTTTTTTCTTTCTTCATAGTCTGTTTTGGAAATGTCTTTATAAATCCTTTGAATATGAAAGTCTTGTATCTTCGGTTATACTATCAACCCAATATTTCAGGCTTAAGAGAGATTATACCAGATACAAATAAGTGTCCTGGGTATGATGTTAACCTGCATCTAGTGGTGAAGTTCCAAATCTGGAACACTGGGGAGTGTACTCTACTCCTTTGTTGCCATTATTCCCAGGTCCACTCTGACTTGGAGTGGTAGTAGATTTATCAAAAATGATTTTTTTTTTAAATCTTTAAAAAGAAATGAATACCTAACAAGAATAAATAAAACAAAATATCTTCAGCATAAAATAACCCAATAAGAGTTAGCATGCCATAAAATCCAACCAACCAATAAATCTTGGTACTGTCAGCAAATCTTAGAATATGCTGACTGTATCCCTGCAAAATGGTGATGGGTCTAGGTATGACACTAAATTGCATCTGATGGTGAGACTCCAGTTCTAGAGCTCTCGTGTCTGTGTTGTGTGTGAAATACCCTTTCATTGCCATGAACAAGGCATAAACTCCAAGCATAAAATAACCCAAGATAGGTTGACATGTCATAAAAAGATTATATCTTAACAGATTTGATTTGTATCCTTTCTAAGACAAAAATATCATTCATTACCAGCTTAATTCTTTATACCTGAGAACTTCATGTGGTGTAATGGTTAGCAAGCTAGGTTAGCAGACCATTGATATTGAGTTTGATTCTCACTGGGTACACCATACTTTTGGCCTTGTGCCAGAACTAAACACTGCTTAGTAACCTGAGAAATGATAATATCAGAAAAAAAGCAAAAGATGTACTTATTACTATTTCTTTAGCCTAATCTCAAATGATTTACCAAGTAAGATCCAAGGGAGATAATGCTAAATAATTTGATAAATGATAATTCTCACTGGGTATTCCATACTTTTGGCCTTGTGCCAGAACTAAGCTATGCTTAGTAAATAACTACCTGAGAAATGATAATATCAGAAAGAAAGCAAAAGATGTACTTATTAATATCTCTTTAGTCTCAAATAATTTACCAAGTAAGATCCAAGGGAGATAATGATAAATAATTTAATAAATGATAATTATTTTATTTTACAGAAGTTATGAAAATAGTCATTTATCTTTAAATGTAGACCCTAGGTATTTCTTATGTTTCACAGTTTTAGCTATATCAGCATGTAAATAAAAATTGTTATGTAGAAAGGTTAATTTATGACATTTACCTGTTACCTGCATAGGTCAATTACAGGACACCTAGGTTGGTTTATAAACCTCACCTGTTCAGAGTTTTGATCTCTTAATAATATTTTGTATTTCTTGTTCGTGTTGACATTTGTCTGTGTCTGTGTAAATGCAGGAAGAATGTAAAGAATACAGGTGTGTGTGTTGCTTTTTTTTTTTTTTTTTTTTTTTTTTTTGCCTTTGTAAAAGGTGCCTTTGGTTTAATGGTTATTGGGGTAGGAAATGGACCAGAGTTCAAATCCTGGACAAGGCTGTTTGCATTTCACATAGCACTAATACACTTGGGAAAGGTATGCATCCAACTATCTTTACTTTATTTACGAGTAAATAGTAGGGCAGATTTTAACTTTGGTATGGTAACCAGTCTAGTAGGAAAAATTTGAATTCAAATCTGTTAAACTCAACTTGAAAATAGACCTTGTGTCACATCCTGCTTGTGCAGAGCGGTTGGTATATACATACATTGTAAAACTTGTGTGCTGTTCAGGACATTTTCAATTTTATATTTTTGTGCATATGTGTGTGTGTGTGTGTGTGTATATATATATATATATATATATATATATATATATATATATACACACACACACGCATATAATTAACAATAGTGGAAAGAGTTAAGGACAAGTTAAAGTGGCAATTGGATTTTCTCTCTCTCTCTCTCTCTCTCTCTCTCTCTCTCTCTCTATATATATATATATATATATATATATATATATATATATATATATATATATATATATATATATATATATATAATCCTGTCCTGATGACTCTGTCTCACTTGTCACCCATCCCTATCAGTCATTACTCCTGGCAAGTCCCCTCACATGATCCAGTATCTACACAGAACTGGTCAATGGAATTTTTTTACTGTTTGACCCACTCTGGTCAATGTATATAATATATATATAATATATCACTCAATCTGGTCTGATTTCAGTGTAATGGGAAATTCCAATATAGTAGAATGATGCATTACACTTTTGGCACTCCTAGTGACAAAAAATTTTATACTGTTAAATTTAATAAAGTTTTCCTAATTGTTCAATGGGGGAATAGAATCTTCTTTGTCAATTTTGGGAATCAGAACACTTTTCTCTGAGAAGCAGACTTTAGTATGTAATACAAGGATTTTCTTAAAAGAACTCTTCAAATTCCAATTAGCTCAGTAGATAAGATTTTATATATATATATATATATATATATATGATGATGCTAAAAACTTTTTTAAATTAGTGCATCCTAGGACGCATGTAATTGATTTGAATAAGTACCCAGGAAATTTGATGGGTTCCAACTAAAGTTTCTTAATAAATTATAGGTTTTTTTTATTTATGAACAACTAAAGCCATCTAACTCCTACCTTGTACCCCATACAGTGTAATTCTTTTCCAAGAAAATATTGAGATGTATTTACAGTTAGCTGGAAATGGTGGGAGAAGAAAAAAGGACGCAAGATGCGTACCTATCAGCGTGTGTGTGTGTGTGTGTATATATATATATATATATAATATATATATATATATATATATAAAATTGGGAAAATGTAGATAAATCCAATGGTATGTAAATATATAAGATATATATTCAGAGAATGATTTTATAATAGTTTGAAGTGTTAGTCAACATTAAATATTTTGATTTTTTTTTTTTTTTTTTTTATAAAATAATAAAATTCGAAGGCAATACAATGCGTAAAAAATAAGACAAAAAGATGTTTATATGTCTAATCGATTTCAAAGCGAAGCTTTATCGTCAGAGACGGATTTCAGAAATGACGTGCTTATGTTTTTTTTTTATTTGTGTGGTTATAAATCTTCTTCTCCTCCTTTATGAATGGGCGAATAACTGTAATTTCTTATTTCTCTCTTTTTTTTTTTCTTTCTTAAAAAATATATATATATATATATATATATTATTTTTTTTTTTTTATATTAAACAATCATCAGAGCATTGTCAATATGTGATGTATCTTCTGAATTATTCAAATTCAAAATATACAAAATCACATATTGACAATGCCCTGATGGTGGTTTAATATGAAAAAAAAAACAAAAAAAAAATAACTTTAATGTGAACAAATACTTCAATCTATAATAATATCATTCTTGAAATACCTTCTTTTGTTTATTTTTTATATATTTACGCACACACACACACACAGAGGAGCTGGTTTAGCTCAGTTGTTAAAGTATTCGCTTAGAAACCACGAGGTTCCACATATGATACTAACCCTTGCCAACTCGAGAGTGTTAGTACCTGTTTGGGTCCCATCTATGGGTTAAATAGAAAAACATGAGTTGATAAACAAAATTGTTTTATGCATTAAGAATGAATTAATTTCACAACTTTGTCGGCATTAAATGATCCAGTGAGGTTGATATGCCGTAAAACAAACCAAACCAAACCAACTCGGTACATGAGTAGCACAAATTGAATCTATGCAGTAAAGTGGACAGCTGATAGTAGGTGTGGCACTCCACCTCAGAGCATAATCTTCCTGGTCTAGTACTAGTAAAAAGAAGATAGACTCCTTCACTGTCTGGCTGATATTGACGATAGGCCCCTCTGCTAACTACAACACACACACACACACACACACACACATACATATATATATATATATATATATATATATATATATATATTATTAAATTCATTATAATTATTTTCACTTATAAAGCAGCACCTATTACTCAATGTGCTTATTGTGAAAATGTTTCAAAGGAAATTGGTGCATGTCAACCCCTATTTACCAATAATGCTATAATACTACTTTTTGAAAAGGTGAGAGACACAGTATCAAGCCTTATCTTAAACTAGAATCGGCTATATAGGGTGTATAATAAAAAGTTAGTCTTGCAGATCCATTTGTTATTTTGGTCTTATATAATTGATTTATGTTTTAATCACTTCCACAACCAATGACTTTCCCTTCTCTTACTAATCAAATCCTAATCTTTCAATATCTTCCCAGATCTAAATAACATCTTTATTATTTTTGCACAAAAAGCAAGCTCTGGTGATAGTGAATGTGTGTGGGTGTGTGTATGTTTGTGTGTGTATGTATGTATGTGTGTGATATATTTACAATGCCATTTTTTCTATTTTCTTTCTATTTTTCTTTTTTCTTCTTTCTATTTTCTTTCTATTTTCTTCTTTCTATTTTCTTTCTATTTTCTTCTTTCTATTTTCTTTCTATTTTTTTCTATTTTCTTCTTTTTTCTATTTTCTTTCTATTTTCTATTTTCTTTCTATTTTTCTATTTTCTTTCTTTTTTTTCTATTTTCTTTCTTTCTTTTCTATTTTTCTATTTTCTTTTTCTATTTTCTTTCTATTTCTTTTTCTATTTTCTTTCTATTTTTCTATTTTCTTTCTTTTCTATTTTCTTTCTATTTTTCTATTTTCTTTCTATTTTTCTATTTCTTTCTATTTTCTATTTTCTTTCTTTTCTTTCTATTTCTTCTTTCTATTTTCTTCTTCTTTCTTTCTTTCTTTCTATTTTCTTCTTTCTTTCTATTTTCTTCTTTCTTTCTATTTTCTTTCTTTTTTCTATTTTCTTTTTTCTATTTTCTTTCTATTTTTCTATTTTCTTTTTCTATTTTCTTTCTATTTTTCTATTTTCTTTCTATTTTTCTATTTTCTTTCTATTTTTCTTTTTCTTTCTATTTTTCTATTTTCTTCTATTTTTCTATTTTCTTTCTATTTTCTTCTTTCTTTCTATTTTCTTCTTTCTTTCTATTTTCTTTCTTTCTTCTTTCTTTCTTTTCTTCTTTCTTCTTTCTATTTTCTTTTATTTCTTCTTTCTTCTTTCTATTTTCTTTCTTCTTTCTTCTTTCTTTTTCTTTCTATTTTCTTTTTCTTTCTATTTTCTTTTGTCTTTCTATTTTTCTTTCTATTTTTCTTTTTTCTTTCTATTTTCTTTCTATTTTTCTTTTTTCTTTCTATTTTCTTTCTATTTTTCTTTTTTCTTTCTATTTTTCTTTCTTTCTCAGATTTCTGTTAGGCTCACATTTTCTTTATTTAACTAAGATCAATGATAACATAATTACTTCTCTTTGCCAATCTATATAAATAAATAAGACATTTCCACGAAGACTTCTGGTTTTTATCAGGACATTTCCTCTTGAAACTTTCTTGGTGAAGATGGGAGGATAAATATTAGTTATAAGAGTTTTTAAACAAAAAGGAAATTCACAATAGAAGATTTAATACTACATGACATCATTGTCAATAGAATAGAATTCTTGTAGAAAGAATAATAAAAAAAAAAGAATTATACTTTAAATAAAACAATTCATATGTTTTAATCAAGATGGTTTCATCTCATTAAATCGCAAGCCTCTGAAATTATTAGACCTGATCATATACCTCAGTAGCAATATCTCTTCTACTGAAAGCAATGAAAGAGGCTAGAAGGTCATAACCTTTTTTCTTTTTTATATCTAGGAACTTTTCAGTTATCTATTTATATGGTTTAACAAAGATAAATATTCAGTTTATCTCATCAGATGTGGACATAAAGTGAAGGTCATGTTTAGTATTATACTTGCATTGTAAATTGAATTGAATCATAAGGATGAGGTACACTTAACATTTTATTGACGTCAAATATGAAATCTGTGACTTGAGTTCAAATATTGGGTCAGGCTTTTTGCATTTCACTTTGCAATAATACTGTTTGGAATGGCATAAGACCAAAGCTATAGGTAAATAGTTTGTCCAACTGGGATCTTTAGCCTTGATTAGACAACCATTCTACCACCCTGTCAGCTGGGGCATTAGAATACACCGACTGCACCTCTGCAGAGGGGTGAGACTCCCCCAAATGGGGCCACCTGTTAGCAGTGGGTGGTGACCTGTGCTGCTTAAGGACAGTCTTGGTGGAGGAGTAGTCCATGACCTGCAACACTCCACTTCAACCCTCCTAATATGGGCTCATATGGTGCCGGTAGCTGAGGGTCTACGTGTCCTGGGTGTGACATTAAACTCTATCTGATGGTGAGATTCCAGTTTTGGAAGTTTGGGGAATGTGGAGCTCCCCTTCATCACCATTGCTCCCTGGTCCACTCTGACCCAGAGTGGTAGTACCTGTTAGGGTCCCATCTATGGGTTGAATAGAAAAACCTGAGTTTATAAACAAAATTTGATTATCCATTAAGAATGAATTTATTTCAAAACTTGTCAGCATTAAATGACTCACTGAGGTTAATATGCCGTAAAACAAAACAAACTAAACCAAACTGGATTGAAAGAAAAGAAATCTAATGATCTGTTTTCTGTCTCCTCTCTCTTGTGAATAGAATACAATGTATATATACACACACACAGATTTACATGGTTACTTAGAAATGTTAACTGGTATTCAGATGAGTGTGCATAGTAACATCAATGATCTTTGTGTTTGAGAATGTTTGTCTATGCATACAATTGGATTACACACTTTGTGTATTGAGCTTGATTTATGAAGAGTTAAAAAAAAAAGTATCAAGACTGAATCTGTATTTACTAACACAGAAATGAACAATGAATAAAGTGTTAATTCTTTTCAAAATAGTCTCCTTGATATTCAATTCACTTGCTCCAATAAGTTTTCCATTGATTGAAGATTTGGTTTAATGGCTTATCAACCCTTGTGGGTTACTTAATACCAAATCTTGTATATATATATATATATATAAGTAAAAAGTAAAGTCGTTGGGGCGGCCTAATGTTGGTATCAGCCAATCAGCGAGGGAGTCTATCCCCTTTTCACTAGTGCTAGACCAAGGAGATTGTTTTTGCGTCTGAGGTGGAGCGCCACGCCTACCACCAGCTCCTTACTTTACTGCACAGATTCCTGTGCTACTCATACGCTGAGTTGGTGAGGGCCGGTATCGAACTAGGAATCTTGTGGTTTCTAGCCAAACGCTCTACCGACTGGGCTATTTCCTATAACTCCAACATATACAAAGGGGAACCACTCTTGACTGATAAATTATTTATTTTTCCATTAAACTTACCCTAAACCCTAACCCCATCATCTTTTTTCCTAGTAGATCAATAAATAAATAATTTATCAGTCAAAATTGGTTCCCCTTTGTTTATGTTGAGTTATCGGAAATAACCATATATATATATATATATATATATATATATATATATATATATATGAATAAGATATAATGAAACAAACAATGTTTACAACTCTTCTGATGAGCCTATTTCAGTTGTAAACATTGTTTTTTTTTCATTATATCTTATTCATACTGTCGGATTAATTTCCATTTTATTTTCACATATATATATATATATATATATATATGATTTGTTCATAGAAATAATTTTCATTAAGTTTATGTATATTAATAAGTACTGGTGGATATAGCATTAATACCCTTGGAAAAGGTACGCATCCAATTATCCTCCCTCCAGCTATGGGTCTTTAACCTTGGTATGGCAACCAGTCTTGAAGATGGAAATCTCTGAATTCAAACCTGTTCAACTTCACTTTAAAAAAAACCAAACCAGATCACCGAGAATAGAGAAACAAAACAAATGATCAGCATGTTTTGATAGTGCAGCCATATTTATTTATGTCCCAAAATGCATGTCTGTATCTTTTTGAATAACAGCTTGATGACTTAAAATTACTTACTGTTCATTATAAATTCAACAACAATCAAGTCAGCTCCAATCTAAGATCCCCTAAGCTTTTTGTAATCATTATTTAGATTTTTATTGATTCATGTGTCTCTGTGTATTGTATAAAGAGGCACCATTGTAGATTTTTCTCTGGATGAATGTGTATGTGCATTTTAAGCTGTTTATCTTTTAAGCTTTATGGACAGATTTATCTTGGCTCTAATTCTTCTGTCCACCAATGCTGTTTGCCAGAAAAAGCAATCTCTTTAATTGGGATAACTCCAAATGTGAATACACAAAACTAAAGCCAAAACAATAACAAAAAGGTTTCCATTCAACCTAACCAAAAATGTCCCCCATCTTGAAATTATCCTTTTTCATTTCACTTCCTGTTAAAAAAAATGTTTAATTGTTACCGTTTTGGAGTATATTGTTGCTTCGGATTTCACCCTGGGTTGGTTGAGCCTCCACCTGTTGGCTGTGGTTGTAGAGTACGCCAATTGCACCTCTGTAGATGGATAAGACCACCTCTCCAGGAGTCCAGCTGTTTGCAACCCATGATGCTTAAGGACAGAATCCTAGTAGCTGAGCAATCCAGGTCATGCAACACTCCACTTTGTCCTTACTTAGGCTAGACGGCCCATCGGAGAGGCCCCCTCCGATCAGTTAGCTGGTTACATCAAGCCCTAGCACCTATATGATTGTCCCAACCCTATTGTCCTTATGGCAAGTACCAACTCTTTTTATATGTGCTAGAAGGCAGTGGTTGAGGGTCTTCATTTCCTGGGAAAGACATTAACCTCTATCTGATAGTGAAGTTCCAATTCTGGAGCTCTGTGGATTGTTGACTACCCCTTCATCACCATTACTCCCAGATCCACTTTGAGGGTCTTAATGTCCTGGGTATGACATTAAACTCTGTCTGATGGTGAAGTTTCAATTCTGGAGCTCTGGGGAATGTGGAGTACCCCTTTCATCGCCATTACTCCCAGATCCACTTTGAGGGTCTTAATTTCCTAGGTATGACATTAAACTCTATCTGATAGTGAAGTTCCAATTCTGGAGCTCTGGGGAACGTTGACTACCCCTTCATCACCATTACTCCTAGGTCCACTCTGATACGGAGTGGTAGTACCTGTTAGGGTTTGATCTATGGGTTAAATAGAAAAACTTGAGTTTTTTTTGGTTTTTTTTAAATGTGTTGGAAAAAAAAGTTTAAAGAAAAAATTGAATACACATCAAAAAGAATAAAGAAAACGTCTTCAGCATAAAATAACCCAACAAGGGTTAACATACAGTAAAGTCCAACCAACCAAAGTCTGAAAAATCTAAATAATACAAAGTCATCTTTTGTTAATATTTCAGTGTTTATTTACATGAACAAAATTTTTCTTCATTTCAAAAATGTCTTATGAAAAATGTTTTTGTCATTTTCAAACATGCTCATCTTACTTGGCTGGTTTGAGAGATGGGTGGCAGGTGGCCATATAGCTGTTATTTTGTGGAGTGCTGCTTCTGGGGTTTATTTAGGGCTGCATGCATCATTCTTGTATAATTCCCATCTTGTTTTTTCTCAGGGCGTTTTGTGGGAGCCCTGCTGGTGCAGCCATATAGTAGTATTCACACGGCTGTGTTTTATTATATTATTTTATATTTTATCAGATTAGATTTTTAAGAAAAATTTCGTTGAATTTTTACATGAGTGGTTTAAATTAAAACATTGTTCACGAGATGATAAAGGTTGATATTGAAGGCAAGAATAAAATGAAAGCTATCAACAAAAATGCTTTCTTTTTTAAAAAAAAAAAAAAATTTAAAAGAAAAAAGAGAAACAGGTGGTTTGAAAGAAAGAAAAAAAAAGAATTAAAAATGAATACAACAGTTATTCATTTTAAATCTAATCATGTTTTCTTTAATCAATTCTTAAAGCAAATTATGCAAATTAGCTAATTTCATTCAGAAAAAAAAAATGCTCTTTTTGTTGAACTGCATACAAAAGGCAGCAAGAAGCATTAGCCTCAATATGAAGAAAAGTCATCAGGGCGGCCAAATGTCGGTATGAGCTATACAGCGAGGGAGTCTATCCTCTTTTCACTAGTGCTAGACAAAGGAGATTATTTTTAGCATCTGAGGTGGAGTGCCAATCCTATCATCAGCTCCTCCCTTTACTGCACAGATCCCTGTGCTACTCAAACGCTGAGTTGGTGAGGGCCAGTATCGACCCAAGAACCTTGTGATTCCTAGGCGGATGCTCTACCGACTGAGCTAAACCGACCCTGAACTCAGATACCTGAAGAAGGCCGGAGGGTATATCGGCCGAAACATTGTACAAATAACAATGAAGATGGGGACAATAGTCCGAATAATGCAGATAATACTGAAACACATGTTTTACACAATAATAAGCCTCTAAAATGAGTAGACTAGTTCACATACCTAGGTAGTAATATCTCATCAGAAAGTTGTCAATATACACATAGAAAAGGCATCGACTGCTGTAGACAGAATTATCCCGATGATGCACTAGGTGAAACCTTGGTAGGTAGTTTCCGACCTTTCAGGCTTTACTATTATATATACATACAAGGTGTGTAAAAAAAAAAATTAAAAAAAAGATTGAGATTTTTGTACTTTTTTACACACCTTGTATTCTGAAAAAAAAAAAAAAAATAACATTCCTTTCAGTAATTTTTTTCAGAATACAAGGTGTCAAAAAAGTACCAAGATAGAAATGAACAATGAATGAACATTATTTTTTTTTTTTTTTTTTTTTTTCCATAATACAAGGTGTGTCAAAAAGTATAAAAAAATCTCTTACCTGTTTTGAAAATCACATAAGCAATACAATTCCCATGATGCTCCACACAACACTATAATGGAAAATCACATAAGCAATACAATTCCCATGATGCTCCACACAACACTATAATGGAAAATCACATAAGCAATACAATTCCCATGATGCTCCACACAACACTATAATGGAAAATCACATAAGCAATACAATTCCCATGATGCTCCACACAACACTATATAATGAAAAATATGAACACACATCAGTAATGCTGATAACTTTTTAATTTAGTGTTTCCTGTGACACACATATTTGCTTTGATAATTCATGGGTCCTAACTAAAGCCATCTAACTCCTACCTTGTAACCTATCCTGTGTAATTCCTTTCTAAGAAACTATTGAAATGTATTTACAGTTAGCTTGAAATGGTGAAGGAAGAATAAAGAAAAACACTGGGATGCATGGATATGATTTTACTGCGTCCTTTTAGATTTTTATGAATCAGGGATGCAGGTCGCGTACCTATCAGCATCTCTGCACATAATTCACTTAATTTGAAAATTGCATAAGCGAAAAACTGGCTGTAATGAAGCGCTGTTGACTTGATTCACCTACTTGTCTGATCCAGAAAATAATGGCAACAGGTGGTTGTTGGTAATTCAAGTAAATGGACACCTTTTAATCTCTTGGCGTGAAAATAGGTGAGATTCAGTCAACATTTTGTTTTTTCATTTCTAATGTAGAAACTAACAGCTGAACATTAGCCATACTAGCAAGAATATATATATATATATATATATATATATATATATACCCAACCCCTCTGCATGAGCAAGATGCGACACAAGGTCAATTTCTTAAGCGGAGTTTAACAGGTTTGAATTCAGAGTTTTCCTTCTCCTAGACTGGTTACCTAGCCATGGTTAAAGAGCCCAGTATGCCCTGCTATTTACCCATAGCTGGAGGGAGAATTGTATTCATACCTTTCCTAAGGTTATTAGTACAATGTGAAATGCAAACAGCTTCATCCAGGACTTGAACTCTGGTCTACAAGTCCATTTTCTACGACTCTAACCATTAGACCATGCTGTGCCTCGTAACGCGCCTACTAGCAAGAATATGTGTACCTTCCAGACGTAAGTATTTAAGTTTTAATCTAATGATCTATATTAAATTAGAAAAAAAAATTGAATATCCATCAAGAATGAGTAAAATAAAAAATCTTTGGCATAAAATAACCCAACAAGGGTTGACATGCCGTAAAATTCAACCAACCATATGAAACCCTATATTCACATAATATCCTATTTCTATAGATACTTGTATAAAATGACATTGTCACATCCAGCCAGACTGCGGATTTATTTATTTTACAAGTGATTTCCTTTGTGTAGAACAAACATGGCAGCCAACCTTGAAAAATTATTTGAGATGGGAAATATCAATATAAAAATTTAAATTATGAAAATAAATAAATAGTTGTTAATAGCAACAGCATGTGTGTGTGTGTGGGGGGGGCTGAATTCAACCGATTGGTTAATCTTGCTGTGCATTTAAATTATCATTTGTCTGCCTTTTTCAAAGGATCTCTTCATCAAAATTATTATTGGATAAGAATTCTAGAAAATATAACTATGTAAATCATTTCTTTTATAGTAGTAGTTGATATCATATAACTGTGCAAATTGTTTGTATTAGGAATAGTTGATATATAAAAAAAAAAGTTAAGTCGACGAGGCGGCCGAAAGTCGGTATCAGCCAGTCAGTGAGGGAGTCTATCCCCTTTTCAATAGTGCTAGACCAAGGAGATTGTTTTTAGCATCTGAGGTGGAGCGCCACACCTACAATCAGCCCCTTACTTTACTCATACACTGAGTTGGCGAGGACCGGTATTGAACTAGGAACCTTGTGGTTTCTAGCCAAGCGCTCTACTAACTGAGATAACCTGGCACTGATATCATATAACTGTGAAAATCATTTGAATTAAGAAAATTTGATATCATATAACTGTGCAAATTGTTTGTATTAGGAATAGTTGATATCATATAACTGTGCAAATTGTTTGTATTAGGAATAGTTGATATCATATAACTGTGCAAATTGTTTGTATTAGGAATAGTTGATATCATATAACTGTGCAAATTGTTTGTATTAGCAAATAGTTGATATCATATAACTGAATGGAAACAAATGATTATTATAGACAATTAAAAAAGTGTGATTTAAATAAATAAAAATATTGTAATGTAAGGATAGGTGACAAGAGTTATTAGAATATGTGCTGTCAGTGCAACATGATTTTATATATATATATATATATATATATATATCATCCACAGACACGTGTTTCAACTTATCAAGTCTCTTCAGTGTGGCTAGACATTTGTAAGCTACCTACAGCCAGGATTGAAATCCGATCGGTTCAGTGTCAGTCCGTCATCTTATCATAGAGCGCTCCATCCCTTATATAGGAGAGTGTTGCTATATATATATATATATATATATATATATATATATACACACACACACACACACATATATAGTGTGACATGAATTACATAGCTATTGATTTCATTGAAGAAAAAAGATAAATGGAATTTAGAATTTTTCTATCAACCTGATAAGTTTTTTGTTTTTTTTCCACTTGGTTTATTTTTATTAAGACGAACAAACTTCCTTTTGATTAATAATTATTGTAATTTGTGATTCACTTGAACAAACTTAATTTTTTTTCTTTTCTTTTTTCTGTCTCCATTTTTTCCCTCCTTTCTCTCAACTCTATATCAGTTTTTCTTCATTCTCTCTGCCATTTCTCCTCTACCCTCCTTCACCTCTTTCACCATAGCCATTCCTAACTAACCTAGCTTATCAAATTTTCCATTCCAGTTATCTCCCCTTTGTTTCAATTCTGTTTTTTATTTATTTATTTTTTTTAATTTTAATTATTGCTCTCTTTGGATTCATCTGAGTGATATTATTAATTTTCTCTTGTATTTTCTTTCATTTAAAAAATCTTTGTTACTTTTTTCATTTTATTGTAACTCAAATCATTTCTACGACAGTAAACAACAGTGTATATTGGAGGCAGTAATAGGTTCTTGGTGTGGTGGCATATTGCCGGTATCAGCTGGACAGCAAGGGAGTCTATCCCCATTTTGCTAGCACAAGAAAAGGGAGGGTTTTTTTTTTGGGGGGGGGGGGTTGTAGAGGTGGAGCCCCACACCTACTGTCAGTTCCCCCACTTTACCACACAGATCAGATTACCCAATCTGTGCTACTCATATGGTGAGTTGGTGGAGACTGGTATCCAAACCCAGAACCTTATGATTCCTAGGTGGATGCTCTACCAACTGTGCTACACCAGCCCCTTACTTTTCTAGATGAACCATTATTAATTTTCTCGTCTATTTTCTTTCATTTTTAAAAATTTAAGTTGCTTTTTTATTTCATTATAATTAAAATCATTTCTACAACAGTGTATATTGAAGGCAGTAATAGGTTCTTAGAGAGGTTTTAATGTTATGTAATAGGGCAGGGGTCACCAAACTATGGCCTATGGGTCAGATCCAGCCTGCAGAGGCATTTTATCAGGCCTGCTGATGGTACTTGAATTTGTTTAAATGTACAGAAGGCTAGAAGGCAGTGGCTGAGGGTCTTAGTACCTTAGGTATGATGGTGGAGTTCCAATTATGGAGGTTTGGGGAATGTGGAGTACCCCTTCATCACCATTACTCTCAGGTCTACTCTGACCTGAAATGTTAGTCCCATTTATGGGTTAAATACAAAAAATGAGATTTACAAAAAAATGAGTTTGAAAATAAATGTTGAATGCCCATCAAGAATGAATAAAATCAAAATGTCTTCTGCATAAAATAACCCAACAAGGGTGGACATGTCATAAATCCAACCAACCAACCATGCGATAAATTTTGATATTGATTCCTTGTTTAGAATTATAATAGAAATTAGATTGAATTGATAATTGTCTTGTGACTCATTTATTTGGTTATTTCCTATAAGTCTAACATAAACAAAGGGGAACCACTCTTGACTGATAAATTATTTATTTATTGATCTACTAGGAAAAAAGAAGACTGGGTTAGACTTTAGGGTTAGTTTAATGGGAAAATAAATAAATTTATCAGTCAAGAGTGGTTCCCTTTGTTTATGTTAGACTTATAGGAAATAACCCATTTATTTCCTTTATATTCCATGTGATTATCTTTCTATTTTTTTTTCCGTCTTTTTTTCATAGTCATAGACTCTTATAACATGTAACAGATTTTGGGAACATATCTCACAAAGCAACCCACGCACCAAAACATTACACTAATTGAAATCCTTTTCTTTTTCTTTTTTCTTTTCTTTTTTCTTTTCTTTTTCTTTTTTCTTTCTTTTTCTTTTTTCTTTTTTTTTTCTTTTCTTCTTTTTTTCTTTTTCTTTCTTTCTTTCTTTCTTTCTTTTTCTTCTTTCTTTTTCTTTTCTTCCTTTCTTTTTCTTTTTCTTTCTTTCTTCTTCCTTTCTTTTTCTTTCTTTCTTCTTTCTTCCTTTTTCTTTTTCTTTCTTTCTCTTTCTTCTTTCTTTTCTTCCTTTCTTCTTTCTTTTCTTTCTTCTTTCTTCTTTTCTTTCTTTCTTTCTTTCTTTCTTTCTTTCTTTCTTTCTTCTTTCTTCTTTTTCTTTCTTTTCTTTCTTTTCTTTCTTTCTTTCTTTTTCTTTCTTTCTTTCTTTCTTTCTTTCTTTCTTTCTTCCTTTCTTTTCTTCTTTTCTTCCTTTCTTCTTTCTTTCTTCCTTCTTTTTTTCTTTTCTTCTTTCTTTCTTTTTCTTCTTTTCTTTCTTTCTTCTTTCTTCTTTCTTTCTTTCTTTCTTTCTTCTTCTTTCTTTTCTTTCTTTCTTTCTTCTTTCTTTCTTTTCTTTCTTTCTTCCTTTCTTTCTTTCTTTCTTTCTTCTTTCTTCTTTCTTTTTCTTTCTTCCTTTCTTTTCTTTCTTTCTTTCTTCCTTTCTTTCTTTTCTTTCTTTCTTTTTCTTTCTTCTTTTTCTTTCTTTCTTTTCTTCCTTTCTTTCTTTCTTCTTTTCTTTCTTCTTCTTTCTTTCTTTCTTCTTTCTTCTTCTTTCTTTCTTTCTTTCTTTCTTTCTTTCTTCTTCTTTCTTTCTTTTCTTCTTTCTTTCTTCTTTTTTTCTTTCTTTCTTTCTTCTTTCTTTCTTTTTCTTTCTTTTCCTTTCTTTTCCTTTCTTTCTTTTTTTTCTTTCTTTCTTTCTTTCTTTTCTTTCTTCTTTCTCTTTCTTCTTTCTTTCTTTCTTTCTTTTCTTTTTCTTTCCTTTCTTTCTTCTTTCTTTTCTTTTCTTCCTTTCTTTCTTTTCTTTTTCTTTCTTCCTTTCTTCTTTCTTCTTTTTCTTTTTCTTCCTTTCTTTCTTTCTTCTTTCTTTCTTCTTTCTTTCTTTCTTTTCTTCCTTCTTTTTTCTTTTCTTTTCTTTCTTCTTTCTTTCTTTCTTTCTTTCTTCCTTTCTTCCTTTCTTTCTTTCTTCCTTTTCTTTCTTTCTTCTTTCTTCCTTTCTTTTCTTTCTTTCTTCTTCTTTCTTCCTTTCTTTTCTTTCTTTCTTCCTTTCTTCCTTTCTTTTCTTTCTTTCTTGTCTTTCTTTCTTCCTTTCTTTTCTTTCTTTTCTTCTTTCCCCGTTGGGGTAGACAGGTTATTTGTACGCACCATTTTTAACAATTAACTTAAGTGAGCTATTGGTATTACAAAAGTCTAATTCACACTCATAACTCATCTCTTAGTTTCTTTCAATCCACTGGCACCATGTTTATTTTCATAGGACTAGTATTTATAGCATGTAAAGATGCGTGGTATAATGGTTAGTCGTAGGAAATAAACTCGTCAACCCGAGTTCAAATTCTAGACAAGGCTGTTTGCATTTCACATAGTGCTAATACCCTTGAGAAAGGTATGAATCCATATATTCTCCCTCCAGCTATGGGTAAAATAGTAGGACTACCTTGGATAGGTAACTAGTCTAGTAGAAGAAAAAATCTGAATTTAATAAACCTGAGGTCAGTCGTTGATTGGATTTGTGGAATTTTTTGTGCACCAATTCTTTCCTATCGACTGTGCCAAAAAATGTGTATGGTCCAACACAAGTCTTCACCACTATAAACAAACCACTGTGTAGGTTGTTTATTGGATGAACCCTCATGTGTTGAAATCGACGAGAGAGTCCATTTCCCTTTCATTTATACTTATGTGGAGGCACTTGTGGTGTGAGTTATCATTGTAGTAAATGGACATGGCGAACTGGGTTCAAATCCTGGTCAAGGTTGTTTGCATTTCACATAGTGCTAATACCTTTTAGAAAGGTATGCATCAAAGTATTCTCCCTCCAGTTAGAGATAGATAGTAGGGCAGACTGGGTTCTTTAACCTTAGTATGGAAAACTTGGACCATATGACCTTTAGGCACCCCTTTTGCTTTGCTGATTCATAAGTACATTTTTTCATTTACACCGTCAACATCCGGTTTTTTAACAGACGATTTTTAGAGGTTTTTTTTTTTTTTTAATTATAAAACTAACCCCTAATCCTAACCCCTAACTAACAACCAGATGTTGACTGTAAATGAAAAAAATGTACTTATGAATCAGCAAAGCAAAAGGGGTACCTAAAGGTCGTATGGTCCGAAAACTCTGTATTCAAAGCTGTTAAACTCTACTAAAAATTGACATTGTGCTGTCTCCTGTTTATGTGGAAAGGTTAGGTAAACTGTAAATTTGTATTAGATAGAAATACTTGAAACCATATAGCTGTAAATTATTTGTATTAGATAGAAATACTTGAAACCATATAGCTGTAAATTATTTGTATTAGATAGAAATACTTGAAACCATATAGCTGTAAATTATTTGTATTAGATAGAAAATACTTGAAACCATATAGCTGTAAATTATTTGTATTAGATAGAAATACTTTAAACCATATAACTGTATATAGAAATACTTGATATCACATAAATGTGTGCAAAACTCAAACTACTACAAAAATGTAAATATAAATGTACAATAAACCCGATTCCCTAACCTCTAGGCATAACCTAACCCTAAACAAATTGACATGTTAAAATCAATCAATCAATCATAACTGTGCAGTTTATTTGTATTAAGAATTGTTACTTGAAGATATAATTGTTCATTAAGGATTATTATTAGTTCATGTTAAACCATAGAACTATGTGCAAAAGAAATTACATAAATTTGTAAATATAAATGAACAATGAACATGATTCCCTAACCCCAAGGCATAAAATAACCCTAGGCAGGTTGATATGCTGTTTAAATCAATTGTTTCAAAATCAAGTATTTCTCTTTTCTTATACTTCAAAATGGTTTCTATTATTTTCCGTCACCTGACACCTTTCTCTTAGATAATATTTTCTTCAAACTAAAGATGAAACATTTTATATGCTTATATATTTTTCAGATGATTTTTTAATCACTTTATAGCATGTTATCTTTAATGCTAAAATTATATATATATATATATATATATATATATATATATATATAATATATATAATATCTTAGTGTTCATCAATGTTTTTTATCTTTTTTATTCTTGCATAAAGATTATTAAATTCCACAATTTCTTCAGACTTTTTTTTTCTTTTTTTCTTCTTTTTTCTTTTTTCTTTTCTTCTTTTCTTTTTCTTTCTTCGCTTTTTTTCTTTTTTCTTCGCTTTTTTTTCTTTTCTTTCTTTTTTCTTTTCTTTCTTCATTTTATCTCTTGGTTATTTTGAATATATATTCAGTTTCACAAATCAATATTGTTAAAAATAAAATTGAAAGAAAGACAAAACTTAAAGATTTACTGAACAAAATTTAGCAAGACAATAAGCAAGACTTCTTTACTGGATTGCTGTATATTTGCTTTTCTATCTAACGTGAAAAAAAAAAAAAAATCCTATTAAATATTTTTCACGTCATCAGACATTGATGCAAGATGAATCCTATTGATTTTTTTTTAAATTTATTTTTCTAACGTTATGACTTTTAATAAAGATGAGATTGCTATAAACTATTATTCTACTGCACTCTCTCTCTCTCTCTCACCCACCCTCCCTCTCTCTGTCTAATTTCAATGTGCAGTAACACGTCGGATTATGCTTCAAATATGCAAAAATATTCAATCAATATTTTTTGTTGGTAGAATGTCTTTAAAAAAAAAAATTCTAATGTACAGTGGAACCTCGGTTCTTGAACATAATTCGTTCCAAAATTATGTTCAAGAACCGATTTGTTTGAAAACTGAAACAATATTTCCCATAAGAAATGGATTTAATTCGTTCTTGACCATCAGATGAATGTCTATTTATGTGCCTACAGTTATATATAAAAAGGAAAGATGGCTATCCATTACACCATGATGGGACGCCCTTATCTTTCAAGGGTCTGAATCCAAAAGTGAATGCAATAGCACGACTGGAGTTTGAACTCACTTGTTACGATATTGCAGTCCAACATAGGGTCTTCTCCTCTTTTATATTTAGATAAGGTTTCAACTTTTCTCATTATTGCCCACTGGCTTTATTGATACTCCACCACTTCCCAGCGGCACTTTAGTCCTTTTCTACATAAATGTTTCTGGCAGTGGATAGGTGTTGTTTAAAAAATGAATTTTGCAGTTTTTGATATTAAATTTATTTTTTTGTAAGTTTTGGCAAAATCTGTTGTGTATTGAAAATTAAAACTAGAAATGAAGGTAAATGTTACAGGAAGATCTATTATATGTTTATTACCATTTTGATAAAATCTTGTCTAGAAATAACTTAATATAATTGCTGAAAATTAGTAAGCTATTTTGAAAGGTTTAGAATTATTCATTTTGATTATATTGGCAGTGATAAGTTTAATCTAACATTGGCTAACCGCCATCTTTACTTTTAGGTGCATAAAGTCCATCAAAGGCAAATAGTCTATTTTATATATATATATGGTATTTGTGGAAAAAGTGACTTACAGGTGAAAATGGTCACAGTGGTTAGTTGATTCAAGTTTCACAATGATAAGGCAGCGATATAACAAATATAAAGTGCTCAATACGTTAGTAAAGCAATATACTCAATAAATGAAGGAAAAAACTTTAAATTTGCTTCATTACAATAATTTATTTCAACCGCATTACTGTGGCATCTTCAGGTAATGGTAAGATCCATGTTCTTGCCATTACCTGAAGATGCTGCAGTAATGCGGTTGAAATGAATTATTGTAATGAAGCAAATTTAAAGTTTTTTCCTTCATTCATTGAATATCTTACTCTGTCTGTCCACTCACTGGCACCAGGCACATTGAGCACATAGCTTTCAAGGTGGTGACCTGAAAATGCCGGATTCAGGTTGGGGTTGTTATCTGAGCAGATATGATGTACAAGAAATCATAATTGGCATTGGAGATAGTGTATCACTGACAACAACCCTGTACGCATTCAAAAGATGTATCTTACAACTATATATATATATATATATATCTTATTATAATGGAGATTGTGTGTTTTTCTGTCTGTAACCGAAACTATATCACTACTCAAGTAACAATTCCCTTAGTTATTGACATCATATTCTCAAGGATTTTATTTTAATTTTAACCTCAATTATTGATAAAATTGTTTTACATTATTAATACTGTTAATCATAACTACATACTAATAACATGCAATTATATTTGTATATACAACAAAATAGCGGTTTGTAGTGTGAACGGGTGGGCTAATTTGCATATTGATATTAAAAAATCGAATTTAATAAATATGTGCTCAGTGTTATTGATTTCTAACTGTTTGGTTTTATTTTAATGAATATAAGCAAAAATCTCTTCAATGAATCTTAAATGAAATCCATTAACAAGAAAAAATAACTGTCATTTTATTCTTTACTTCCTCTTTTAACTAAATACTTAAATTAGAAAAAATAACAATGAAAGACGAGAGTGATGGAAGAGTAAGTTTTAGTTGTTCCATTTTTTATTATACTCCCTCTGTTTCAAATCATTTATTATACTCCCTCTGTTTCAAATCTTTTTATATGTATTCTTATTTAGTTTCATTAGCCTTTTAATTTAATACAATATTTTATTACATTAAAACTTAAATACTTGCACCCGGAGGGTGCATATATTTGCTAGTATATATAAATATATATAATTCTTAATTAGTTAAGGAATATTTTAATTCACAAGATATTTTTTTAAATTTATGTAAAATGAATATACTTAAAGATGATCTGAGAGAATTCCTCCAAAGCTTTTAAAAAATAATAAGGGGAGTATATAATCCTGTCAAATTGTTTGTTTTTTTTGTTTGTTTTTTTGTTTTGTTTTGTTTGTTTTTAACCTGTCATATTCTTGGCTTGTTTTTTATTTAATTTTTCCCCCCTTTGTTCCAGGTAGTGAAATTAGCCAGTGAAACGTTCAACTACAGTGCAATTGACAAAATGAAAGCTAGAACGAAGAAAAATATTATGGAACGTGTCCCTGCAGTTGGTCGACGCTTTCACAGAATTGGTTTGCCTCCTAAGGTAACATTTTACCCTTTTGATCAAAATTCTTATATTTAATGTTTCATCTTGAAAGTTTCTAATTAGTAATCTCTTTTCAGGTTGTGGGGTGAGGATTTTAACCCAGTTTTTACCCTTTAATTACCAAATTTATAATTCTGCTTTGTATTTTTTTTCTCTCTACCAATATATTTGTATATCTATACATATATAAAGGGCAGTAGTGTGTATGTATGTCCAGAGGAAACTACAAAAATAAAACGATGTAAATATATATACACATTCACTATCACCAGATCTTCATGAAGATAATTAAAAAATAACATTTAAATAATGACAGCATAGTTTGTTTTTTTTTGGGGGGGGGGCATTTAATTATACATAGTAGACATTAATTTTTCTTTTTAGAGTGGCTGGATCAATGCAAGGATTTTTGGTTTTTTTTTTACGTGGGGATTTTAATGGGGCATCCTGCAGAGATCCAACTTACAATTCAGCCATAATGGACCTGCGTGACTAACTTTAAAAAAAAAAAAAAAACCCTCTCTACCCAGGCGGTGCCGGGTAGCTACTTCTAGTATTATATAAAGACACCCACCCCCCTCATTTGTTTCGGAGAAAGGAAAAGATTATTTAACTTCCTAATATGAAACAAATTCCTTACAAAGAGAGAAATAAAAACATTATTCAAATAGATGAAATAACTGCTTCAATGTGACAGAACTTCTAGTTTAATGAATAGAAAAAACATCTATATATTAATAGTCACTAGCAAATATATGCACCCTCCGGGTGCAAGTATTTGAATTTTAATGTAATGAAATATGTTAAATTTGAAATACTTTTGAAACTAAATAAAAATCCAAATAAAATGATTTGAAACAGAGGGGGTATAATCGAAGAATAGAACAACTTTGAAACTAAGTCTTCCATCATTTTTCATCACTCCCTCCTTTTATTGCTGAATTTTCCTAATTTAACTATTTAGTTAAATTAGGAAGTAAAAAATAAAATTACTGTTATTTCTTTATATTAAAGGATTTTTTTAAAGATTTATCCCCGAGTTTTTTGCTCATATTCATTAAGAAAAAAACAAACAATTAGAAATCAATAATACCAAGCGCATATTTAATAAAATTAAACTTTTAATATCAATATGCAAATTAGCTTTCCTGTTCACACTGTAACCCGCTATTTTGTTGCATATATAAATACAATTGCATGTTATTAGAATGTAGATAAAGTCAAAAGTATTAATAAGGTATAGCAATTTTATCAATAACTGAGGTTTAAATAAAAATAAATTCATGGTGAATGTGACGTCAATAACTAAGGGAATTGTGACTTGAGTAGTGATTTAGTTTCGGCTTCAGACAGACAAACACACAATCTCCATTATAATAAGATGTTCCTTAATTGTATGTCAATTATCATGTTGCAATACCCTCTGGTTAAAAATGAGATCATCCAAGATGGTGTTGCATATCCACCGAATTCTTATATCTTATGAGTGTTGTCACCTCCGTTAAATAATGGACCATTCTGTTTTTTTATTAAGAAAGGGAAGAAAAATGATATGCTACACAAAAGATAAAAGAAAGAGTAGAGGAAAGATGGAGAAATGGGATGAGCACGCAGAAGTGATAATGCTAATCTGTTTCAAACCATCCAAATCATCCAAGATGAAATGCATAAATGTAAATCCTGATTATCTGGTGTTGCATACTGCCAAATTTTTATTTCCTATGAGTGTTGTCATCTCGGCTACATAATGGACCATTCTGTTTTCATTATAAAGAAATGGAAGGAAAAGGACATGCTACACAGAAGACATATAGTACGAAAGGAGTAGGGGAAAGATAGAGAGAGGGGGGTTAGTGTGCAGAAACGATAATGCTAATCTGTTTCAATAGAACATAATGAAAAGAAAGAAAAAAGTGAATTAAATCAAGATTATTATACTCTTTACATATTAATCTACTTGGCAATAGCTCTTAAATAACCATATAAAACGTAATAATTAAATTATCATACTGTGGTAGATTCACAGGTCCTGCTAATTAAAATGATTACTTGAAACCATATAATTATGGGCCGGGTTAGCTCAGTCAGTAGAGTCTTCAGCTAGAAACCACAAGGTTCCTAGTTTGATACCGGCCCTCGCCAACTCAGTGTATGAGTAGCACAGGGATCTGTGCGGTAAAGTAAGGAGCTGATGGTAGGTGTGGCGCTCCACCTCAGATGCTAAAATAATCTCCTTGGTCTAGCGCTAGTGAAAAGGGGATAGACTCCTTTGCTGTCTGGCTGATACCAACATTAGGCCACCCCGGCGACTTTACTTAGATAGGAATACTTGAAAGCATACACTGTGTGTAAAGTATATGTATTAGATAGGAATACTTGAAACCATTTAACTGTAAATTATTTGTATTAAGAATAGTTATTTGAAGCTGTGATATTTTTTTTTTTTTTTTTTTTTTTTTACTAATGATTATTATTAGTTACTTGAAATCAAAACTGTGTACAAATTATTGAGTTTTTTCTAAAGAGACTAGTTACACCAATTCTTAAAGCATCAGAAAGTAGTCAATTAATCTTACTAAGTTACACTCTTTCCAGTTTATTTCTGAAAACACTCCTCTTAGGACTATGCATGAGAAATTCTTCTGCAAGTTATTTCCAAATAACCCCTAATAACACATAAAAACTAGTTTTAGTCAAATAAAAGCTGCAATTATAAAAATGGAGAAATAAAGTAGATATTGGTAAATTTGGTCATTTTCGTTTAGAAAATAGAAATTTTGCCAGTTATTTCCTATTTCCAAGTGTAACATGATCAAAGGGGAACCACTCTTGACTGATAAATTATTTATTTTCCTTTTAAACTAACCCTAACCTTGTCTTCTTTTTTCCTAGTAGATCAATAAATAAAAAAATAAATTTATCAGTCAAGAGTGGTTCACCTTTGATCATGTTAGACTTATAGGAAATAACCATTTTGCCTTTTTACCTACCCCTACTATTTGCTTCATATCTTTTTTCGCCCTGGGAGTATTAAAGAGGATTTTGGATATGTTTTTCTACAATAATTATTTAAAGGTAAAAAGGCAAAATGGTTATTTCCTATAAATCTTTCCAACAATAGCAAATTTAGCTTGGCTTTATTTATTTTCGTGTTGAGACCCAAAATGATCTAATTCTACTGGAATATAAATGTTGTTGTTTACCTCTCTTTCCAGGTTGGTTCATTCCAGTTGTTTGTGATAGGCTACAAAGATGCTGACTATTGGTTACGGAGATTTGACAATGAAGCTTTGCCTGAATCCACATCTACAAAATTCCATCATTATTTTGAAAGACTTGTAGTTTTAGATTACATTATCCGAAATACAGGTAAGTTTAACAATTTTTTTAATTTGTTTCTTTTGGAGGTATCTAATATTTATCAGGGTGTGACACTATAAGTTCTTCTATCCCTAGGGGGACATAGTGCCTGTGTGAGAGTGCAAGCATATCTATATGAGTATGTATTGGTATAGTCTATATCGAGGATCACCAAACTTTTTTCATGGTGGGCCGGATAATTGAAATAACAAGCGTGGGCCACATTATTGTGTTCAATACTTGCTACCCAGAATGAAAGTTCTGAGAAAAAGATGTAAAATAAAATTTATCTTTCCATGGCCCAGCCGGGGGTCCAGTGAGCTTCGGCCACTGGATCGGTAAAGTAATTAATAGCGCCAATCCCAGGGGGCTATCTCCCCAGGCAATACCTGCCCCTTTGATTTAAAGGAGTAGAGCTGGGTTTATTGCCCAGCACCTGAGGTGCCTCCCTTGCGGGAGAATGCCAACGAGATTGACGCAACTTTTGCGCTTACCACATGAGCTTTGGCTTTAGTAAGATTTGTGAAACTGAAGTTTACCTTTCAAGATATCATCAATGTTTAGTTTAGAATTGCTATATCCAATCATGAAGATTTTTTTAGTAAGCTTAACGTGATATTTAAATGTTATCAGAATGTCTCGTGTTCCGTACGTTTTAACAAACAAACATTCAAATACCGTTGGCGAGCCGGATCAAAAAATTTTGCGGGTCGGATCATACCCACGGATGGTCTGTGTGATAGGGTAAGTGGCCATACAGCTGCTTTCTTCTGAAGTGCTGTTTCCATGATTTGTCCAAGACAGAATGCAACAGCTTTGTGTAATTCTCGTTTAGCTTTATCCCCCCCCACACACACACACACACTTTTTTATATAGCTCCAAAACCATGTTTGAATTCATGGTTATTATCTGATGATAACATTCTAAGGTTATTTCCTATAACTCCAACATAAACAAAGGGGAACCACTCTTGACTGATAAATTATTTATTTTCCCATTAAACTAACCCTAACCCCGTCTTTTTTCCTAGTAGATCAATAAATAACTAAATAATTTATCAGTCAAGACTGGTTCCCCTTTGTTTATGTTGGAGTTATAGGAAATAACCCATTTTAAGGTAATTAAAAAAAACACCTAAACAAGGCTGAGGTTACAGTGGCCTGAACCTTGTGTTTATACATACCATAATAAAGATGAGGACAACAGTGTGAAACATTAAAATTATTCACATCAAGCCTCACCTCAAAAATACAGACAACTAAGTTTCACTTGACTCTTAACATCTTGTTGAGAATTTTCAAGTCCAGAGTTTATTTCTATAAGGATTTATCAATAAATGGCTAAAAATGGCCTTTTCCTTTAAAGTTACCTGTTATTTTCCTTAAATCAAAGACTTGAAAATATGTTTAATATTACATTTAAACAAAGGTTTTATTTGGGGTAGATTAGAAAAATGAATGTGGCTTCCGGACGGGTGGAATGAGGCGGTATAGGACGTTAAGAGTTAATTAAAAACAATTCAATAGCCAATAGTTACTAGTAATGTTTTTAAAAGTTCAGTAAATGCATTTGTGTTTGATTGAAATCAATTTTTCATGCTTTTGTTTATAAATTCGATTTTCCTATTAAAAAAAGCATCTGTTGTTGCTGTCTTCTCTTTTTTTCAGATCGAGGTAATGACAATTGGCTAA